>JBAMCK010000100.1:0-70106 GCA_037075185.1 Drosophila pseudotalamancana
GTATTGTTGCCGCTGAATTAATTAAAAAATTAGCTTGAGTTATTGATAAGATTGCTAATTTAAAGGGATTTATGGCAACCCTGGCTTTCGGCAGCCAACTGTTGCTCTTTCCAGTCTGTTGTTTTAATGCAAATTATGTTAATTATTTTCTCATTATGTGGTTTTAATGATTAACAAGACAGCTCGGCGACCCTATGACTACTGCCACCATATACATCGCATTTCTTTTCGACTCAAATTCGCATACAAAAGCCCTGCTGTCGCTGTTACGTGGTAAGCGTCGCTGCCTACACTTTCCAATCATTCCAAGCGTTGAGCAGCCGCCTGACGACGACGTCGCTCTTTTCTTCTTCTGTTTTGCACTTCTGCGCCTGTTATTTCGTCAAAGAAACGAAAAACTTTGCTTAGATCGCACAGCGCAATAAACAACTTTATAATTGTACTATTGCCATTAAATTGAGCTAGAGTTTGCGAGTAACCACATAGTGCATCGGGGGAACGTGATTCAACGGTTATATATACAAACAGTTTGTATACAACATGTCGCTGACGCTGTGGAATTCGAGATTTTCTGTAACGCTGGTGCGCCAGCATGCGACGATTTTTACGTCAAGTGCGACAAAAACAATTGCTGCAAATAGTTTACACTACTCGTTCAATAACAATTCCCAACCACAACAACGAAGAAATCTAACAACAATAATGAAGCCAGTTAACACAGCCTTGCCGGACAAGGGTGGCCGACGCAATTCGCAATCCGGTGGCCGTAATCCTGGTAAAACATTACAAACCGGCCGCAGTTCCCTAGATACCACGCCCAGCGATTCCGGTCTTAATGTTCCGCCCTTTAACCATCCCCACTGCGATCGGCAGGCCATGTACCAGCAGCCCGTGCGCAAAGTTAAACCATTACGAGGTAAGCGGCACTATCAAAAAGCAACAATAAGAATTGCAACTCTGTTGTCGATCAGCATGTTGCCAACCAGTTTGCAACACCATCGAATGTAATTCCCGATTTATTAATTGCCTTTCTTCTGCAAAACTTTGTCTCTGCTCTCCCGCATATCTACATTGTATTTATGTATTTATTATACAATAACTGTTAAAGAGCCGCTACGCACGTACCAACGCATGCTTAACTTATCGAAACCCAATCGATTAGTTGTGGGCCTCAACATTACGCCGATTGGTAAAATGGTTTATTTTTACTTTTTGCACTGTCATGATCATGACTGAGAAGGGTTTTATGCGCTAGAGGGCAGCTTGAGGGCACGCGGTATCAACTTTCTAACGGTTACTGTTGGCTGTTTATCTCTTCTATATTTCACAAGATGCAATCGACTTGGCAATAGGCAGTATTTATATGAGGGAATGTTCGCGAATATGTGCTTAGATATTTCGCAAGCACATCCTCTATACATACAATGAGAGACTGATTACGTCATCATGATTATCATTTGCATCTTCATTAACACACTGTCATCGTGTATATATCGCAGTGCAATCGTGACTTGCTATGCCCTTCCTTTATATTCACATTAATTTATAAATGCAACAAGTTTATGACGTATCGGTCCAAGGGGAAGTTTACATAGTGTCCGAGGGAAATGAAGCGTTAATGATAGCTATGTATGCATTGACTTTATCAGCTGTCCGTATAGCCCACGCTTTGGCCAATTTAATTAGCTTTTGGCATGTGGTTTTTTATTGTGTATTTGTATTTGTTGTATGCAAATAAGAGTAAGTTAAAATTCGATAAACACAATAACACAATATATACATACATATATATTTATAGTTATTGATGTTTCTTGCGATCAGCTTAAATAACACTTTCCAGTTGATTTCATTAAAACGCTTCGATAAGCTTCCCAGTTTATTTCCTCAATTCGGTATTTAAATAGTTTACGCTTATCAGAACTGTTCCGCTCCAATTGGACTTTTGGCTAAGCGAATCATGGATGATATGTATTTTTGGAAATTTACATTTACAGACCACAAATTATACATATTTACATTCATATATATCTTCGTTTATTTGAATTTCCAATTTTTAATTATCAATGTATAAAAACTACATAGGAATAATAGGATCAGAGTTGAGCATAGGTTTTTGCTTTAAATAGAATTTAGAATAATATCTTATAAAAATATAGGCCACAAGCCTGGGAGACTATTTAATTAGAGGCATATTAAGGATAATTGTTCTCTCCTATTCCTTTTCCCACACATTTCGTCAGTTAATTGCATCGATAATCTGTTAATCGATAAATAAAAGCTGCTCTTTAGCTCTAATTGGATATCACACTTTTGATTTAATCTTATACACATTATTTGCCATTAGCTGGCAACACCTTTTTGGCCAGTAGCTTGTCTGGCAACATTTCCCTTTTGGTACACCGCAAAGCACGAATAGTGAATTCGTATTTTCGTAACCATGGCAAACGTATTGGGTTCCAAAGCAAACCTCAGGTCAAGGCGGGGCCCGTGATGTGATTGCTCCACTTTGATTTGCAGAGCGGCGACACACATGTGCATATTTAATTACAACCAGGACAACGACACCAATCAAAACAACAAATAGATACGTGCACTGTCCTGCAGGGCGAAGCGTTTCACTCGAAGCCGTAATTGCGCGGCAAATGCATCTATTTGAATTTGTGCCCGCCTCGCTGGCGGACAAGGTACCAGCAGAGGGACGGAGCATATATCGCTCGGCATATATGGACATACGACTGCGTAAAAAGAACCAGCAGCCCAGCAAGCTAAATCTGCCACTGGGTAGCGAATCCCAACACCCACACCCAATGACTCAATAAATAATTGTTTTAATTCTATTTTTATTTTAATTATCTTTTTGCAGGCAACTACGATTACGATCTGGTTGTTATTGGCGGCGGCTCTGGTGGCTTGTCCTGCGCGAAGGAAGCTGTGGCGCATGGCGCACGCGTTGCCTGCTTGGACTTCGTGAAACCAACACCAACTGGCACCAAATGGGGCGTCGGTGGCACCTGTGTCAATGTCGGCTGCATACCAAAGAAGCTAATGCATCAGGCATCGCTATTGGGCGAAGCTGTTCACGAGGCTGCCGCCTATGGCTGGAATGTCGACGATAAGATCAAGCCCGATTGGAACAAGCTCGTCTCCTCGGTGCAGAACCACATCAAGTCTGTCAACTGGGTGACTCGCGTCGATTTGCGTGACAAGTATGTAATCAGCAATCATCGTAAAAAAACGAATTCGTGCTAACCCTCTTCTCATTTTACAGAAAAGTCGAGTACATCAATGGCCTGGGTTCGTTTGTGGATCCACACACGCTGTCCGCCAAGCTGAAGAGCGGAGATCGAACCATTACCGCTCAGACCTTCGTTATTGCCGTCGGCGGTCGTCCACGTTATCCGAATATACCCGGTGCCGTTGAATATGGTATCACCAGCGATGATTTATTCAGTCTGGATCGTGAGCCCGGCAAGACACTTGTCGTCGGCGCTGGCTGTAAGCGCTCTTTGCCCTAATCTTGTTGTGACACTATTAATTTCAATTGCATTCCCTAATTGCAGATATTGGCTTGGAGTGCGCTGGCTTCTTAAAGGGTCTCGGCTATGAGCCAACTGTGATGGTTCGCTCAATCATATTGCGCGGCTTTGATCAGCAGATGGCTAATTTGGTGGCTTCATCCATGGAGGAGCGTGGCATTCCATTCTTGCGTAAGACGGTGCCGCTGTCTGTGGAAAAGCAATCAGATGGACGCCTGTTGGTTAAATACGAAAACACTGAAACTGGTGAAGTGGACAGTGATGTCTTCGATACAGTCCTATGGGCTATTGGCCGCAAGGGTCTGGTCGATGATCTCAATTTGCACAACGCTGGTGTCTTGACACACAAGGACAAGATTCAGGTGGATTGCGAGGAAACAACCAATGTGCCGCATATCTATGCTGTCGGTGATATTATCCATGGCAAGCCGGAGCTGACGCCAGTTGCTGTTCTTGCCGGCCGTCTGCTGGCGCGTCGCCTCTATGCGGACTCTGATCTCCGCATGGATTATGCCGATGTAGCCACCACTGTGTTCACACCATTGGAATACGCCTGTGTTGGCCTTAGCGAAGAAGATGCCGTCAAGGCATACGGTGCCGAAGAGATTGAGGTATTCCACGGCTACTACAAGCCCACGGAGTTCTTCATCCCGCAGAAGAGCGTGCGCTATTGCTATGTGAAAGCTGTTGCCCAGCGCAACGGTAATCAGCGCGTCTATGGCCTACACTATTTGGGACCAGTGGCCGGTGAGGTTATTCAGGGCTTTGCCGCTGCCCTTAAATCGGGTCTGACCATTCCCACGCTAATGAACACCGTGGGCATTCATCCGACCACAGCCGAGGAGTTTACGCGTCTTAGCATCACCAAGCGTTCCGGTCTGGACCCAACACCCGCCAGTTGCTGCAGCTAAACGGGAGCATCTGTCTTCCATCAGATTGTATTTCTCTACCCCCCCCACACACACACACCCACAACGCATACCCACAGCCACACATACACACACACACTCGGATCTGGTTGGGCTGGAGACGCCACGAAATGGCAGTAACCAACGAATTTGAGAGTTGTTGCAGCTTCTTAGCGATAAAAGTTCAAGTTTTAATTTAGTTTCGATAGTAGCAGACACACACATACAAGTACACATACACAATAGCTCAGGCAACCCACAGATAGGCGATCGGGGCAAGGGGCAGGACTTTAAGAACCTCAGTCAAACTGAGCTCAACACCCGCTCCGCACCCGAAACGGTTCCCAGGAAGCGGCCTCTGTGCGGTGTGCACACAAAATTACGAAATTATATTATATGAAGATGATGATTAAATATTAATAAATAAATCTGTATTTTTACGGTAAAAAATAAAAAAAATATATATGAACAATAGAATTTTACACCCGCAATAATGATTATTGTATTATTATCGAATGCATATTAGATGAATTGCATTGGCAAAGATTATGCGAATCTATTTAGTGGACCGACTAACAAATATATATATACATAAGATATATAATTTGCTCGATTAATTATATAGGTGCTATAGAAAGCGTGCTTAACAATTAAGCTGTTCCATTTTCCCATTTTTTTTTAGAAAAAAAGGTTTTTTTTGTTTTATATATGTTTAATTAAATTTCAAGTGTAGCTTTTCACTAGTTGGCAACCAATTAGAGTGCGAGGGCTGAGCATAAGAGTGAGAGGGCTATATAGAAAAAATTCTTAAATATATATATATACATATGTTTATGTACATATATAAGACCCACCTATGCAGTCCATGCAACAACTCTACGTATACTATTATACACACAATATATTACGTATTTCTCTACTTCACGTTTATTTTGTGTTGTGTATGTAATTGTTTATTATTTTTCCTATTTTCAAATTGTATAATTGTTTTTTTTTTTTGATTAACAAATTCATTAACATTTACAAACTGCTCTGCGCCCCCCTGCACAACTGTTCTTTCATCCTCTTTTGTTTTTATCATCTTTTGCAACATCCGCTTCCGCCCGCTGCTCGCTGCACGCCAGGATTAAGTATTCGGCAATAGTCGAAGAGCAAAAAGTGTTTGGATACGCATTTAAAAAATAAAAAAAAAAGGCAACAACATTAATTATTTCATATATTATGTTATTCAGGCCATCAGATCAGAATTTGGGGCATGGCCGTCGCTTAGTTAGCCGCGCACTGCTTGGCTGCCTCATCCTGCCTCTGCTGCTTGTTGACCGCCGATATGCACTTAGCCATGGTGGGCGAGGCCCGCGAAATGGCATCGGTCATAAAATAGTCGCGCAGCTCCTTTTGCTTCACATCGATGGGGTTGCTGCTGATGGATATGCTCTGCAATATGTAAACAAATGGATGAGTCTGAGCATTAAATGTGGCTATTGATGGTACTTACGGGCGTGGCCTTGGAGCTGGATTCGCTGCCGCTGGCCGGCTGCAATTCGCCGAGACGAGTTAGATGTGGGGCCACACTCTCGAGACGTGAGCGCAGCTCGTCGAGATTGTCATAGGGCAGCGGTTTGCCCACCACCTCAGACAGTGCGCGCAGTATTTTCCAATCCTCGCGAGCCATGCCCGGTGGCGATACACCTGGTTGCGTCTGTTGTGGTCTGCCTTCTGTATTGACATAGATGGCTTGCTTCTCGGTGTACGCAGCGCCTGGTAGCACAGCATCCGCAATAGAAGCACCATTGTCACCGTGCGATCCAATATACACAACAAAACAGTCCTTCGGCAGCTGATCGCGGGTCACCTTGCCAGCATCGGCATTCAGCAGGAACAGCACCTTTGGCTGTGCTTGCAAAACCTTTTGCACGCCCGGCTGGTAGCCAACGTCGAAGGCGCCTACCTGGGCGGCGCTGTTATGCAACACATTGAAGGGGTTCCAATCCTACAAAATTCAAATTCGTACATTTGAGTTCCATGGAACGCCTTGGCGCTTTACTCACAGGCTTCTTTAGCTTCTCGCAATACTCAGATATGGCCGCATGTATGGCAGCGCCGTCGGGACGCTCCAAGACGTCGACACCAATGATAATAGCCGGTTTCTTGGCACCCTCCAGCACCTTGGAGAAAGCATGCGAGCCGCTGCAAACATCCTTAACGAGACTGGCATCGGCGCCCAAATTATCATGCTGATAGGACAAATCAATTTTAGGTCCAATGGATGCAATCTGCAGCTCATTGTGCACGTAGGCCTTGCGGAGGCGCGTATTCACCAACGGTGCCTCGTAGCGAGGATTGGTGCCCACCAGCAGGACAGCATCGGCTTGTTCCAGACCTAAAAACAAGCACAAGTCGTATAAGTATTTGACCAGTAGGTAATTAAATCGGACGCCTACCTGCGATGGTGCTGTTGAGTAGATAGCTGGAGCGCACATCAATGCCGCTGCCCTTGATAAAGTCCTGTTCAGTAACCAGATTCTCGCCCTCAAGGCGATTAACCAAATCTTTAAGTGCTACCATAGCCTCCACATCGGCCAGTTGGCCGGCAACGCCAGCGATCTGTCCTTTGGCTTTCTGCAGCGCCTTGGCCACAGCGATGAGTGCACCCTCCCATTCGACGGCCTGCAGCTCTCCATTGGGCATGCGGACCATGGGAGCCACCAGACGCTGACGCTTCAGACCATCGCAAGCGAAACGCGACTTATCCGCCAGCCACTCTTCGTTGACATCCTCGTTCTCGCGGGGCAGAATGCGCAGAACCTCGTTGGTGCGAGTGCTCACAACGATGTTACTGCCAACGGCATCAAGAACATCGATACTGTCCACCTTACGTATCTCCCAGGGACGAGCGACAAAGCTGTACGGTTTGTTGGTAAGTGCGCCGACGGGGCATAGATCAATAACATTGCCGGAAAGTTCAGTAAGGAAGAGCTTCTCCACATAGGTGCCGATTTGCATATCATTGCCACGTCCAGTGGTGCCCAAATCATCGACACCAGCAATTTCGGAGGCAAAACGCACACAACGTGTGCAGTGAATGCAGCGGGTCATGACTGTCTTGACCAGGGGGCCAATGTCCTTGTCCTCAACGGCACTAATGCGAGCAAAACCAAAAGGGAATTACAGTGAAAAGCTTTATTTGAGCTTCATTTTGCGCTTACCGCTTGCCCGTATAGTTGATGTCCGTAAAGCGAGAGCGATCGGAGCCGAAAGCCATGGCCTGATCCTGCAGATCGCATTCGCCGCCCTGGTCACAAATGGGACAATCAAGCGGATGATTCATGAGCAGAAACTCCATGACGCCCTCGCGAGCCTTGCGGGTCAAATCGGAATTCGTTTTTATACGCCAGCCCTTCATCACGGGCATAGCACAAGCGGCCACTGGCTTGGGACTCTTCTCCACCTCCACCAGGCACATGCGACAATTGCCTGCGACGGCCAAGCGCTCGTGGTAGCAGAAACGGGGAATCTCCACGCCAACCTCAGCCGCAGCCTGCACAGAATGTATAATAGAGTGTACTTAGGTTGGGATTGTGTGCACGCCATAATTCTGCTTACCTGGAGAACTGTGGTGCCTGGCCGAACCATAACGGGAATATCATCGACAAACACTTCAATCTTCTCGGGCGCCTTGGCCGGTGTTTGTGCCATGACGGCGCTGGTGCGCACCGCTCGGCTGGCGATTTGGTGTGTGGGTGAGCCGAGTGCGCCCAGCGCCTTCACAAGCGGTGCACGTATCATATTTTCTGCAACAAATCAATACACAAACAACAAATTGGCAACAACATTAACTTTACTGGCAATTACATAAGTTGCAAGCGGACCGTGCAGATACTTTTGGCCATATATCGATTTGTGGCAACCAGGCTCTGCTTGCCATCCAACTAAGCGCTTACCAATTCAATTTATTGCTTAAGTTCGAGTACAAGCAAAACTTACCGATATGCTGGAAAATATTTAGCAGCGCTACAAAATTTTTTAATGCCGAGCAGACAACTTTTTTTTATCGCTTTTGACAGTCGCACTGTAACTGTGCGCAGGACTGCCAACTGTTTGTTTGACAGCTGACTTAATGCGCGGCGCATTCAAAAGCAAAAGCAAAAGCAAAAGCAAAAATTAGGTATGCTGCTCATATATGACAACACTAACTGATAAACAATAGATTTACATGATGCACATTATATAGACATATCGAATCCGATGTATACATACGATTTGTTTTAACTAGTTAAAGTAAATTTTATATTATTCAAGTTCATGGTAAAGCAAGTCAAAATCGTACAGACAAATGTATTAGCTTAGTGAGCTATATCCGAAAATAAATGGTAATTTTAATAATAATAATGTGCATAATTAACTGTGGCAAATAAGATTTTTTCTGTAATATCGCTTGCAGCCCTGGTAGTGCGGCAGTGCGCACAGCTGATGATCGTTTGTTTACTTCTTTTGCAGCAATTGCCATTCACGTGTCAACGACAGCGCGCACAAAACTTGTTTGACTTAGGTTTCCAATTCAAATTGAAATTTCAAATAAGGATTGGGTCGTGCAGTCAGCCAGTCTCGCATGCGTCAGCATAAAAATGGGCAGTGGACAATAAGCCATGCTACCTGGCCACACAATGTAGCACAATTCATTCAGCTGCGAAATGTGAGCGGCGTTTAACAATGTTGGCGCCACACACACACACACATACAGGTGAACGCATGTGGCGTCACATTGATGCGACGGCGGCGCCACAAGTGAGATTTGTTGATTAAAGATCTGACATGAGAGTCACGCGAAAAAAAACACACACATAGCTGGCAAGGATGATGCTTGGGAGGTAGCACTGCATACATGTATGTATTGTGTGTGTGTATGCTTCTGCCAACGCACGATTTGTGGCTAGTCTGGCGTCTGCTGCCTGGTAATCAGATAAAAATATATTATGACGTACCAGACCGACTTTTCATTGTTAATTGAGCGGCGTTGGCGGCACCAAGCATCATCGCCGGCAAAAACCTTTCTGGCCAAGTCGGGAACCGAGAGCCCGGCTCGGCGTGGCCCGGCCCTGAATGATTCGAGATTGAGACGTGCTTGATATCTGTTGGCATCGGCGGCGACGACGACGACGTCAATGGCGGTGGCGTTGGCGATGCTGTGCGACGCGTCTTTAGCTGGCGTCTGATGGCTGTCGCGCCTCTCCGTGCATTGCGCTTATCTTGTATCTCAGTTTTCGTATTTTGTAGTAGTAGTTGTTGTTGTTGTTGTTGCTCCTCACATTATCGCATTTGTATCTACCGCTGCTGCTGCTTCTGCTGCTGCTGCTCCCGCTGCAGACGTGTCGCCACAATTTGCCGCCAAACGCCGCCGCCGCAGTTGCTGCTTGGCGCCTAAAAATCAAACGGGGCGCCATACAACAAATTTTTAAAAATAACGTGCAACAACGTCGACGCCGACGCCAACGACGCAGCCGACTAATAATGTGATTTGTTCTCTTCGTGGCTATTTTTGCGCGCCACAGCGCATTGTTAATGATCTTCTCTCCAGTTTGGACCGTCTGCAGTCGACTCTGGTCCGACGTCTGCCGCTGTTTTCCGCCTTTTATTTTTTCTTCTTCCTTTTTTTTTTGATTTTTTGTTTTCATTTTACAATGTGATAATTTTTAACAATTTACTCCCCTTTTTTGTGCCGCTGGCGCTGCTGTTTTGTGCTGCACAATTTAACGGTGTCGTCCTTGACTGCGCCGCGGCGGCGCCGCCTCGTCGCTACGTGGCAGTTACTGGAATTGGAGCGAGATAAGGCAGCAATTTCTGCGCATCATAAAGAATTTAAAAAAATAAGAGATATGCATGATATGATTATAATTACATTTATATACATATGTATGTATGTACATACAATCACACACTCACATATAAATACGATTGTTTGTACGTACTTATGGCAAACAGTTGGCTCGCTGATAGCGCCACGCATCGCAACAACAATAACAGCTCCAAGCGGAGCCCCCGATGACAATGCTGATAATGGTCCACAGCGACAGGGTCACTGCCAGCAGCTGCAGCAGCAGCAGCGACGCCGACAGCGGCAGTAGCAGCAGCAGCACTCGCATTTCCTTTTGATGGGGTGTTCGCTGGGGGTCACATGCAGCTGGCGCGGCAATAAGACGCCGACGTTAACGCCGCTGACTCCATTGAGTGAGAGCTCGCGGAACGCCGCCGTCGCCGTCGCTGCCGCCAGCAAATTCAATGCGGGAGCTGCGCTGCCAACGATAGTTCGCTCGCTCGTACATTCGTTCGTGTGTTGGTTCGCTTGCTCGTGCGGCCGGCACTCGTTCGGCTTATTGGGCTCCGGCTGCGGCTGCGGCTGTAGCTGTGGCTGTGGTTGTGGCTCTGGCTCTGGCTGGGCTCCCCAATCTTTCCTTTGAATAAAACCAGTGCTCGCTTGCAATTTTCACTTAGTTTGAGTCCGAACGGCGACTGCGCCGGCGTGTCCGTATGTGTGCGCGTGTGTGTGTGAGAGAGTGTGTGTGTAAGTGTATGCACAAGCTCGAATCGCAATCGAATCGCATTGTATTGAGATTGAAATTGAAATTGAAATTGGCATTGATAAGCGAGCGACAAAAAACGCGCGCCAAACGCGGCGTATTTTTTCTTTTTTCTGTTATTTTTTTTTTGTTTTGCGTTTTAATTGATTTCCAACGAAAATTTAATTCATTTCGTGCAAATTTGTTCTAACATTCATATTTTTTTGTCTGTTTTGTTTTTGTTTTTATCAGCGCATGCGCAACATCAATAACAACAACAACAAAAGTGACCAACAGAACGGAAACATAAACTAATTTAATATTAAAAACCGCTTAGTCATCGCCGGCGCAAACATATTTATCTTCCTTTCTTTTTCTTTTTGTTGTTGCTCTCCCTTTTTTGGGCTTTTTTTTTTTTGTTTACTGCGAATCAGACGAGCCACAGTATTTACCTGAAATCATCATCAGTATCAGCATCATTATTACCTTCAACATCATTAGCATAGGCATTATCATCGTAATTATAATCGGTAAGAACGTCGGCGTTTGCGGTTGACATCTTTACGGGCTTCATTTAGAGCAAAAAATAAAAATAAGAATTTAAAAAATAGAGAAGAAAATACAACAACAACAACAACAATAGGGTGAGTATAGAGAATACAAAAATTAAATGCAAACTACTTCTACAGAAAAATCGGTTCAAAATTATATTTTGTATGCTAAAAAACAATTTTACACATGAATCTGAAAATCATTCGGATTGCATTCATCGGCTTGTATCATTAAAATATTACAAAAAATTAGAAACTGCGAAGTGAATAACATTCAAAGAATTTAAGAAATAATACAACATATTGTTCGAGATAAAGTTTTTTTGTTAAATAGATGTTATTTGAGTCATGTTAGGCTTAACCTCAGATCAAAAACCCATAATTAATCATAGGGAATTTTAAATAATCCCCAAAAGTATTTAACTAACTCGTAGATTTCAAATCTAATATAAAATATATTATATTTATATTGACGACCTATAAATGAAAATTAAGAATTTTTACGGTCTTAACACATGACCTTTAAATAAAAAAATGTCTATATTTAAATTTCTATTATGTAAGACAAAGATCTAAAAAATTTAACTTTGCAAGACTTTGCATATTTATTTAAATAGAAAAAACTTAAAGTTCAAACAAATCGAATAATTTGTCGAAATTTTTTAGTCTGATGGACATAAATATGTTTTTATATTGTGGTATGTCGAAAGTCTTTCTGATAAGTAAAAATCTTGTATCAGATATTCAAATTTGACTCAGCAATTGCTTCAATACCAAAACGAATAACTAAAACTAAATGTTCTAACTAAAAGGTTCATTTTCAAAGTTTTTACTGTACCACAATGGAATAAACATTTGGCAGAAGTTGAATGTGAACTTCGATTCGGACTGAATATAGTAGCTTGACGCTTAATCAATCAATGGATGAGCAAAATGTTTTTTTTTTTTTTTATATCGGAAACAAAAACTTTTTTCCATTGTTTTTTTTTTTTTTTTTTTTTTTTTTTTTTACATATAATGTGAATTTGTTGTTGTTGCAGCTGTTTTTCATTGTTTTATTGTGGGTTTGGGGCCAAACGGTAGCCATATATTAAGCTAATTTCCTGTGTGATCTCAGCCAAACACACACACACACACACGCACACAGATACAGATACGAGTGCGTGTGTGTGTCTTTGTATCTGTGAGATACACGAAGCCAGGCGAGCCAAATAAATGCCACAAGCAGCGCCCAAAAATGGTCAAAATAAGCGCGGCGCATGTCTTTTTCACTTCTTATTTTTGGCCAGCAGCGGCAGCAACAACAACAACAACAACAACAAAAACAACAACAATAACAACATTGTTTCCAGGCAACAAATAAAATAGCAAATTAAATAATTTGTTATAAAGTATTTTTGTGGGCTGCAGTACCTGCCCTCCCCTACCCCCTTCTCCCAGCACTGACTGGCAACATCACTCCCTCCCCCTCCCTCACCCACTCCTCATCGTGACTGCTGCTGACGATCCGCGGCCATCCCGAGCAACGCCTGTGCAAAATTTATGGCCTGCATTTGTTGTACAACAACAAGAACAACTAAACCAAAGAGAGATACAAACTTAAACAAAAACGAAACGAAACAAAAAAAAAATGAAACGTCGCCATAAAAAATACATTTTTCGGCCCACATGCGCCGCCGGCAGCGACGCGCGGAGACGCCCGCCACTAAAGAAATTAAAATATGCCTCGAGACGGCAACGCCAGCAACAACAACAACATTAGATACACATATGGAGTTACGTACGATCTGGACAGAGCAGACACAGCCCCGCCCCCTCGCCTTGCCTCGCCTCGACGCCCCTTGTTGCGCCTTTTGCTTCGCCGTTTGCCGTTTCGCGTTTTACTACGTTCCAATGTTTCATTTCATTCATAAAAATAAAAGCTGTGTCTCTCGCATTGGGTGTGTGCGTGTGGTTCTGTGTCTGTGTGTGTGTGTGTCTGTATTTATGTATGCATGTATGTATGTGTGTGCGTTTGTCTCAATGAAGCTACAACGCATGAATGAAAAAAAGAATATGTGAATGAAGCCACGCAGCAATATGGAAGACTCACTCGGTCTACCTCTTCTCTCTCTTCCTCTTCTCTCTCCCCTCTCTCACACGGTCCTTTTCTGCCTCCGTGGCCTGGTAGGCGTGCAAATTGCTTTTGGTCTCGTCGCTGCCTCGCATCCAAGTGAAATCTTTCTATAAGTCCGGAAACCCCCGCAAAACCCGCCTCATTTGTTAGTTTGCCATTTTTTAAACGATTTGGCCAAATGGCTCGTGGGCAGACGCTCCGACCGCACACTCCGAAACAGCAATCTTAACTCCGAAATGGAAGTCAATGGAAACATAAACCACACACTATGCAACCACAACTACGGGAAGCTAAATTTCTGAACGGAAGGCATAGGGCGCATAGAATATTTACTCCGAAAAAAAAGCTTAACTCCGAAATGGTAGTCAATGGAAACACGGAACACACCAACTATAAATAGGGGAAGCTTAACTCTGAAACAGAAGTCATTGGAAACATAGAAAACACACTCCGAAACAAGCCTAACTTCGAAATGGATCTCACAGAGAACTTAAAACATACACTCCGAAACTAGAACCATGAGAAAATTGTATTTCCGAAACAGAAATCATTGCAATAATAGAGCATTCCGAAATAATAGTTATGAAGAAGCTTTTCTCCGAAATGAAAGTCATTCCGAAACAGCACTCTGAATTCCGAAATAAAAGTCATTAGAAATACGGAACTCACACTTCGAAAAAAAATTTATAGAAAATCTTCGAAAGTGGAAGTCGTTGTGATAATACACACTCTAAAAAAAGTCGCTTAATATAAAAAATAAAAAATGAAAAAGTAAATAATAAAAAAAAAACAATTTTAAGTCTTTAAAAACTTCTAGGAATCTAAGATAAAATTTAGAAATCATAGGAAAGCCTTAAAAAGCCTTCAAATCTTAGAAATATTTAAAACTACGAAATTTTTAAATGAAAATTTTCAAATATTAATAAGAATGTTTTGTATATTTTGAACATTTTTGGGTGTCTTGAAGTTAGTGAAAATCTTCGAGAGTCCTTAAAAGTATTTGAAAATCTTTGCATCATTTGTATATATTGCTCTCTTATAGAATCAGATACACTACAAATCTAAAATACTTAAACAAACAAATCTATTGATTGTAGAGTATCTCTAGTGCGGATCTAAAAAATTTACGTTAGATCTTCGGGCTCCTTCTTTTCTATTTCTATTATTCTGGCATTTTCTGTATACATTTTTGTATTCTTGAATTCTTCTCGGTCGCATTATTTGCATACAAAGTCGAACAGTAAAGCTTAAAAAATGATGATCAGCACTTATGATCATTATCACGAGATGATGATGTGATCGAGCGGCCAAAAGCCAAATGTAAAGCGTCAACAAAACGTGGCTAATAAATTAGGCAAAGCGTCAACAAAGCTGTTGACAAATGTCAATTTTGGAACGCCAACGCGAACCATTCACAAAAATATCTATAAAAAAAAAAATATATATATAAATATATATATATATATATATATATATCAATATAAACATATATAAGTATATACGTACACTGGGGGTAAATCACATTTGGTCTGGAGAGAAATTGGCAATGGAGGAAAAGAGCAACTTAAGAGAAACTATGTGAGATCATTCGATGCGTGGGTCATCAAATGCTTCCCATGATTCACCACGAATCCCATCAACCCGATCAATCTGATCTTCATCTAATGACATTTCATGAACACGATCGTGATCTGAATGACTATCGCTTTGCTATCGCCTTCCTATCTTCCAACACAAATAACCGGCACATTAATAGATCGCTAATCAGAAAGTAAACGTATTACTTAGGATAAATAAAAACGTTTTAAAGTAGGCGTCTCTAGCCTTTTCTTTATGAACCATTGGGATGGTTTTTCTTCTCGAGAAATATTTTTTATTTCCATTCAATTGTAATAGAAGACCATATAGAATTTTTATATTATTAGATTAGTTTTCGCTTAGTTTTTGATAATTTCTTTTCAATATCACCGATCTTTCGCTTTGCAAAACTTTTAAATGGTAACGTATAACATCCTAGCAGAGAGCTATCGTTTTGAGATCCATTCAATACGTAATACAAGACCAAAGCGAATAGCTGTGTATATTATTATGGTCTATCAATAGTTATGTTATCTCCAAGTTATCGCTTGGGCAGTCACAAAGGCGATAGCCAAGCATTTTCCAATTGCATTTGCATAAGACTAAGTCGGAGTAAATGAACTGAGAGGAAAACTAAAAGCGATTTCCCGGTCGTCGGGCTGAAAATATAAATATTAGAAATGCACTCGAGTGCAGTTCATCAATCAATCAGACGGCAACATTGATCAATCATGAGCGGATGCAGCGAATGGCTGCACAGCTGAATGGCTGAATGGTTGAATAGCTGAATGGCTGAATGACTAAATGGGTGAATGGGGAATGTGAATGGGTATAGTAATAGCTATAGGGGGATACGGCTAGGCTGTGGCCAATGGGCCCCAATGAAAATTCAATCAATTGGCTGACATTTAATCGAGGGAGCCGTCAGATCTGATTGATTGATAATTAAATGTGGCGCCTGCCAGCCGACGCAGACTGAGAAGAGGAAGGGTGACCGAGAGAGGGAGTGATAGAGACGGGGAGAGGGAGGTAGCATGTGTGGCATTTAAGATATGATAATGTGGCGCTTGCTAATTTTGTGCGCCGGCTTTCAAGTTTCGCCGCTGTTGCGTATAAGAAATGGCTCCTAACTCCGGATGAGAAACATGAGAACGAGAATGCGAACCAGAAGAAGAATGAGAAAGAGACAGAGACCGAAAATGAGACGAACTTGAGCTAGTGGCGGGCGAGACGCGACCAGCAGAAACTGGAATTTTATTGGCACGTTGGGTTTTTTCATTCAATTTGAATTTAATTTATAACGGCGCCTGCTGCAGGCGCCTCACAAAATCGTTCAATGAGAGACAGAGACAGAGACAGGGACAGAGCGAGAGAGAGAGAGGGAGAGAGAAGGAGAAATAGAGAGTCGGTTTAATTTGTCATAAAGTTTGTCGTTTATGCAAATTATTATTATATTAACAAGAATATAAGAATATAATGAATATAATAATAATAACGATAATGAAATTATAAGTTAAAATAAAAACATTTATGATAATAATACAAATAATAAGAAGAATAAAATAGTAATGACAATGATAGTAAAAATTATAAAAATATTCCTAAAAATAATAATAATAATAATAATGATCGGTTATAAAAGGCATTATAACAAAAATAGTAATTGAGATAAAAAAGAAAATCTATAGTAATAATGATAGTAACAACAACGATAATGATAATAATAATGATCATAGTAATGATAATGGAAATAATAATGATTATGTTTAGATAATAAAAAATTACAATTGAATTAATGAATTTGATCATAATAATGAGGAAATTGCCAAGGAAATTGCTGCACTTAAATACAATTGGGTTTTAATTAATCACAGGGTATGCAAAGTTCGTCAACGACTTATAGCCAAGTATTTTAATACTGCGCATGTCAAAAAAAACCAAAGAAATAAACAAAAAATTAATAATGAAAAGAACAAAAATTTGGCAAAAGAAGACAGACAAAAAAGTTGGTATTTCGTTTGTTTGCTGTCAGCTAATGAGCTTTGTTTAATTTTATTAATGGAATTGCCAACATTTATCATAAATTACAAATCGTGATCGTGATAACAAAGAGCACATGGACGACCCTTCTTAGCCTTCCCGATCTTCCAGCTTCGATCTTTGATCTCCAAGATTCTTCGGACTTCGAGATGCGATCTTTTTCCATATCATCTGCTCATCTATTGAATAATTAAGTTGTTGTGCTTGGCTTTGATAGTGAAACACACACATACACACACATACTTGTTATTGTTGTTGTTTTGTTAGTGTTTGCTTTGAAGCGCCGCATTCAAATTATTTGCTTAATTTTATTGCCCGTTTCTTGGCTAAGAATTTTGTAAGACCATTGTCCAACTGGCTTCGTGGGCAGTGCCCAAAACAGCACATACAAACACACACACACACACACACACGCATTCACACAACAGTCGCTCTCTTGAACATTTGCTAAAAAGCAAATCAGCTTTTATTTATTAGCTGGAAATCATTTTTTCCCCACTTTTTGTTACCCTGCTTTGCGCGATTGTTGTTGGTGCTGCTGCTGCTGCTGCTGTTGTTGTCGTTATTGTTGTTGTTGTTGCATATTTTCGTAGAAATTTATGGCATAATTGTTGTCCGGTCGGATCGGGTTTGCATCATTCATCAAGTGTCCTGTATCCGATGTCAGTCGCTGCCACTCAAAACGCGTGGCGCCAGGGCAAACGGCACCAACAGTTGCTGCCGCCAGTTGCAACAGCAACAAGAGTTGCAGCAGCAGCAGCTTTTGATGCAATGCGCACAATTGAAATTCGATCTGAATTCATTGGCTGCAACAGTGGCCAAAAGCGAGACCAAAACGATTGTCATTTGTTGTTGTTGTTGTTGTCGCTGCTGCTGCTGTTGTCAATTCTTATTGTTGTTGCTGTGCCTTAAGTCACAATGACACTTGCTGCCACTGGCGTCGACTCGATTATTGGATTGATTGCATTATAAAACAATGCAAAAATGTTTACAACTGCCACTAGCTCGACCTTTAGATACCCTGTTAACCAAGCAAAAATTACACAAATATTATCTAGAAGATGAAATCTCTCGGGAAGCTTTTGGATTAAGCAGATTAAATAAAAAGCTAACAGAAAGCGAACATTTTATATATACGATTAAAAACGATTTTTTATATGTATATGTACATCTATTTAAGCAGTACAACAAAATCTATTTAACATACGCCAGATGATATTTTACTTGGTATAGTCCTCATTTGTAACCTGATCAAAGTATACAAAAAATATATATGTATGTGTAATAATAAAAAAATGGTGTTGAATACTGTAGCATTTGCGGTTCCTTCGATTTGTATAACAAGCAAGATATAATCTATAAAAACTAGGGTAATATATGTTATGATACTTACACAGTAGAGCATGCCTAATGGGGTCACTTAGTTAGTTAATCGGATCATTCTATAATAAGGATGACGGAGAAAATTGTGAAGCTAGGAAAATTATGGTCGGGTGTATCCGACCAGCTTATATCAGGTCTGATCAAGAGTATATGTATAACACTTTGTCTCAGTCATAAATGAATGCTAATCGTATACCCCATTCTTGCAGCTGATGCCCCAACCCGGAGAGGGGATTGGGATTGGGTTCGGGTGCCTGCGATGTGCTCGCCAATTGCCAAGCCGCTAAAACGCATGGACAACGGGTAAAGGGCTCCAACAGAGCAAGTCAATACACAAGAGAATAATAGAGAAAGAGACAGAGAGAGAATAAGTAGAGAGAAACTGCGTACTTAAAGAGAACAGACATGAAACGCCTTTATTTGAGCACTTTGCTCTGCCTGTGGTTCAGCTCTGGAGGCTGCGAGCCGCTCTTTGGGCTGCACTCTGACGAGCTGGTGGATGGGGAGGGGCAGCTGGTGGTGCCGCGTCGCGTGCACCCAGATGGCGCCTTCATGAGCCACTTTCTGGGCTATGCCCATCAGCGAGATCATCGACGACAGCGCCGGAGCGTCGAGACACAGCCGGAGCTTCATTTCGAGCTGCCGCTCCGGGACGAGACGCTCCACCTGGAGCTGACGTAAGTGGAGGCTGTTCTGCAGCGGTGCACATGCTCAATTCTTTCCACTCCTCCTTGCAGACCGCACAGCTACTTCCTGGCGCCGCATCTCGTTGTGGAGCGACATCGTCGAGATCTGCGGACCCGTTCCCCGCCTCCGGCGCAGCAGCTGAATTGCCATTTCCATGGCAAGGTGCGCGGCGAGCCCTCCGCCAATGTGGCCATATCCACCTGTTCCGGTCTGGTGAGTAATAACCAAAGAGAGATAGGTAGAGAGAGAGAGAGAAAGAGAGATCGCAGAGAGAGAGAGAGAGAGAGAGAGAGAGAGAGAGAGAGAGAGAGAGAGACAGACAGAGGGAGAGAGAGAGAGAAAGAGAGAGAGAGAGAGAGAAAGAGAGAGAGAGAGAGAGAGAGAGAGAGAGAGAGAGAGAAAGAGAGATCGAGAGAGAGAGAGAGAGAGAGAAAGAGAGATCGAGAGAGAGAGAGAGAGAGAGAGAGAGAGATCGAGAGAGAGAGTGAGAAAGCGCGAGAGAAACTAGGATGAGTAAGCACTTCTCTCTTTTATCACTATAAGCATTATTAGGTTTACAGCACAACTTGTCGACGTAATTCATAATTTGTTACATTAATACATGAGAATCGAAAAGAAGAGCGAATAAAAAAAAAACAAATTGGGATTTGATTGGTATTGCAGCAGATATTTATCGCAAACCTATGACAGAGAATTTTTACTCAAGATCGTATTAACATACATATATAATCTTATCCCAGTCAGATCTAAAGAAGATTTTAGAAGACTATTTTATTAGTTGCCAAATCAAGTTTGTCGCCTAAGTCATTTGTGTTGCGCAAGTTTGTCGCCTAAGTCTTTCCGCCTTTGCTTGACAGGTGGGTCACATTAAGACGGCCAGCAACGAGTATTACATAGAGCCCTCCAAGCAGCATGCGGCACATCCCATCAACGGGCATCCACATGTGGTCTTCCAGCGATCCTCCGTGAAGCCAAAACAGAAGTCAAAGGTAAGTCGCACAGAAGGAGGAAAGAATATGGCTTAAACCGTTATTTTGGATGGGGTGGCAGGTGGATCAGCAGTGGCGACGCCACAAGCGCAGGCGCAAAGATCAGCGGAACAGGGGAGAGCAGCGCAACCAAAGCTACGGCCACAGTCCCGTTAGCAATTGCGGTACCCGCGAGCCGAGGCGCCGCATGGAGACGCGTCTCGAGTGGCAGGCGCGAGGCAAGTTCAAAATTCAAGGCGGCCGGAAGGTGCGACGGCCTCACCATCAACAGCAGCAGCAACAGCTCCAGCAGCAGCAGCAGGAACAGCTCAACCATCATAATCATTATCATCATCATCGGCATCATCATCGTCATCATCGGTACAAGCATCCGCACACGAAATTCAAATATGAAACGCAACCGGAGGAGCTGCCGCGCAGCCGTCGCTCGATCAGCAGTCCGCGGCACGTGGAGACTCTCATCGTGGCAGATGAAACGATGGCGGCGTTTCACAAGGATCTCATCGGCTATCTGCTGACCATCATGAACATGGTCTCCGCCCTGTACAAGGATCCCAGCATTGGCAATGCCATTGAGATAGTTGTTGTCCGCATCATTGAGCTGCATGAGAACAACACGGAGCCGGAGCTGAATCTCACCCAGAATGCGCAACGGAATCTCGATCGCTTCTGCAGCTGGCAGCACAAGTTGAACGCTCTCAACGAGCAGGATCCGCTGCATCACGATGTGGCCATATTGATAACCCGCAAGAATATCTGCGGCAACAATTGCATGTAAGTAACAGTTAACCTCCCCTCCCCTCCCCTCACCAACGCTCAATGCTTCCACCGTTGCAGGACCTTGGGGCTGGCCAATGTGGGCGGCATGTGCAAGCCGAAGCAATCGTGCAGCGTGAACGAGGATAACGGCATCATGCTCTCCCACACGATCACGCACGAACTGGGCCACAAGTAAGTTGCAGCACTTCCGTATCCCCCTTTCCCCCCTGCCCTCACTCTGCCACAGTCTTGTGCCTTGGGCCAAGTCGAGTCGCTTGGCCAACGCAATGCAAATGCATCAATTGATCGGCCAGCCGCGAGATTTATGTGCAGCCCAATTCGTTTAATGAATGAATCAAGCCAGCAACAGCAACAGCAACAGCAACAGCAACAGCAATGGCAACGACAACAACAACCGACAAATAAACAACCAACAGCAACAGCAACAGCAACAACAACAACAACAAATTGAATTTGAATGAATGGCCGCTTTAAGTGGACGCGACGGATGCTTTGACACCTGCGTGTGTTGTGACAATGATCGCCTGCCTGTGCCCACGCCCACTCGAGCTCCACTCGAGCGTCCGCCTCTGCCCCTCCATTGCCGCTCCCCTAGCCCCTGCCACGCCCACCTGGCTGAGCCGCCTCCCCCTCCGGCTGGCCGCAGTTGCCGCTCTGCTTGCGCTATTCAAACTCAATTAGTCGCTCAACCAGTGACTAACACACACACACAAACACACAGAGAGCTAGAGATGAGCGTATTTCATCACTTTATCTTTATATTTATTATTCTATCGCAAAGATTTTATTTAGAAATTCATCCAAAGATCTCCACTCAATATAATATTAGGAAATTTAAAAAAAAAATACTGAAATATTACTTTTTCATCGTAAACATTTTTATTTAGTTTTCGATTTTTAGATTTTAATCTGAACTAGATTTTTCGTATTTATCCAAGCTATAAACTTTAGTAAATATTAGCATTTATCAATCTTTTTATATATTCGTTTAGCTAAAGTATTATTTTTTTTAAATATTTGGTATTCCAGGCTCAAATAGAGCTTTGTTTTTATATTCTGACGAAATTCGTAAAAGCTTTGCCCTTTAAAGCTTCGAGCTTAAAGCTCTCGCCTTGATTGTCAGTTGTTGCTTTAATATGGGATTAAAACTTAGCTTTGCATTTATGCAAGTTCTTCGATGCTCGCTCGCTGCCTAATTGGTCCATCTCTAATACACACACGTACACACACACACACACACTTGCACACAGACAGAGAGAGAGACGTTTGGCAATTTGGTAGCACAGCCAGCGGCCGTCGGAGCTGTCCGGTTTCGTAGGCTTATCTCGTTTGCTGTTCGTGCCAAGTGGATTTTTGTAAAAGGCCGTATAAGCGCAGCCAAGTGCCCGTCAGTCTGGCGTGTTCCGATTGAGTCAACCAGCGACAATCGTCATTATACCCTGTAATCAGCGGCAGCTCTGCGCATGTCAACTGCCCAGGTAATTCCCTATGGCCTACGAGTTAAATTAAATATGGGGTTTACAAATATCATCGTGTGGCTACTGAAAACTTTGGGTAGTAAGTAGTTCCCATTTTATATATTTCATATATTTAGTAATTGAGGCATTACCATATCAACTAAGCTTAAATAGTACAACTTTATCTATCTATGGTTTATCGATCAAACGTATATTAAGTTATTATAAATTTATATTTTGCTTAAGGAACAATTTCTTCACAGCAAATTATATACATCGATAACTTGTATCGTAAATTGATAATCGAAAAGTCCTATCGATATGCTTGTGATATGAATTAATCGTAAATTGAACACTAATTGTATAACTTAAATGAAATAGAAAAACTTCGCGTCTCAATTAAAGCGTAAGCTTAACCGATTGTTGTTAACTATTGAAAATTTATAACAATTATTTTCAATTCGATTAACTCATTATCGATCAAAAATGTTATCGATCCGATTACAGTTGAATACGCAAATTGGCCAGCGTTCATTTTGGGCTGCTTTAAATTACAGGGTATACACCTGTCGAACTAGCATTGTGCATTTGTTTGTTGTTGTGCAATTTACGTTCGATTGTCGCTGGGTCGCGCGGTCATCGTCAGGTGCCAGCCGCTGCCTCTCTGTCTGTATGTGTGTGTGATTGTGTGTATGTGTGTGTGTGTGAATTTGTTTTTGCACTATTCTAATAATCAGGTTTTTGACTTGCCCGCCGTCCAGTCACAGAGCGTGGCATAAATTGCTTGTCGTTTTGTTGCTGCTGTTGATTTTTATTTTTATATGTTTATTATTTTGCTTTTTTGAATTTTTTTTTATACATTTTGTCGTTTCTCAAGACAATGCGAATAATAAATCTGAACAGATTAAATTTGTATATATATATATATATATATATATAGTATAGTTTTAGCTGCTGCTGCTGCTGCGAGTGCAACAAAGTTGATCGAGTTTAACCCTTATGTATGCCTTGTGACTCATTCAATTACGCTTAAACTTACCCTTACGTAAGCTAGACACGTATTAAAGTATTTCTTACATTTTTTTTTGATTTGCATTTATTCAATTTTTTTTATAACTGTTTATCGAAATGTTTTGAATATATCTTATATCTTATATAAAATACCACTTGCACTTAATTTGTTGTCTGGCTTTGGATTTTACCTTTACTACAAACATCGACTTTTATGCATTTATCGATAACAGTAATCGAACCTTCAAATAGGGTCATTTCCTTAATCCCTTACATATAATTTGTTTTGCAGCTTTGGAATAAATGGCGACGATCCTCATTTATATATTTATCGATAACAGTAATCGAACCTTCAGATAGGATTTATTCCTTAATCGCCTACGCACAATTTGTTTTGCAGCTTTGGCATGTTCCACGACACGGCGAAGATCGGCTGCCATCCGCGAGTGGGGTCAATAGTGCACATCATGACGCCGACCTTTGGAGCGGACACGCTGCAGGTTTGCTGGTCGAACTGCAGCCGGAAGTACATAACGCACTTCCTGGAGTAAGTAGATGAGTGAGTCGTGGTTGGGTCCTGTTGCCCTGTTAATCTGTTGTGTGTTGCCTGTTGCAGTCAGGGATTGGGCGAGTGCCTGGACGACTCACCCACGCCCCTCGACGAGTACCTCTATCCGGAGATGCTGCCCGGTGAGCGCTACAACGCCAAGAGGCAGTGCCGGATGCAGTTTAACCTGACCACGGACAGCGATGTGGGCGCCTGCTCGGCACCGCACGAGTTCTGCTCCACGCTGTGGTGTCGGGTCAACGGCGAGTGCGTCACCAACATGCGGCCCACTGCTCCGGGCACCGCCTGCGGCAAGAACAAGTGGTGCCAGAACGGTAAATGCGTCCGCATGGAGGAGCTGACACCGGTCAACGGCGGCTGGGGCAATTGGAGCGAGTGGAGCGAATGTTCTCGCAGCTGCGGCGGCGGCGTCTCCATTCAGCAGCGCGAATGTGATTCCCCCCTTCCAGCCAATGGCGGCGTCTTCTGCATAGGCGAGCGCAAGCGCTACAAGATCTGCCGCAAGAAACCCTGTCCGGAGCACGAGCCCAGCTTCCGGGCGCAACAATGTGCCCGGTACGACAACGTCAGCTACCAAGGCGCCACCTACAAGTGGCTGCCCTTCTTCGACAAGAGTAAGTGCATCAATAGATATCTATACAGAGATACACATCTAAAGGGAAGCCAATAAAAATGGCTTAACAGTGTATAATGTGAAAACGTATGTTATGTAACAGGCAGAAGGAGGTGTGGCAGATCCTATTAAGTATAGATATTCCTGATTCGTACATATGTATGAACGCATCGATCTCAGCAACTACAAGAGCTAGAGGTTTAAAATTTTGGATATGGGTTCTTCTATTCAACGCGCACATCGAGTTTTATTTCGATTATCGATAACTCTTTCCATTTCCTTGTTATCGATAATACTTTTAAGTTTTTCGAGCATATTTTCTACATCTTAGGAGAGCGAGGTATCGCCTTACTCTATTCAGCTAAGAGAGTAACACACATACCGATTTTGGATACCTCGCCCCACACCCTTCCCCATTTTTGAGAAGAAACTCATTTTGAAATAAAGAAAGTTGCTCATAGTTTAGTGCAATACACCTATTCTAGACTAGAGTTTTCTTACCATTAAACCATCTATTCCATTCCATTCTATTCGCAGACAATCCCTGTCGGCTGTTCTGCAGCGACGTGGATGACACGATTATCGCCAACTGGGGCGAAACGGTGCTCGATGGAACGCCGTGCACGTTGGGCACGAACAACATGTGCATCGATGGCATCTGCAAGGTAAGTGCGATGCGATCCGATCCGATCCGATCCGATCCGATATGCGCTTTGGCCCAGCTGTTAGGCGAGATCAATTAAACAAGCGTTTCATTCAGAAAGTTGGTTGCGATTGGATCGTTGACTCGGACTTGCAGGACGATCGTTGCGGTGTCTGCGGCGGTGCTGGTGATCAATGCAAGCCCATAAAGGAGATCTACAGTGAGGCCTTCAATGTGAGCGACGGCGTCTACGAGCAGATCGTCAGCATACCAGCTCGGGCCCGACACATTCTCATCAAGGAGCTGGCCAATTCGCCGCACTTTCTGGCCATCGGGCGAGCCCAGGGCGAGAAGTTTTATCTGAACGGCGACAGCCTCATCTCCATGCCCGGCGAATTCGAAATCGCCGGCGCCGAGAGCCTCTACGACCGGCTCGACGAGCAGGAGACCATCAAAATACCTCAGCCCATTCAGCACTCTATAGCGCTATACGTAAGTGAAGCTAATGCCAACTGTTCCGATTTTTCCTACTCTTTTATAGAAAGAGCGGCTTGTTCCAGTTCCATCTGACCTAATGGTTCATTTTCGATTAGCCAATTTGTTTACCAGCTCGTTTTATTTGTTGCCAAACGTTCGATCGTCGATCGATTCTATGCATCTGCATATATGTATGTATATAGTTATATATAGTTCCATTTGTTGATTGAATTCTTTTTCGACTTCATTTTCGTTTGCTTGTGAATTCATTCCATAAATGGCTCTGCTGAGCTCCAATCTTACACTGCAGTCAGGTATTTCAGTTCAATTTGATGAACCAGTTCAATTATTCATTTTTTGATTGCGAACCACATCCTTCATTTTATTCACTGATTGACTTCATGCCGGGCTTCTCCATACATATGTTGTAGTTGCAGTTACATAAGCAAGGTTGGTAGTTCATTTCCTGAACTAGTTCATTAATTAGAAGTACAGTTGACAACTGAATAGTTTAATTGAACTAATTCGCATGAACAAAATATACTGTTTGCTGATCGATTGAGCAAGTTTTAAATGAACCGGTGATGATCTTTAATTTTGTTCCACTGTTCCTCGATCAGCGACTGAACTCTATCGCTCTATCACTGGCTGCTGAATAAGTTCAGTTGTTCCATTTTAATGAGTTACTCAGAATGAGAACTATTTTTGACCTGCAGGCGATCGTGCGGGGCAATGAGAGCAATACGGGCATATACTACGAGTTCACGCTGCCCGCGTTCAATGTGACCAGCGGCAGGCAGCATCAGTGGCGCCTCAGCAACTGGTCCGCCTGCTCCGTCAGCTGCGGGGGCGGGGTCCAGCATCGGGAGCCGGTCTGCCAGGAGAACGGCAAACGTAAGTTGCACAGATCGATAATTGATCGCTCGCAGGTCACACTTTATGTCACACACTTTGCAGTGCTCGGCGAGAAGATGCCCTGTTGGACGCACGCGAAGAACAAGCGACCCTTGAGGCAGACAAGGGCCTGTGCCGAGCAGCCGTGTCCGGCTCATTGGTGGCCCGGTCCCTGGCAGTTCTGTCCGGTGACCTGCCGCCAGCCGGGCGCACCCCTCCCCCACCGACGACGCTCTATCGTCTGCCTCGATCAGCACGACGTCGTCGTCGCCGACGTCCAATGCAGTCTGCTCACCCGGCCGCCCGAAACGGAGCCGTGCGAGTCAACGCTGCCCGAGTGCCGGCACAAGTTGTGAGGCCAGCTTCAAAAGCGGGAACCGGAACTGGAACTGGAACCGGAACCGGAACTAGAACTGGTTCCGGAACCGAAACAGGAACTGGATCCGGCGGCGGATACTATTTATTGCTACTAATTAAATTAAAGTGAAAGCTAATTTAAGTGAGCTGCTAATAAGACACACACACACACACATACACACAGTTTTATATACATATTTATTTAACAAGTTCGAATTATACGTGTAGCTATCGATAAGCAATGTTATCGATTCATAAAAGTAGGTCCTATGCCCTGCCGTTGCACTTCATTTGTTCAATTAGAGCTAAATGAGGTATACGAAAGCGATAGATATACATTTATCGAACAATCGATTTTAAAATACTGTTTTTGAATTTCAATTTTATACATTTGTTTTCAATTTTGATTACTCATCTATGTATACCTCTAATTATATTTAGAAATGTCAATCCTAACCTGTGAATAACTTTTCAATATTTATTCGGATCTCTTCTTCATTTACCAATAGAAAAAGTACTGCTCAACTCTAAAACATTTCTTCAATTTCGAATATTTCAATTTTTTTATATTTGCAATTGTTATCTTCGTTAACGAAATCTTGACTTTGGGAATTTTCTTTATATAAGGCATACAACTAATTCTCAATACTTTTGCATGCAGGGCAAGGCCGAATGTACTTAAAATAAATCGAAAAAAAAAAATATATATATATTTATACATGGAAAAAAAGATTCTAGAAACTAAGCCTAGGAGTTTAGGCAACATATGTTTATATGGATGTATGTAGTATTATCTATGAGCGTATATATATATATATATATATGATTATTGTAGATAAGAAAACAAATATTATAATAAAAAATAATAATATATGAGAGGTGAGTGTGGATTGGAACTGGAGCTGCAACTGCAACTGGAACTGCAACTGCAACTGCAACTGCAACTGGAACTGGAACTGGAACTGCAACTGGAACTGGTGCTGGAGATGGCTTAAAAGCGCGTATTGTCCGGCATTTTGCGGAAGTAGGCCACCTTGTCCTTGGGCACGCGATAGCCGTGCATCCAGCGACTGCCCTTGCGCAAGGAGCCATCGATGCCATCCTTCCAGACGCCTTGTGGCAGGTAGACTGAAAGCAGATCAAGGTCAAAGGGTCAAGTGGAAACTGGTTGAAGCCAGGAGCTCACCTTCACGCTCCTCGAGACCCGCTTCCAGAATGGGTGCCACAATTAGCTCCTCGCCCACGGAGAACTCATCGCTGACAATGAGGCAGGCGGGATCATGGGGATCGAGCATCCAGAGGGGCCGGACCAGCGGCAGGCCCTCGTTCATGGACGGCTTTAGGTATGTCTTGAGCAGGCCAATGACCACCGTCTGGCGCACCTCCTTCAGCTCCTGGGCGACACGGGTGACCAGCTCGCTGTGGTACTCATCCGGCAGGTGGCTGAACTGCATCGCCGGCAGGAAGGTGGCCAGCTGCAGCCAGCGTATGTAGAGCTCGGCGTCCGGCAGCGGCGGCTGACCCAGCGAATAGAAGGAGATCATTTTGGTGAGCGGTCGCTCCAGCAGATAGTCGCCGCCAATGGCCCCGGCCAGCACAAACGGATACCCAATCACGCCGTAGTTCAGCACAGCGGCCAGGGTTTCCCGTAGACCCTCCCACGTTGCGTTCGCCGGCGGCGTGCTGATGAATGTCGGCGGACGAGGCACCACGCTGGCCGTGGAGACGGCCATCAATCCGGCGCTCTCCAGGCTGCTGGTGAGCATGCGGGCGTACATGTCCGGGTTGTCCAGCGGCTGGCGGCATTGATAGTAGTGGGGCAGATTGTAGCCGGTGCCCAGATCCAAATAGAAGCTCTTCACGCCGTACTCATCCTTGAGCCGCTGCAGCTTCTCCAGCAGCCAGGGCACGGAGGCATTGTTGGTGATGTCCAGGACGCCGGCACTGGAGCTGCTCTTGTAGCGCGTGAGAGCCGGAATACTGCGCTCCGAGTGTCGCTCATAGATGAGCAGCTTGCGAGCCACTGCATCCTTGAAGTTCGGACTGTCCGTGCTGATGAACGGCTGGATGGTGAAGACGACCTTAAAGCCGCGCCGATGCAGCACATCGATGGTGTCCTTGAGCGTAGCGAATCGCGATCGATCCACCGTAAAGTCTCCAATGTTCTCCTGCCAAAACTCGTTGATCACAATGTGGCCGAGGCCCATGGAAATCGCGTTCTCCGAGTAGTCGCAAATGGTGGTCTCGTTGAGGTCGTCGCGATGCTCCTGGTTGGGTATACGCCACACGGGCTCCTCCAGCAGCGAGTGCAGCTCGGCGATGTCCTGCTCGGTGAGGCCGTCCCACAGACTCTGCTGGGTCATCAGCATGTGGAGGCTGCGCATATCCTCCGTGGTGCAGATCTTATAGTCCAGCTGCGGCAGCTCTGTCAGCCGGTTCACAAATGTGAAATCGTCGTTGGCCGCCCGGAGACAGAATTGATTCTCCGTCCGATTGATGCCCAGCTGGAGGGGAGTTTGCTCGCTCACCTGCATCGCCACGCCGATGGAATTGATGAAGTACCGCTTGACCGCGTTGCCAAACTGATGGATCTTGTGATCGCCGCTGGCATAGGGCATGAAGTCGAAGTTGGCATAGCTGAGGGACCACTCCTGGCCCTTGGTAATCCCGCCGCCGAACCACAGTCCATTGTCCCGCTTCAGCTCGTAGCAGTCGGTGGGCAGCAGGCCCGGTCGCAGCGCCTGCCACTGCAGCGTGTAGCAGCGGAACACCTGCTTGTCCTCGAAGTTCAGATGGAGCCGTGCGATCCCGTTCCACTCGATGCAGACGCTTCCATCGCTCCGTCGTTGATTCTCCAGACAGTGAAAGGGCGCCGTGTCACTGTCGAGGGTCACCCCCAACTGGCCAAAGATGACCTCCTTGTCCTCGTGGCTCAGTATCCGAAAGATGCGGTCCTTCGAGTTGAACTTTATCTTCTGGAAGTAGCTCTTGGTCAGCACCTGATGATGGTAAGCCACGTACGCATAGCCGATCTATATAGCAGGGGTTTGGATTTGATCAGTGGTTAAATCTCGAATTGGCCCACTCGTCCGCTTACCAGAAAGATTATGATGAAGAACATCATTATCACAAATATCTTGATCTTGTAGTCCTTGGTCTCACGCTTCTTCTTGCGTATCAGCTGTGGAAAGGCCTGTCGAAGGTTAGAATATTTCGATTTGAACCCTCTTAGCTCTATTCCATTGCCAAACTGGGAAGCTTCCAGTGTGTGGCAAAGGCAGCTAGTTATGTAACTCTTATATCATTTGACCGTCCTTGTCTTACTCGATTTGCAGTTTCTCTCCATCTCTCCGTTCTCACTTGCTGTGCCTCTCACTCTCCTTAAATATTTTATTCTCTATCTCCTTATCTCCTTTTCTCTCTTGAAATCTCTCCCTATCTCTCTCTCTCTCTCTCTCTCTCTCTCTTTCTATCTCTCTCACTATTGCTCTCTCTCTCTATCTCTATCTTACTCTCTCTATCTTCCTCTCCCTTTGTGTCTTCCTTTCTCACTCCCACTATCTCTCTCTCTCTCTCTCTCTGTCTCTCTCTCTATATCTCTCTCTCTTCTTTCTAGCTCTCTCTTTTTCTATCTCTCTCCCAATATCTCATTATCGATCTCTCTTTCTCTCTCTCTCTTTCTATCTCTCACACTTTTCTCCCCTTGCTCTATCCGACCCGGTCAACCTTATCTCCTCTGCCTCCCTCTTCCCACTCCACTCCTCCTCCTCACCTGTCCCTCCCCCTGGTTCTCACCTGCATCTTCTCGCGTAGCAAACTCGCCAAGGAATTGACGCTCGTGATGGAGGCCTGGTTGCTGGCCAAGCTGTGGGTGTCGAAGTCGCTGGCCAACATCTCCTTGCTGTTGAGGCGCAGGGCGGGAAGCGGAGCGATGGAGGCGCGTCGACGGCTGCGAAAGCGGTCCCTGTCAACAGTTATAAACAAATAGAGCAGTTAGCACTATAATATATAACGCTATAGGTTTACGATCGCGATCACTCAGCCGATAATCGATTACCGTTGTGCGTGTCCGACTGGGCTTCACCTGTCGCAACGGCATTTGCAACACACCTGCTTGTAAATTAGCCCAGTTCGAAAAAAAAGAAAAACAGATACGAACAGACAACAAGCCGGGATACTCCTCAAGTACAACCCAGATTTATGACCATATTGAATAGCTGCTCTTATCTTACATATTTTTACTACATATACTCACATATATACGTTTTTTGTCGCCCTGAATCCATTAAAAATGAGTTAACAGGGTATAATTTATTTTTGAAAATGTATGAACGCGCCGATCTCAGCCTCTATAAAAGTTACAGACTAAAAAATGTTATATGCAGGTTCTTCTGCTCAAATCGAATCTGTTTTCAATCATAGATATCATTTTCCTTCTTCGCCGTATCAATAAGACATTTCAGTTTTTCAATCAGATGTAATACCTAGAGACATACAATTTCAGATTCACAGATTTCATCATCGTACCGAACCGGAAAATTAACTAGAACAGTCTTTTTCTAGGGTATTTTGATTTTGTGTTTCGATTATGTTGCGAGGTAAATTCTGGTTAAGATTATGATTAGCAATAGTTAAGAACAAAAACCCGAAGGCCAAGCAAACACGTCACTCATTCAATAACTTAATTTTATATATAAATATGTATATATATTTATATGTTTTTTTTTTAAAGAGTCAAAGTGTTTGTGTGAAAAAGTCGCTCTGTTAATAAAACCTATGACTCGTACTATTTAAATTTGAAATATACACACATAACTGCATACATATACATTTATATAAGCATAAATCAAATTTATAGGCGCCGCTTTCAATGGAATATGAGTGTGATAAGGCCGCTCGGAGGTGGGTGGGAGGTAGCCCATAAATCAACTTTGCTTCAGCACGAATTAAACACATCACAGGCCAATGATGGAAATACTTGTTCACACAGAATATAGTTTATAGTTTAACCGCTACCCTTATCATTATCTTTACCTTTATCTAGTGGCTAAATCAAAGCAATCTTTCCGACTTTTGGTTTGTAACGAGCTTTGCGTGCTTTCGTCTTATCACGCCTAATCACAATTTTGTACTGAGCTGTTGCGACTTTAAGATACATATACAACTGGAGATAGAGATAGAGATACAGATCCAAGTTGAGCAGCAGATACAACTGATATAACTGATAAACGCAATGAGTTCGCATGTAATTCCCAACAGTGGCCGTCAAAATAATAGTACAGCAGCCGGTTTAAAGAACAAGTTCAATTACAAATTTTATATTTTCAATTTCTTGAAATTTTACAGACTGCCAAAATTAAAAGTTCATGCCAATAACTATCTCATACATTATAAATTACTCTGACTTGCGTGCAGTATAAGAAAACTCTTAGATAAATACAAAGATCTGTAGTCTTTAAATATAAAATTTCTAAAGCTAACAACAGTCTCATTTACAATACAATCTAATTAAAACAGTCAAAAAACCTTTAATAAAACATTTTAACATTAAGGATTTAACATTTTAAATGCAAGCAGTAGCATTATTTAGGACGCGACTGTACAATCACCAATGCGCTGTGACAATCAACAAAGTTTTCACGAACATCAACAACAACAACAACAACAATAACGTCGTCTTGATTTGTGCCATCAACGAGCGAGATTTTGCTTTCGCCTCCACCCACCCACGTGCGGTCGTCGTTGACGTCGCTGCTGCAGCGGCATTAATTCGTTTAAACTGCAAAATTACCCAGTCACACACACATTCACACACAACAATTCTCACACACTTGTCGGCAAAAGCTTTGCCGCTGCGACTCGAACAGGGGCTGTAAGCGCAAGCGCAAGCGCAGCGTTGGCTGTGTTAAGCTTTGCTGCCTGTTAACATTGCCGTTTGTCTTAACATATGTAAGCAACTTAGATGCTGTTAATAGGGTTAAACGTATGTAAAAGTATTTATAACTGCCTTACGAGGTGGAATCTGGTAAAATTGGATTTAAAATAGAGCTTTGTACACTTTGAAAGTTCCCTTTGAGAGCAGAAAGTATTACGAGAAAATAAAGAATAATATATAAGATTCGACAGATTGAAAAGCATTGAAAAGCTTTTGACGTAATTCACCGTAACGAATTATAAAATAAAATGTGATCGAAACACACGATAATACGAAAGTATCTGAAACCACAATGAATCGGCGATTTGCACAGATTAATTCATAATCAAGTACAGGGTATCTGTTAGGCAGTTCATGGGTAAGTTTTCACCTTATTCACAATCAATTGCGGCTTTTTGCTTTTTGATCAAATTTAAAATGTATAATTTTTTTTGGGATAATTGAATAAATAACAAATGTAACACAGTTGGTTCCTAACTGTAACTAAAGAAGGGTTCAATTTTAGCTTAACTGCGAAGGTAAATTGTGCAAACGATTTATAGCCGGAATGCTGGCAATGGCACGTTCACGTTTCCCTCGCCACGTTCCCATTCACCCGTTCCGATTCCCCTTCGGCCACAAATAAATTGTTTCGCCGTTAATGTCGTTACAAGTGAAATCCCAATTAATTTATTTAATTGCAGCCTGAACTTTGGCATGAGACGAGCGTTGGGCACGCGTTGCCATACTGAGCAGTACAGGGTTGCCACACAGTTACAACTGCGTATGCGAAATGTATATGTTGCTTGAAACAAACTACTGATACCCTGTAAAGTCAGCCCTGTGGTATATTACATGTGTCGAACTTTGACATACCCTCTATTATACAATTTACTTTAAGGATTCCCTGTATTACACTCTCCAATTTGAGATTTTCCGTATTATGCTCTTAACTTTCAGATGGTTCTTAACTTTGCGATACCCTGTTTTGTAATAGTAACAATAATATTATCATAATATTATATAATTATATAATAAATTTGAAGTTCTTTACGAACATTTCATTTTTAAGACGTACTGATACCATGTAATAGCCTCATGCGCTTTTTTCAATGTTGACAGACATCAGGTATTCCCTGTAAAGCGAGCTACTAATGTCAAACCTTTTCAGCTGTATATTTTGATATTTTGCTTTCTGTTTCTTTAGTAATACAGTAGCTAACCCAATGATATATGTAACTATCTCCCCCTGCACCACCTACAAACACTTTTCTTTTTGTAAAGAATTCCTAACGAATGACATCCAGAATGACTGTTCCTTTTAATTATAGGGTATCTGTGTGTTAGGCATGCGGTAACGTCTGCTAAATGCGTTCGTAACAATGGCTAATTAACACTAATATGTGAAATGTTATTGAAAAAAACATAACGGCGACGAAAATGATAAAAAGTTAAAAATACGAAAATATTTATGTAAAATATAAGCACACACACACAAATATAGATATTACATTGAATATTGAATATATATACCTATATAGGTAAGATATTTTGGGAGATAACTCACTTATGGACAGGTTTCTTGGCATTGCCAAACTCATCGCTGCTGTCATCGTCCTCTTCCTTTGTATTAATCGCATTCGCAGTCGCATTTGCGTTGGGAACCACCAAAATTGTTGGGGGCGTGTCCAGGCTGGAGGCGGTCTGAAAATATGAAACAATAAAAAAAAACCAATATATATATAAATGTATATTTAAATTGTAATCATTCGAAGTTTTTGTTGCTGTTGGTTAAACGCGGCGGATGCGCGATTTGCTATATTGCATATTTATAAGTCGCAGTCGGCTTTCGCCTTATTTCCTGGCTTCGTGCGCTGAAAACCGGTTTTGGCCAGTGGCCGAACCAACATCGAACGGTTGCGATCGGTTCGGTTCGGTTCGGTTCGATTGGCATTTAGTACCTGCCTTGGCTGCAGTTGGCTGCTGCAACTCGTCCTGAGTGCCAGTCGTGCCCATTGCCAGCCGCTGGGGGACGGATAGGCGCTGCCTGTTCGAAAGTCGAGAGCGAACAGAACTTCGAACAGTTCTTCGAACGGAGCTCGAAGCGTCTGCTGCCTTTGCCGGCTGCTTGATAATTGCTCGAATATTGTATTAGAAATGACGAGGGCTTTGCTTTCAATCTGCTATCTGTGGGTGTGCGTGTGTGTGTGTGTGCCTCTCGGTGTGTATGTGTGTGTGTGATTGCATCGGTGTGTGTTTATTTAATCGCTCGACGTCGCGCTTCATGGCGACTGCGAATTCTCGTTCCTGAGTGATTAATTACGACGCTTCGGCTTCGCATTTCTCACAGTCTTATTGAAACTCTTGCTCACAAAACGAGGGCAGTTCTATATATATACAAATATATATACAATCAGGGTTATCGACCTGATGCCCTGCACACCATTAAATACAATTTTTTTTAATTTGTATAAAAATTATCTTTCATTATGTGTAAGTTCTTTGTTACCTTATATACAGGTTATTTTTCTGATTTAACCTTTAACGGTATATATATGTATACAAATTGAGAGAGTTAGTCACTACTTTTCAGTATTGCAGATTTTTAATCAAGTATGTTACATATTAGACCAAAAATTTATGGCACCCGCTGCACACACGCTTAACTAAAGGGTATTCATTCTTATCAGCTATTAAATCTTAGGTATGCCTCACCAAAGTAAACATCAAATCAATCAAATATATATTGTTTTATTATACACGCCATATATTTAAAAAAAAGAGAGAAAAAAATGTCGGGTGTGGTTTAAGAATTTGAGACGCCTTCGTAAACGTTTTACTGGCTATAAATGTCATCCAGACATAAATAATAAAGTATTTAAGATTAATAACTAACAAACTGAGTTAAATCAGTTTACAATTTGTTATATCGATAGTTTGGTGGCAACCCTCGCACTGCACAACAGCGTCTCTTTTTGATTTTGATATGCGCCGGGAAATTGCTGCGGCAGACCCGTAAATTATTCAGTCCGGCGTGCTCTATAATTATGACCGACTAGATTTAGCATTTAATCTTAACAACTTCCATAAATTACAGTCTATCGGCTTTCGGCATTTGCTCTCCGTTTTCAAGTACTTGCCCCCAATTCTGGATACGGCTGGAATCGAATTTTCCGTAGTTTATTGTCTTCAATAGTGGTTTACATCGATATATTCTCACTGGATGTATCACGAATGCAAATTTTTAGAACTTGCAATACATATTAAAAAATCATTAATTTCTTTGAAAGCTCAACCTAAATAGAAGATGACTTTCTGTCATATTCAAACATGCAAGAGTCGGAGAAGAGGACAGGATGGGAGGTTTAAATTTCACAGGAGTTTAAAGTAACAATTAAGTTAAAGTGAGGTGTGTGCGACTAGCAGATACCCTGCTATATAAAAATTGCAGCTCTAAGCTAGATATTCATACAATGAGGTGATTCTACACTCCAAAATCTATGGAAGAAATCCATGTCCATACTCCAAGTAAATAAATCTTCACATTTATTTCAATTTTGAGGTATGAATGAATGTATCGAAAATCTCAAGAATACAAAATTCTTGTTATCTAATTTATGTTAACATATTAGATTAGCGATTACAATATACGAGGTGTGTTTAAAAAGTATGGAGATTTCACATTTCCTGAATTTGAGTTTGTTTGCGTCTAATAAACTACGATAGTATTTTACGTGCAACCGAGTGGAAAAATACTTATTGAATCCGTGACAGTTGATTTTCTTCAACCTTCTATGACATAACTAAAGTTTTATATATAGTTTTTAAGTAGTTTTCAGTTAAATGTTATCGACTGCATCTAAAAGTATTGCCGTTCTTTAAGGCGCAAATCCAAATTTAATTTTTGCTGCTTACTTTTGGGCTGAGCGGTTAAAAAAAAGGTTGATCAGCGAACGAGAGGAAAAGAGAGTCCGCTTCGAATGTATTTAATGGGTTATCAAAATCATGTGAGGTAAATACATTTTCAATGTAGATCAATTTTTAATTTACTACAATCTAAAAGTAATTGAAATAGTCATTAAATTTGTTGCATTACGAGAAATACGAAGCGCAAATTGAAGGCCGATTAAAGTGAGTGTTGGGTTCCCTTTTTCCCTTTTTTGCTTTGTTAAACAGTGTAATTAACGTAATGCAATATTTAATTGTATGTTTATACCCTTTTCGAGGTCTGCACAGTGGGTATGCTCGACTGGGTAATATGAGGTCAATGTTTACCTGTGTTTCTTTCAGAAGTTTCACAAGTTTATTTCTGATAACCAATTAATAATATTAAAAAAATATGTAGTAATCAAATTTTAACTTGAGATCAAATATAGTAACACTTAAACCTATGCAAAAATGTCCTAACCGAAACACTGACTGATCATCAGATTACAGGGTATCTAGCGGGGCACATACCTTGTGCAGTAGTGAATGCCGCTTTGCAATTCACATGAATAACATTCGAAGTGTAAACACGAGAAATGAATTGGCATAAAAAATAAGACGAACAATAATCGCATTCAAATAGATCGATGCGATGACATGGGATACAAATATGATAAATATTAATATTCTATATATATGTGCCTGTCTATATACATATGTACATATATATGTATGTATATTATGTAAGACGGGAAGATACACAAAATGAGATATTTGGCAGTTCTGTTCAATAGTTTAGCCTGTTTTAAGTGCTTTTTAAACCGAAAGTTAATTACCGTGTAATTTGCTAACTTACGCATACTCACACTCGTTCACACACACACAAAGATAGAGAGAGAGACAGAGAGAGGCAGAGTGAGAGAGTCCGCTTAATGAGCTTTTTATTGTCTGTGTTTTGTTTTTAGTGCAAAACTTGTTTTCACAGCCGCAATGAGAGCAAAGAAACCCACGCAAGCCTCTCTTCGCCCTTGCCCACCCTCTCTTACTTACGCTCTCTGCCTGACTCTAGTAAAGAAACCCACGCAAGCCTCTCTTCGCCCTTCCCCACCCCTCACTCCTTTACTTACGCTCTCTGCTTGACTCTCTTCGTGCAGCGCTTCCTGCGCCTGCATCTGATGCCGCAGTCGCAAGGCTTCCAGATCGAGCGAATTGATTCCCTGCGGAAGGGAAATCGAATTGCGACGCAGTCCGGGACCGAAGTGCTCTCTATCTCTGTCCCTCTCTCTGTCTCTGTCGCGCTCCTGCTCCTGCTCCTGCTCCCGCTCCAACTCGTGCTCGGGCAGCTCGTTGACCACCAGCAGCTGCGGCATCTCCACATTTCGTCGCTGGCCGAGCGACTGTTTGCGCGCCAGCAGCGGCTCCTGCTGCAGCTGCTCCTCGACATCCGCCTCGTCCAGCGGCTCGTCTGCGAACGGCAGCTCCTGCGCCGCCAGCAGCAGCGCCAGTGGCGGCGATGGCGATCTCGCCTCTGACATAGTTTGGGGTTGGGGTTAACCGTTATACACGCGATCGATGACACACAGAACTCGAAACACGGGGGGATTACGTGTGCACGCGTTCGCGTCCAGGTTGCGACTCGCGGCCAAATCGTCTACCAAGTGCTGCCCCAATCCCCCTCCAAGAGAGAGCGTGACGCTCAGCACAGCGCCCAGCAGGAGAGCGGGAGTGGGTGGTGGGCGTCGGAAGGGGGGATGAAGGGGTTATCCGGCCATAAAGCCGGCGTCGATTATGCCGTGTATTTGACTTTAATCAACGCTCGCTGCTCCGCTGCTCCGCTTATCATGATCATCATCATTATCGTCACGCTGATCATCGTCATTGGCATTATTATCAGCATTAACACTCGCTGCTCCGATAATCGGCTTCTGGCACTGATTGCGTATACGACGCGTTGTACGCATCGCTTTTAACTGGGCCGAGCGCCGTTTTTAATCTGTTTGTTTGCCATGTTTCTTGATTCAGTTAATTAAATTCCGCCACTTGATTTCGAATAAACAAATTAAGCCTTTAACAATTTGCACAACTAATTAAGCCGCAATATCTCTCCCACTCTTCCTCTCTCTTTCTTCCACTAATTCCCTCCCTTTCTCTCTCGCTCTCTCGCTCTCTCGCTCGATTTGCTATCAGCTGCCATAAAGCGTTTAATCAACGCCTCGTAAATCGCACCAATTGATCAAATATTGGTAATAAGCCTCAAATGCTCTTCTATTTCACTCTATCTTCATAAAGATATATATACATATATATATATAAATATGTACATATACATACCCTTTAGTCTGGCACCAAAGGCTTGTTCTTCGAGACAATTTAATATGTTATTCATGCTAACATCCATTGATAAACAATTAGTAGACAACGCTGCACGATGTAGAGATACCCTGTAGCGTTTACTATACTCCAATTTTGAAAATATCGGAAATACCGAATAGTAAACTCTTTCATTTATGAAATCTAGACTCAAAATTTAAACACCCTTCGACTTTAATACAAGACTCGAGATAAATTCGAGTTCGAAGATGTGAATTTTTCGAACATCAATTCGATTTTTTTAATTTCGACCTTCATTCAATTCGAATATTATTAAAAACCGCTGAGACTGTATGCAAGCAACCAATATACCCAGTATACCAATATACAGGGTATAGCAGCAGTCATTTCTTGTCCATGACACAACAAGCTGGTACACCTGCCTCCACCCCTTCCTTCTCCCAGCCTCTTGAAGCTGTCAATCAGGTGATAAGTTGATTAGCCCAATCGTCGAATCGTCGAATCGGCCAATCGAGGGCGCAATAAAACCCATTCGCAATATTTTGGCCATAAATTATGAATCGAATTGGATGGGAAATGGACTCGCATACGTAATTAAGGCGAAATTGAGGGGAGTGGGAAAAATGTAGAGGAGCGCGAATCGCCAATCGAATCATCGTGTCGCATCGTGTTCGCTCGTGTTTGTTTGTGCAGCGAGTGAAAACTCGACTCGGTCTCAGCTGCGGTTTAGGCCACAAATTGCGGGCCCATTATGACGCAAGACACATTGTTAATTGTACCCATACCCATATCTCTACCCCCCACTCACTCTCTCTCTCTCTCTCTCTCTCTCTCTCTCTCTCTCTCTCTCACTCTCTCTCTCTCTCTCTCTTTCTTTGTCCGTTTTATGTTCTCGACCACAAAAGTTGTTTGAGAAGTTCTCGAATTGCAACTGTTTAAATTTGAGCCCCTTGACGGCATTTCATTTGGCTTATGCAAGCACACGGCTTATACCCTAGAAATCTAGAAATCGTCCGCAGTTCCCAATTTTTACCTACGTATGTATATTAAGATTTTTACTTGGGATTAGAGAGGATAAACGTTTATCGAATCGAATATTTTCCCGAGTTGTAATCAAGTTAATTTTTATTTTTACTTAATTGTACTCCTTACTCTTAGAAAATGGAATTACAGGGTATATATTAATATTGAAATGTATGCATCAGCTATAAGGGGGTGTGGCCTTGAACAATATTATCCAGTCGTCTAAAAGTCCAGCCCAAAAGTAAGCAAGAAATTTTGTACGCTGATGGAACGGCATTACTTTTAGATAGGATCGACAACATTAGCCTAGAGCCTGTCTAAGATCCTAAGACCCATAGATAAACTTCTTCTCTAACAAATATAAACCTAAAGTAAAATTGATCACGCAACTTTTTTAAGCCACTGTTTAGAGGGTTACGCTATAAATAAAAAGTTTTATTTATCACCTGGTTAGTACCCAAAAAATTACACCTGTTGACCACTCGAAATGCTCAACTATTGTTTATACCTAAATAAGGCCCTAAAATAGGAACAAATCTATTATGTGAGCGAGAACTTTTAAGAGAGATTCAAGTAAATCAAGTGTCAAGGATTCAATACATGGTGTAGCGTATCAGGAGTTCTTACTGCGGACTCGTACAAAAATAGATTACGAAAAATAACCTCAAAATTCAAAAATAATATATGTTTATAATATGAGACTTCTTTCTTCTCGAACACACCTCCTAGGCTTCTTGTTCTCACAATATACGCAAATAAATAGAAAATTTAATTGATAAACAAATATCCTGCGTTTACAATTCATAAATCGCCCCTCGCTAACATTTAAATGAAATTTGTACCGTTTCAAACAGGAATTAAGGATTTGCGAAAGCTGCAACAAATGCCACGCTATTAAAAACAGTATGCTTTTTTTTTTTGAAAAGGGGAAAAAATGCAATTTTTATTTTCAATAAATTGGTTTTTTTTTAGTTTTCTTTTTATTTTATTTTTTAGTCGGTTTTGCTTTTGCGTTTCTTTTGCTTTAGTTTTTATTTGCTTCAGCATTTACTTTGATTTGTTTCGTTCGCTTTCACATGGAACCCGCGTGCCTGTACAGTAGTCACTCGTTATATGGCACGCACGCGAGTTTTTGCTTCCGCTTGAATTTGTATTTCCTTATTTTGCTTTTTTCTTTTATTTCTTTTCTTTTGTTTTTATTTTTGTTATGAAAAACGTTTTTAAAAGTTGAATTAATTTGTTGTGAATGTTTTTTACGTGTTTTTTGTTGTTTAAATTTGTTTATTTATTTAAGTTATGTATATTTAATTTTAGTTTTAATTTTAATATGTAAGAAAACATTGATTTTCAAATTTTTGTATTTTTGACGCTTGCGTTTATCGATTTCAAGGAATGTTCTTTATTTTTTATTTATTTTTGCTTCTATCAATTTTTTGTTGTTTATTCAATATTCAAAATGTTGTTTTTGTTGTTGTTGTTTTTTGTTGGTGTTTTTGTTGCTATTTTAAATGGTACAAATTGAAATACAAATGATTTGCTTATTAGTTAAATATGTTAACATTTTCTGTATGTATATATACATATATATATATATATACTTTTATATATATGTATGTATGTATGTATGTAATGAATGTTTGTATATATGTTATATTTGTTTTGTTGTTGTTTTTGTTTTGTTGTTTGTTGCGGCTCATCAAAATTGTTTCTTGCTACACACAAAAAGTAAACCAAAAGTATAAATACATATATATATCTTCATATATATATGTAGCATAGCATAATTAGATAATTTATAATAGAATAAACATATATATATATATACATATATATATGCGTATTTAATAATAATTATGGAATATACATAGTTTATACAAACTAAAATAATAAAAAAAAAAAGTACATTAAATGGCCAAAGAGCGTGTTTTTTTAAATATAATTTTTGTTTCTTTTTGTTTTTCTTTTCTGCCAGTGACATTTTTGTTTTAAATAATTAATGACAAATTTTCTTCTTATTTGAGACACTGTGCAAATATATATATATGTATGATATCATAGTAATAAATATATTTAATTGGGACGACAAAAAAAAATTGAAAACAAATAATATATATAGAAAAAATCATAGATAATAATCATATTGGTATTATATATATATATATATAATCATAATCATAATCATAATCGTGTAAATTGTAAATATCACAAGCAGACGTCACTTGCATCGATCATATATATATATATACATATATATATACACACATATATATATATATATATATTATATGTGTGTATATTTATGTATATATGTATATGTATATGTATATGTAAATATGTGTGTGTGAGTACGTATAAATATATATATATATATGCGTGTGTGTAAATGTATGTATGAATGTTTATGAATTGATGTTGTACTGCTTTCTAAAGTGTTTGTTTTTGTTCTTGTTCTTGTTCTCGTTTTTCCATACAATTATTCAATTTTACCAAACAAAAATCTGCGTGTGTGTGTGTACTTATGCATGTGAATGTGTGTGTGCAGAAAAATATTTGCTATTAATCCAATTAACTTAATTTTTTTTTCACTCTACATTACATTTGCTTAAAAAGAAAATTTAATTTTTTTCCACAAATTAGAATTTTTTTGTTTACACACACACACATTTGCTTAAATGTTTGTTTTTTTTTTTTGTATAATTTGTATTTTTTTTTTTGTTTTATATATAAACAGATCTTAAATGTAACTAACACTTCTTTTTGTTTGTTTGATTTACTTTTTTCTACTAGAAAAATTAAAATTGAGTAAATAATTTCAACATGTTTTGTTTTCTTTTTTTTTACTACATACAAATGATGATGCAGACAAACGTATATATATATATCAATACATATATACTATATCTTTATATTTGATTGTATTTTCTATATAAATTTATATTTTTTTTTATTTATATTTAAAATTGACTTTTTACATTTTATTAGCAGCTTTTTGTCTTCTACGAATGCATGAACAAAAAATTATATATATTTATATATGTATATATGCATGTGTGTATATTTGTGTGTGTACACGCTTTTAAATTTAATATTTGTTTTTTTCTTTCGTTTTTTTTTTATAAATTAATTTTTTAATGAGAATCTTTTTATTTGATTTGTTTAACTTTTGCTTAATTGGTGCTTTGCTTTTGTTGTTGTTGTTCTTGTTGTTGTGTCAATGTATGTGTTGGTATGTATGTATGTTCAACATTCTTCTGGTTTCTCTGCCTATATCTATCTCTAACTCTATGTGCTAAAGTGCTTTTAATAATAAACTTGAAACATTTTGTTGTTGCTGTTAACATTTGCTCTCTTGTTTGATAAACCCAATTTACAAATATCATATTGTTCATATATATATAGCTATATTTGTATATATATATTCACAATACACATAAGATTTATATCACTTAAAGCATAATATGGTTCTTTCACTATTTATGTATATAGATCTCTGGACCTCTGATTCTAACTTCTTCATTTTTTTTTTTTTATTTTACCGTGGTTCTGGCTATTTTGTGAGGAGAAAAATCTATCTTCGACTAAGTTAATAGGCCTTCTATATAAAAAATGTTCTCACTTTTAGCTTAAGCTTAAGACACCGTTAGGTGAAACGGAAACGGAAACGGAAACGGAAACAGGCACACGACAATTTACGTACACAACATACAAAATTTTATAAATTGTGAATGAACAAAAAAAATAGGAAAAATAGTTTGCAGGTGAATAATTGTGTGTGTGTGTGTGTGTCAATGTGTGTGTGTGTGTGTGTGTGACTAAGATTGCATTGAGCCGCTCGCTGTGATGTTGCTGAGATGATTAAGTTGCAATACATATATATATATATACACCTATATATATGTATACATATATATATATATATCGATCTATCGATGCGAAAGCCTTTTAATCGCCGCTGTCCTCCCATTTGCGTTCCTCCATAATTCGATCAAAGCAGTCCGCAAGAAATGCGTGCTACAAGAGCAATAGAAATAAGTATTGTATAACAGTTGTATGACAGTTAATAATATCTACTCATACTCACATATGGCGTATAAACTTTGACCCATCGTGCTGGCTTGTCTGGACGATTGTACTGAAAGCAGAAGGACATCGACTCCTCATCGCTTTCGGAGCTCGTGATGCTATCCCATGCTAGCTCCACCATTTGCGCCTCCAGGGATCCGTCCTCGCGGCAGGCGTGCAGTCGAAAGCTCTTCATTCCTGCAATTATTGGAGTATGACTTAAAAACTGTTCTACTCATAGTTCTATTTAATTTCTCTTTTTCTTTCATCTGTTTCCAATTGTTCTTCGAATAGTTCAACTTTTTACTATTAATTTATTATTTATTTATTTAAATTTGTAATTTTGGAACTACTTGTGAACCATTTGTAATGGAATCAGCGCTAAAGAACTAACCTTGAACTATTTAAATAGTGCTTAATACCTTTTGAACCAGTTCTCAAGAGCTGCATTCATTGTGAACCAATTGAAAGCGGAACTTGTGAACCAGTTCTTAAGAGCTACCTTCATTGTGAACTAATTGTTAGGCACTAAATTATGTGAACCAAAACGGAACAACTGAGGAACCAATTGTGAACAATTTTGTTAGCTTGGAACCAATTCGAACCCATTTTTTGAATCAATGTCAATAGAATATTGAACTTATGTTACGTAACTGTCTATGAGCTAAATTACTCCAGGGTTCATCAAGGCCTTGGACACCGGCTTAGATTAAACCGTGGACGTGGTTACGGGACTCACCCACGGCGGGCACAACGTGTCCCTCCTTGCGACTATCACAGGAGCAGTGCGGAAAGACGACATCACCATAGCCTGGAAGAGTGCGGGCCAAGGCCAAATAATCGTTGGCCTTTTTGGCATCCTGCAAAGCTTTCAGCTCGTAGAGACGTCCGTCGGCCCGAATGTTGCCTCGGTTAACCTCATCGACCGCCTGATAGAAGATGAAACGTGCCGCCTGCTCCCCATCCGGCAGCGTCAGCTCCTTGCCAACGGAGAACAGCCAACGGCGCACACACAAACATGTGGAGGAGGCGGTGCTATAGTTCTGCACGTAGAGCTGATGCGGAATCTCGTGCGGCTGCAGTTTCCGCTCGAAGTTGTACTCAACTATTTCGAACAGATAGAAATATTGTTGCGTATAGGCTGTGAGATTGGCGCGCTGCACCAATATCTCCCAGACGACCTGAGCATTGGATGACTTCTTAACTGAAACGCAGGTCACTTCGTGATCCGGCAGCATGACCTTTATATCCACCGGCGATGCGGAAACATCGTCCTCGGTATCGGTTAGAAAATCCTGAACGGCATCGCTTTCGGCTATCACGCGGACGGCGCAAACCTTCTCCAGGTACTGCTCGAGGCCGCGTCGTCGTGTGTCCAGCTGCTGTTCGCTTAGCTGGAAAAGCCATTTTCCCGGCAGTTTGGGAAAATTGAAGCCGCTGAACTCCTTCCGCAGCAGCGAATGCAAATTGGCGAACTCGCGATACCGTCGAGAGCACAATTGCCTTCCAGCCATATGGATATTGAAGACTATGTAACGCTCACCGTTCCGATTCACTATGCTGTAGTCGGGTATGCTGTTTGCCATGCAACGGAAGTAATGGATATCATTCCGATTCAATTGATTTCAAATGCGTATGCAATTTACTCACCTGATGGGCAAGGATCGCTTGTCGGAGTAATCAATGTAGGAGTAGCCGGTTTGATCCTCCTGCGGCTCCAGTCGATCAGCCTCCTGTTGTGTTACCGATATTACCGTTAGGGTTAGGCAATCGCCGCCAGATTTGATCAGATCGACCACCTGCTTGTGTGTGGCACCCTCCACGCTAACCCCATTGCTGGAAGATGCAAAAAAAGCGGAAAGAGAAGATGAGAATAAATTGGAGATTAGATCTTTGCTGCTGCTTCTGATGATTCCCGCACCGCCTGCAACGACGCTCCAAGACGCTGAGATGGGCATAGTTAACGCCATGGAAGGGCAACATTGCTGCAGGTATTTGTGGCCAGGAGCTGGTGCATCCACCGATTGTCGAGCTGCAAATGAGTTGCTGCTGCAGCTCACGGATGCAATTTAAAGAGACAACCACAGGGTGAAGCGGCTGCTCAGAGCTGGACGAGTGATAGAGATTTGATTGATCGACGGATGGAGCACCCTGTGGCACTTGGCGCACTGATAAGACGGGCCGCAGTCAGCGAGAATGGCGATTCAGGTCAAGTTGAGTTTGCTTTTCGATAAAGAGCCTTTTCAATCAAGTGCGGCCACTCGAAAACAAAACATTTCTACCCATAGAATAATCCCGTTACACCATGCGAAAATATACCCTATTATACTCTATAATATAGGATGTACCAGCCAGGATTAGATTTAGATGGCATTAACTTCAGGCACTCCGTTCCGTTTAAATAAAGCGTTGAAGGGATGAAAATCGCATAGAAAGGCAGTGTTTAGATGCATGAGAGACAAGCCAGAAAGGTTTATTAGACACAAAACTAAAAAGAAATAGCAGCTAAATAGAGTTAATATGGTACAGAGCGCTAAAAACAAAAGAGAAAGAGCAAGTAAACAACTTTAAAAAAAATATCACAAGTGATTAACTGTTTAAGCTTTACGAGAATCAATGAACGGAGTTATTTTTGATTCAACTCAAAGTCACAATCAAGACGTTTTCATGAGTAATTTTATATTAATATTATCTGGAATTAAATGTAAACGCAATTTGTGAAGCACATCGACAATGCTAAGTGAATCATTATTCCCAAAAATAAAGTTCCATATGGTTTTGTGGAACTACTAATCAATCTTAAGCAAATACCTATCTAAACATACATACATAGGTATGTGTGAGCCACGGGGAATTTGTTGAATAAGCAAAAAAAAGAAGATAGGAATCAATGATATAAACAATAAAAAACAAACAAAAATATATCATTTAGAGAGAGTTTAAAATTAACTGCAGTACAACTGGTTCACGAACTGTAGCTTAGAACTGAAGCTATGAACTGAACCGCTAACTAATTTCATTCGATTTACAGCTGAAATCTGGCAACGCTTGCAGCGTCAAAGCTGAAGAAATGTGACGTCACAAAATGAGATTCAAGCAAGCGCCAGCAATTTGTCATTGTTAACGCTTCTGCAATGCTAAGAATGCCAAGTAGGGAGTACACGACTTGCAAATACCCTTGAGGAAACCAGCAATAAATTCGAGCTAAAAAAACATTCAATTCAGAAGCTATTTCTCTCTTTTTTTCCATTACTTAATTAAAGATTAGCCAAGCCCCCTTCCAGCCTGTTACACATGCGTGCACAAAAGCAATATACCCTCTTTTGAATTAGACTTTCAGTGGGTTTCGGGCTATACAAATAATAAAAAGAGAGATAAACCAGCAAATGCGCTGCAATAAACTAATTCAATTTATTAGCGCTTGCTCCTAATGGCATTAAATTATATTCAATTATAATGTATACACAAATACATATGTATACATATGCATGTATGTATGTATGTATGTTTGTATGTATGTGTGCATATGTATGTCTGTGTGGCTTTATCAAGTTTTTGCTTTTAGCAAATTCAATTGGAAATTACATTGACTGCTGCTCGTTGTTGGCTTCCTTTTGGCCACCTTTGGACGCGGCGGCCAATGGAGACACTTCTTAGACATTGTTGCTGTGTGTATAAGTGTGCATGTGTATGATTGTGTGTGTGTGCGTCTTTCCGGTTTGACTTTTGCCACCGCAGCACAAATAAATAAATCGCAGATATCGTTGCTTGTCGTGTAGCTGCTGACGCACAGGGACAACAGTAACAGAAGAAGAAGAAAAACAACAACAACAACAACAGTAAGAGCAACAGCAACAGCAACAACAATTACAACAAACAAGAAACCAACTACAACAAACAGCAGCTAACAAAATGACATGACTCACATTGAAGCACACCTAACACACATACACACACATACACACACATAAAGACACACACAGACACACTTTTATGCATGTGTATAACTGCACGTATTAATACTTAAGCCATATGCCCGACCATTTGAATACTCTGTGAAGCTTAGTTTCGCTTAAGTGAGTGTCAAAAATTATAATAAAAACCATATGCCATAATTTAGCAGTTTGTTTGGCAACTGTAATACCCCGTAATTCAGTTGCATCTTACTTAAAGTCCTTGTTAATTATTAATTCACAGGAATTTACAAGTCAAAGTAATATAAAAAAAACCCAACTATGAAAAACAAAATGAAAGTAAAAGTTGTACATCACTGACAGATACATTACTTATCCCGCTTGGTGAACGTGACTCCTTTATCAACTAAGTAACTCTTTTACTCAAGCAAAAGTAGGGAAGTGCGAGAGACAAGCACAGACAGAGATTTGAAACCAGTTTCACCAGCTAACGGCTAGAATATATCTACTTGACAAGGAGCCTAAACATGTTCAAATAATAACAACATTTTTTTAAACTATAGATGGCGCTGCATAGCTGATCATATTTAAAGGTTAAGCTCAGACTTTAATCAATAAAATGAGCTGGGAAAATGAACCAGGTTTTCTATATACCTTATTCGTAGTGCAAATATAATAAAAAAAAAAATAACAATAAATTAATCTTACAATAAAATATAATTTCAGATTTAATACCTTAAGGTTAGTTAGATTTTATATTTTATGTTTTTTAATTTTATGATTTTTGCAAACTCAAATAGAAAATAAATATAATTTTTTTTTTTTTAAGTTAAATTTATTGCTATTGAATTTTGATAAAAGTAAATTCACACCCAGAGGTATCTCCTAGTCGAGTTTCTTAATCTCACTCAGTTGTAAATTATTTCTATTTTATTTATTGCGGCAAGTAATCGTAATTCTGTTTTGCATTTCGTCTTGCTTTGTTTTGTCTTCTTCTTCTTTATCTTCTTGTTGTTGACTTTCGCTAACAATTTGCATGCCTGCTCCGCCTCCTTAAGAGATTCCCCCTCTCATCCTTCGCTTGCTTCGTTCCATTTTTCTGCCCACATGCCGCTACCTCTTGATAAAAGCAACAGTTGTTTTCTTGTTTACGGTTAGATGTAAATTCCCGCAATTCATGTGCACTTGAGCAGCGAGGCTGCAGAGATTCACATAGCGAGAGAGCGAGAAAGAGAGAAACAACAGAATGCTACAGAGAAAGAAAAGACAGCTCTAAAAGATAACAAAAGAATGAAGTGCTTCAGAGATCACTCGACTAGGGTATACCCTGTATTAGAGTTGGTTAAATAAACCACTGGTTACTAAATAAGTTCAGTAGTTCATTGCATTGACTCGTTTAATCAACCTAATTCTAATTGACTGAACTCTACCCTTTTAGAGACTTTTCTGTATTATCTTTTCGTTTAGATATACATGTATTTATGTACATTTATTTTTGAATATTAAATTAAAAAAAAAAACATTTGATTTATTCGAATCATCATTGGAACTAAATGAGTGAACAAAAATTAATTGGCTTGAAGTAGTTTTGAATTGCATTAAGTTGAAGAATATGTAACCGTTACTGCATATTATCTAAGATCTGGGATTTACTAGTTAAACAATTGAGCGACCCTCATACACACACATACTCACATACACATATTAGAACTTGTGGATGAAAGTAATGTCAATCAATTTGACGTTCTTTAACAATGGGTCAAATAAATTTTCCGAGCGAGCAACACTTTAATACGCATTTAGATAAATATATGTATATATAGTAATATACATATCATTAATATGTAGTGCATTTCCCATATGTAAAAGTTTTCATGTGCGGCAAGCTAAGCCCAATCAAAGTTTGGGATCTTCAAAAAGCCATAAAGAAAATTCGGATTTAATTAGGAACAACAGCCAGAATGAACAAAGTTCTTGTATACTACCGTTATTTGCGGTCTTCTTTTGAGAACAAAACTTAAATTAAATTGATAATTAAAAATCTACACAGTTAAAACAATTAATAATTTATTTAAAATTTATTTAAATAAATAGTTTGTATCTAGTAAATGGATCTTTGGCCAACAGCCGACAATATTAGATATGTACATATGTTAAAAAAGTTAGGAGATTCACTTAGATGATGTTCGATTAGATGTTGGTTAAATATTTTCTTATTTAAGCTCTTATTTTTGTACCGATTTACATCCATTTTTATTTATACATATATCTATGTGTGTGACTAGCTCTCCGTCATTCTCTACAGCTCGAAACAGTATTTTTTTTACCTGACCCTCACACAACTCTAAAAGTATTTGTCGGAAATTTTGCTATTTTGGTTGTTTTCATTTTGGAATTTTTCTTGTGGTCTGCAGTTTTGTCTATTTGTGGATTACGGCGATGACCAACAACTGGAAGCCTTAACCCAAATCTAAATTCGGGCCCGGAAACCACAAAATTGAATAACTTTAGCCCAAAAGGCTGGCCCAAAATGTGGCGCCTACACACCTTTCCTTCACCCTCTCTCTCTCTCTCTGTCTCTTCCCCTCCCGCTTTCACTCCTACAACCCGAGAGTGACGCAAATTTATTGATTCTTTGTGGGCAACAACAACAACCACAACAATGTGAACATATGCGAAAAAAAGCGAAAGCCGAAAGATTAGTCGAAAAGTTGATACTCTTATAAATAGATGATAAGAAAAACAATAAAAAAGTATATACTAATATTTTAGTTAGTTTTTAAAAACAAACCTTTAAAATTATATAAGAGCTTAAAAAAATAAATTTGTTTAGTTCTTAATTAACAGTCAAACAGCTCTGCTTAAAAAAATAAATTTATTTAGTTCTTAATTAACAGTCAAACAGCTCTGCCGAACCTGTGGTTCGTGAACTGAACAACTTACTATAACATGTTATGCATGAACTGAACACAACTTTTAGTTCGTGCAATGACCAACTCAATAAAACGTTTCGTTATTGAATAAAACATAGAATATGTCGTTCATTAACTACACAAGTGAATATAACTTATCCTTAGTAAACTTTATAATTCGTTCATGAAGTTAACAGCTCAATAGAACGTGTCGTTCAGAGCCGATTGAACTGTGTTTTCGTTATTAAAATTGAAAAGTTTTAATCGCATCATTTGACAATCGATGAAACTTTAAGCTTTTAAGTTGTTTAAGCGCTTGCAACAGTTTTTTAATTGTTATAGAGGGTGTAGGAAAAAGAGACGGCGAGAGAGCGAGAGATTGAGAGAGACAGTAACAAAGGTAAACAAATTAAGCAACTTTTAGTACTTAAGTGTTTAAGCCGCAAGCTCACAAGTGTATAAAATTTTGTTTATGGCTAAAAGCTGCACTGTTAATATATATACATATATATATATACATATATATTTATATTTATATGTATGTATGTATGTATATGTGTGTTTATATAGTGATAAATTTAGAATACCCTTTAGTAGAATGTAAATACATGAAAAGCAACTAACTAAAGTTTACCCCTAAGTTAAGCTCTTCGATGTTTTTTCCATTCTATCTTTGGTGCTTAACGTTTTTTATTTAGTTGTTGTTGTGGTTGTTGTTGTCGTAAATGTTTTAACGAACCACCCGTCGAACAACAAGAATTGAAAATAGTTCATAATCCCCATTGATTGCATCGCAGCAACCACGCCCCCCGCCTCTCAAATGTTGCAATGCTAAGTGGCAGCAACAAAAGCCGAAGCTCAGCAAAAGCCAAGTGCAATCATGAATGTCACACACACACATACACATTTGAACACACTCCCACACACACACACACATACACGCACTCATGTTGTGCTACAAATATAATCATTTAATAATTTCACTTCACATTTGCCTTTATTTGCTTCTCTTCAATCTTCTTCCCAGAATTTCCTTATATGTATTTTTGTCTACGAAGAGAAATATTTCTATTATCGATTTTCACATCCATATCGTGCTTTGGACCAACTTTAATACACATAATATAAGTATTTGGAGTTGAAATTTTTGTATACCTGAGTTATGGATAGGCGACTTTTTCTTCTTCTTTACCTGTAGATCAAACAGTATTTAAAATGCATCTAATTTTAAGATTTAAGATTTAAAAAAATCATTGAAAATCCTTTTAGAGAATCGATTAACTTAATTATCTACAAGTTATACTATAAAAAAAAGTTAAATCAATTGTTATCATATCTCATTTAAAAAGATATCGATAAGATGTAAGACAAACATGTTTTAAGTACGTTATAAAGATATGTTTATCATCATCTACCATATATTATATTTTCTGCAAAAGAAAGAGATAGATATAGCATAATTGGCCACGCCTCTATTTTAGCCGTTTAAAAAGCTTATGTAATGGAATACTATAATTAATATCTAAAACCAAGCTAACTTTTCAGTTATATGTATATAGAAAGTCAAGAATACGAATCGAACCTCCACTTGTCTATATCAGATATGCATATATATAATACACATACATATATATTTATGGACAATGGAACAATGGAACAATGAAGTATCTGAAATATTTTGGACAAGCCACTCGAGGCTAGGCAATGGCCTAATCTAATCTGGCCCGAAAGGCTAAGCCAAAATTCTTTGTTGGTGGAACAGTCGAAAAGTCGCAACAGCTGTGCAAAGATGCAGATTTTAGGGCAATTGCTGTGGAGCAGCGTATTGGTGATGCAGTTGTTCCACTTGTGCGCCGGACTGGAGTGCTATGCATGTGATTCGGCGGAGGATGCAGAGTGCGCCACCCGGCCCGGCCAGCAGCTGGAGGTGGAGGAGTGCACCCTGTCGACTGACGAATGCGTCACCTCGATTACGGCGGGATTGACGCGTCGCGGCTGCCTGCGTCGCCTCTATCCGAATGGCTACTGTGCGGAGCCGTGCGATCGATGCAACACAAGTCTCTGCAATCGTCACGTCTATCCGGCAAACCGGTTGCGCTGCTACCAGTGCAACGGAGCGGCATGCATCGATGTGAGTGGACGGCCGGAGCTGCTGCTGCCGTGTCCGGTTTACAATGAGAAGGATCGCTGCTACACGAATATTCTGCATCTGAGCAACACGCAGCGCGGCTGCGAGCACACGAATCTGCCGGCAGACTGCCCGCACGTCTGCCTCAAGTGCAACTACAATGGCTGCAATGCGGAGCTAACGGTCACCGAGAGCCGCTGCCTGCAGTGTACGTCGAATCGATTGACCGGCAATCCGGATTGCCAGCGGGAACAGCAGCCGGCAGAGCCGGACAAATGCTCGCTCTCGAATGCAACTGTGACGCAGTGCATCAACAAGGTGATGCTGGGCCATCGGGAGCGCTGCTACACGCATCGCAACGCCCAGACGGAGGTGCTGCAACGCGGCTGCTCCACCACCATGGGCTTCTTTCCCACCGGCCAGCTGAGCGAGTGCTACGGCGACAACTGCAACGCCCACTGCCTGGACATCGCCTGCGCCACCTGTAACTCCACCAGCGATCCCAATTGCCGCACCGGCCACGCCCTCAGGAGCGAACAGTGTTCCGCGGGCACCACCGCCTGCTATTCGTGCGAGCAAGGTTAGGGTGAGTCGGAGGCTGTGTTCCAAAAGAACCAGTTCCCAACCAGTGAACCAAGTTGTAAGACGATTCTTTTAATTATATTAATGAATGACAATCCTTGAGTTTCAGTTATAAAATAAGATCCGTCGATGACCAATAATGTTAGGTTCATGATTTAGTTCCACCTATGAAGTTTGATGTGAATCAAACTTTCAAATAATTTTATTAGCGATACAATATTAGAGTTATTAGTTTCGATGATGAACCACTCTGAAAGGTTCCTGTTTTAGTTCCAATTATGAATTAAGATGAAAGGTAGTTCTTCTATCAACGAAACCATCTTTGAGCTATTGGTTTCACTGATCAACCACTATCTCAGTTTCATATTTTAGTTCCAATTATGAATTAAGCACAAGAATAGTTTACTTAAATGTGAGGCAACGTGCAATATATTTCGATCAGCGCAAATTGGAACTTGTTTTGAATATGAACCATGCTGTTCTTTTAAACAAATATTTAACAAAATAATTCAGCTTTCATTAACGATACGATTCATTTGTGGATAACTTCACGAAGTGAACCAGTTCGAAGCGTTGGTGTGTTTGCAGCCCTGGCATTGAAAATAAATTTGCATGAACTAGTCAAGCGCAGCCAACTTAACGCACAAATATTAAGGGAATTAATATATTAATTGTTGTTATTCTTTTTCAATCCGCAGACACTCTGTTGCGTCGCGGCTGCGCGGACGCAGATTTTGTGGCCGGCGCCGGCGAGGCCTGCCAGCTGTGCCGCAACAGCGACGGCTGCAACCGCTGGTCGGTGCGCAGTTGCTACCGCTGCAACTCGCAGCAGCAGGACGGCGACTGCGCTGCCATGCAGCGGCCGAACGAGATGATGCGCAGCAACTGCAGCACGCCGGCTGAGCTGTGCGTCAGCAGCGTCATCAGCCGGCTGCAGTTCGTCTATACGGTGCGTGGCTGCGCCGGCGAGGTGCCCGAGTGTACCGTTAATGATCCCTACTGTGTTCGCTGTAACGGCAGTTTGTGCAACAGTGCGCCCACCATGTGGCTGCAACAGCAGGCGGCACTCCCCACACGGGGCGTCTCACGCCCACTCGACCATCTCTTGGATCAATCATCAAATTATAATTAGGCAAAACAATTACAGTGCGACCTCACTAATGAGGACACTCGTTAGTCCACACTTATATACAATATATATATATATTTTTTTTACTTTTGTTCAATATGAATATAATTACTGTTGTTGCAGGAAAATAGGTATAATAAATGTGGAGTACATAATAAATATGAAAATGCGGTCGTGGAAATTAGGGAGGCTGCTCTGTATTTCAAAAGAATTTAGATGAATAAACAATAAGCCTCAAAAATTCAATAAAGCTAAATACCGCAATCAAGCAAACAAACATATACATATATACATATATATATATATGTATATATACATACAACCGTGCATCGCCAGCATCCGAAATATAACTGTAGTGTTGATAAGACCGCTGACCGGGCGGATGTGGAGGATGTGAAGAGGCGGTATCGGCGGTTGCCAACCGGCACAAAATACGCCCCTTGAAACCAACCAAAGCGAGAGTGAGTAGGCGTAAAAGACCACGAGAGAGAGAGAGAGAGAGCTCGTAGCTTTCGGCTTTGTGTGAGAGCAAACAGGGCTGGGCAAGCAGCTTCGAACGAAAAAGGGACCAAAATAAATTCTATATATTTTGCAGTTGAAATGAACTTTTTAATTAACTAATCAAATAACTAAACCGACAAGCAAATAGAACAACTTCTAATCTATAATATATGTAACATATTTTCAATTATAATTCCAAATTGTAATGTAAATCAGTTTGAACGGCCTGCCAAGTAGATCAAAATAAATTTGTGGGCAATAAGCGATTGCTTTAACTTAATGAAATGTGCTCCCAAATAGGATAAAATAATTTGATGCATTTATAATGGGTTTCCCAAAAATTTCCGACATTTAAAACCTTGAATACAAGCGAGAGAAAATTAGCAAAATATGTTTTTCGTTCATTTGGCATACAAAAATACATTTATAAGAACGCAAGAGAATCAAATTACAATGCAATAACAAATGCAACAAAATATCAGCTGGTGGTTAACCAAACATTCACTATTTCTCTCTCTCCCGCTCTCTCTTTAAGAGATAAGCAGACTTCACATTATCAAGGTAGAGCTTAAAAGCCGAGTCACATATCAATGCAAACTACTCGAAGTATAAACAAACATATTGTACAGATATACATCTATATACTTACGTACATATATAATAAGAAAGAAATTCGACAAAATTGATAAGAACTAATATAATTTAGATTCATAGTAAATGGAATTGTTTATTTGATAAGTGGAAAAGTACGTAAACATAGATTTGAATTCCATTTCATTTCGATCCGTTCAAATTGACCAAAATGTGACCAAAATTTTGTGCGTAAATTACGGAAAAAAAAAAAAAACATTCACACATTCACATACAAAAATCCCGTTTGTATGTCGCTAAAGCTTTTAATAAAGTTGCTTTGTTTGCACACGTGCGGTTAAATCATGACCGTTACTGTTGTTCTTATTGCAGTTTATAATCAAATGATGGGCGACCAACAGCAACAAATGGCCAGCTGTGCCGCAGCGAAGTATAATGCGAAAAAATGTGAAAGACATGTAAAAAAAAAAAAAATAATAAAAAATGTATATATGTACATATAAATGTATATGTATATATGAAAAATAAACATTTGCCAATTTGTGGCGTGTGGCAGAGTGGGGGTGGGGGAGCTCTGGCCAAAGCTGTGTGCAACGGGTGCGTAGCAGGGGGCGGTTTTACGTTGCCAACGATAATTAAGTTGTTATCCGCCGAGCATCGAAACTGTTGCTAAATTTATTAATTGAATTTGTGCGCAGGTTTTCGCATGTTGCCGCCGCTGTCACAAACAAAGGCAAACAGACAGACAGAAATAAAGGGCGAGGGGCGTCGGGTGGGGGGCGAAAAGGTTATCATAGCATGGGCGCCCACAAAACTCAATTATCTGCAACGTGCTTTGATTGATAGCATAGCCGAACATTTGCAAAAGATGCAAAACAAAAGCTTACAGCAAAGGACAGACTGCAAAACAAAAACAAAAAAACAAAAAAAACAACAACAAAAAAGCGAGAGCGAGTTGACTCAGAGAGTATACGAAATAAGCGACAGAGTGGAGTGAGAGAGTGCGATAGATTCAGAGAGGGGGAGCGGGGGCCACATTTTAATTAGCTTGCTCTGTGGGCGCTCGTGTGAATGTGTGTGTGTTTGTGAGTCAGTGTAGGTGCGCACATACAACGCAAGTGTGAATGGTGTACATGTAAATGTGGCCAAACAATGGCATAAATATTACGCCATAACAACAACAACGGCACAATAAAGAAGCAGAAGTAGAAGAAGAAGCAACAAACAATTGCCAGATATGACGATGGCGAATTTCTGTAACAACCCTCTCTGACATACACACACGCACACACACACACACACACTGACACAACGTTTATTGATTCCAGGACTTCCAAGCCGCCGCTTTAAGTTACTTTTCCATTTCGAGTGGAGCTCTTTTGTGGGTGGGCTAGACTCGCTCGGTCTCACTCGCTCTCGTGTCGCGCTGCCGTTGCGGGGCAGGGCGGGGCATATCCAAACAGGTCAAACATGAAGAAAGCTACACTTTTTGCTTATTTTTATTCTTCATATTTTTTGTTCTTTTTGTTTTTTTTTTTTTTTGTGTCATTAACAAACACTAGTCTACTGAGTGTTATACTTACACCTCAAGAATGCGATCGCCTTTCTTGATGCCCGCCTTCTCGGCGGCGCCATTCTCCAGCACAGCGCTAACATGCTGCAGCGGAGCGTACAGCTCACCGTTGATTGAACGCAACTGGCCGCCCTCGGACACCTGTCCGCGTACATTGAAACCGAAGCCTGTTTCCGTCTTGTAGATGGTAACGACGCGCGGTCCATTGGCGGCTGTTATGGTGGTGCTGCTGCCGTTGTTTTCGCTCATTGCTGTGCCGCCGGTACGCTCCACAAAGAGCACAGCGAACACACACACACACACACACACGTACACTCAGGCACACTCTCAGTCACACACACGCACACACACACACACTGGCACGCGGCTGTTGTTGTTGTTGTTACTGCTGCTGCTACTAATGCTGTTGTTATTTTACACAATTTTGCTATATTTTTGCGTAACTTTTGTATTTTTGCAACTTCTTTTTACACACAAACATTCGCGCGCGCACACACACAACGTAACGGAACAAACATGAATATAAATACGAACACAAATACACATACAGGCAAAGGCAGGCGGCGACGGTAGCCACTTTTACTTTCCGCAAATCATACACAAAAAAAAGAAAATAATAATAATAATAATAATAAATAAATAACACGGAAACTCGCAACTGAAACAGAAAACGGTATCACACGTCGCTCAATAAGTGAATTTTGTATGTTATGGGCTAGCGATCGCAATTGAATGTGGTTTGCATTGCGTTAAATGTTAACAGCAAACAACGTGCGTAGCGCACATTAATAATTTTGCATATCTCTTCTGCTTTCCTGAATTCACTTTTGCTTTCGCCTTTTCGCCGATGCCTTTGCCACTCGCCCAACAACTGTCAGGCGCTAGTGTTGGGTTTGTCCATTAGGTGACTTGATTGACGAACTGAACTGTACAAATGAGCTGACTCCTCACGGCCGGTTCATTAAGACTGTAAACTGCAGTTCACAAAATAAATGGCAACGCTGTGGATGAACCAAATGGACCACAATTACACAAATAAAATTGAATCTATCCGTTTTGTTTTGCAAATAGTTATTAAAATCACATTTTGTTTATTATTCATATTCTTTAAACGTAATATTGCTTAATGTCTTTCGAAATAATACAGCAAGCTCGATAGCTTATCAGCACTAATGAACTAGTCATCGATTGCAGTCAGCTGGCATTTTGTTGATGACTTTTGTTGAATTGTAACGGCACATATTGTTAAATTAAGCTTACTTATGTATTTTGATTTGTTATATGGTATTTTGAACTTTGTAAGTATGTATTAAAAATTCCAGAAAGCTCGATGGAAATATAGAACGCCCGCGCGCCAATAATTCGATAACATTTCTTATTTGGATTTAAGCGTTAGTTACGTATTGCTTTGGTTTTCGATAATCTTACGAATATAACCTAAATTTCCGTGTTTTTCTTATTAAAACCTGAAACCTGCAATTGAGTTAAAACTCTTTGTATGCCTAATATAATCAATCACAAATACAAAAACACGTTAACTAAACAAAAAACTTCCCACAAGCCCCGATAAAAGGAAAAATTTACAATTATGACATGATTTAATATGATTAAAAATCATATTTAAATATAAATTGTCGATTGATAAGTATTTAAATAATTGTAACTTGTATGCTAAACACTTTTTGAGGTTTTGTTCTGCAGCTAAATAATAATAAAGTGTAAAACAATTTTTGCAAATGGTTTATGATAGGTAAGGAGAGTCAGGGGAGAAAACGTGAGGACGGCGCAGGGGCACATTCATATCATAGATGGGCGTCACTGCCGCGGCGCAACCCATCAAGTGGGGGTCAGGGCGTGGAGGCGGGACTGAGGGCAATACAAATTATATTTATATAAGTTCAGATCAGATCAGTAGTAGAAAGAAAACGTCGAATGGCACACCAAATATTAATTGTAAGCAATCATTTCTTTTCATTTTATTTAATTTGCAGGCAAATTTTGAGCTGCTTGTTGTTTTTGTTTAAGATCTTGCCCATAAAAGTTGTTAAATATGATTTAATAGTAAAAATAATTAAATGTGCTTAATTGCAAAACATAAACATACGAAAAAAAAAAAAACAGTCACACGCATACAGCCACACTCACACGGTCTAACGGTAACTGTCTTGCTTGGCCAATGAACAGTGTGCAAAAACGCGCATATTGAAATAAACAAATGTATCGTTATCGATAACAAACGTTTCTGTTTAAAAAACAATTATTTTCATTTCTCTCAATTTTGTCTCGATTTGTTTATATGTATATGTTGTGTTTTGTGTAACTGCATTGCAATCAATTAAAACTCTATATATGTATATAAATATACACATATATATACATTTATGTAATATATGTATATGTGTGTGTGTTAACTAAAACCTAAAATCAAACTTAATGCAACTGTTCAAAAAAATGTAACGAAAATTTACTTTTCGCTTCGAACAGATTTATATAGAATATATATGTATATATATATATATAGATCAGTTGCTTAGATCAATAGCTAAGACAATTCCTGCTAATTACAACAACAATTGAAGTACACTTAAAAAAACAGCATCAATTGATATTTTTATAATCGTAAGCTAGTTCACAAAAAAAAAAAAAAAAAAAAAAAAATAAACAAAAAACATTGTTTAAAAAAATGTTCTGAAGAATTATATTGTACATCTCAAGGATAAAGAGTTGAACGCGTTATTACAATAGAAAATGTTGTGTGTGATTTTTAATTAATTAAAATAAACAAACAATAAGATGTGATTTGTTTTTATGCTTAACCCTAAAGCCTTTATATATATATACATATATAAATATATATGTATTTAGATATATGTATACACATATATATATACATATATATATATATATATAGAAGTTAATATTTTTTTGTTTTAAATTTTTTGTTTTTTTTTAGCAGGCTTTTACGAACTGAAGTGGTTTATGCTTACGTGGCTAATACAGTTATTAGGCTATATACTAATTATCGACTAACAACTAATTATGTAAACTATGCGCTACAAATTGTTTTTAATTCTTGCGTAAATATATATATATATAATTTTTCTTTTAACTTTACACGTAATGTAACTAAGTTGCGTTTTGTTTTTTGTTGTTGTTGTTTTGTTTACTTCTCTTCTTGTTGTTGTTGTTGCTTAAAGTTAAATTGTTTATGCCTATAAATAAGCTATAAATAAGTTGCTGTTGCTGTTGCTGTTGTTGTTGTTGTTGTTGTTGTTTTGTTTATGCTTAAGAACTATATAAATACAGCCCCTATACAAACCCTAATAAAAAAAAACAAATGAATTCTATATAAATTTAAACCCCACGATTAACGGAAATGTCTTACGACAATTTCTCTATATACAAATGTGTGTGTTCTTGTTCTTGTTGTTGTTGTTGTTTGCACTTAAATTTGGAAATTGACGCACTATATATATATGTAATATATATAGTTAGCTTCTGGGTCGACCAGGCGCACTGCAGCAATACAATCTGAAGCTTTTGTAATAGACCTTATGAGATATATGTATATATATCTACCTAACAACTAACTTTGATGTTTAGAGTTGTTGCTGTTGTTGTTGTTTGTTTGTTTGTTTGTTTGTTTGTTTGTTGTTGTTGACATCACAGACATGTTGCAAGTTGTTGTTGCTGCTGCTGAATGTTGCACGCTCAGTTCCAGATGAGCCAACGTTAACTCTTTGTTATCTCGACCGGCTGCTGATTGCGCTCCCACCACTCCTGAATGCTGTTCACCATTTGGTGTCGACGAAAGCGCATCGATTCGCTAATGCACATATCTATAAAATCCGATTTCATCTCCTGATCCCCCTTTAACATATTCAAATGCTCCAGCAATTGGCTATAATCCCGTCCCGGTCGTCGTATATCCCGAAACACTTGCAATCGTAAATCCACATTATGTTTGCGTGCCGCTTCCCTCTGATCTTCGCTCAGGATTCGTTCTGCTGGTGAGTTTTGGATGTCGCCATTGTTGTTGCAATTGTTGTTGTTGTTGTTGCTGCTGCTGTTGCTGTTGCTATTAGTGTTGCTGTTGTTGGTGTTGTTGGTACTACTGCTGGTGTTGTTGCTGTTGCTGCTGGCGTGCGTCGGCGATGCTTTGGGCTCCAGCTTTGGGCTGCTATTGTTGTTAGATCGATTATGATTGCTGCTACTGCTGTTGTTGTTGTTGTTGCTGTTATTATTGTTGTTGTTGTTGCTTAGGTTGCTGCCCCAACTGCCCCAACTAGGAGTTGTTGCACTGCCGCCGCTGGTCGTCCGCTTCAGTGCATCAAAACAATTCCATGATATGGGATCCAAATCCATGCGAAAACCACCGCCATTTAGAAGGTGATTGCTGCTGCTGCTGCTGCTGCCGCTACTGCTGTTGCTGTTGCTGCTGCTGCTGCTGCTGTTAGTGTTACTGCTGTTGAGGCTGTTGCTGCTGTTGCCGCTGTTGCCATTGTGGCAGGTTTGCAATATCCGCGAGATCTCCGAGGCATCGTTGATGTCATTATGACTAAAGTAAGTTGTTGTTGTTGTTGATGATGATGTGCTACTGCTGCTGCCGCTGCTAGTTGTTGCTGGCGCTGCGGCTGTTGTTGACGTCGCTGTTGTTGCTGTCGTTACAGCCGCCGCTATCGCCGCCACCGACGCTGTCACTGCCGGCGGCGACAACATCGCCGAATGGTGACTCGTATACCCATTGGGCACCAGCATCAGCGGCGGCATTGCTGCCACGCCGCCACCAACTTTATGCATTGCCGTGGCGCCCTCCAGCATATGCATGGGGCTGTCCATTGGCGAGTGCGTTGCACCCACATTGCTGCTATATGCCGGATGCTGCAGGGTCAGACCATTGAGTGGCAAATAGAAAACGCCGCTGCTGCTGTTGCAGGCAGTGTGATGGCTGATGCTGCTGCTACTGCCGTTGTTGAAGTTGTTGTTGTTGCTGCTGCTGCTACTGCTGCTGCTTATGCTGCTGCTGATGCTGCTACTGTTGTGATTGATAGCATGCGTATTGTTGATGCTGCTCTCAGATGCGCCATTGCTGGCTGCAATGTTGCTGCTGGTGCTGATGCTGCTGCTGCTGCTGTTGCTACTGCTGGTGGTGCCGCCGACAGTCGCTGGCGTCACATCTGTTGCAGTTGTTGATGCAATGCTGCTATTGTTGGCGGCGCTGTGGCTGCTGCTGCTGCTGTTGTTGGCGCTGCTGCTGCTGCTGCTGCTGTTACTGTTGCTGCTGCTGGCATTATTTTCCGCTTCGTGGTTTCGCTCCTCGTCAACGATGCCGTTTATAAAGTTGTGGACGTAACCATTGAGCGGCAATTCCTGCTCGCCGGGTTCCTCCTCGCTAAAATCAAAGCTCATGCGCTCCGGCGTATGTGGGCCGACAGACATGCCGGAGTCGCTGCTGCCGCTGGCAATTCCCATGCTAGTGCCGCTGCTGCTGCTGATGCTGCTCGTACTGGATACCTCGGAGGCAAAGCTGCTATTGCTGTCCTCGTCGAGCATCAGCTCGGACACGCTGCTGCTGCTGGAGCCGCCGGCCGTGGAGCTGGGACTATCGCTCCGCTGCGAATCCGTGGACATCCGCCGGAATTCAAAGGCACGCGGCAACGGCCCCGCCTTGCGTTTGCGTCCGCGCGACGTGCTCTCCAGCTTCTTGGAGATGGGACCCATGGGGCCGCTCAAGCCGTTGCCCCCGCCCAGCATTAAGCCGGACATGCCCCCACCATTTGGTCCCATGCCGCCGGAGCTGCCGCCGCCGCCGCCACTGCCGGACGGGGAATTGCCGCCGTTGCCGCCATTCGAATTGTTGCTTTTCATCGGGGCCACATCGCTGAGATCGGCCTCGTCCACCATGACCATGTGCTTGTCCTTTTTATAGGGATTGCCGAACATATGCTGGCGCACATTCGTTGGCTCAATCTCGCGCAGCGGATTGTCCTTGTTCTTGAGATACTCCTGGTAGTTACCCATTTCAGCAATGGGCAAACAATGTCCCGAATCTTTGGCCACGAAGCTGGCGGGTCGCAGAAAAGTCTCACGCATGCGCGCTATCTCATCCACCAGGTCACGACGTGGTATATCAAATGGATTTCGATACGTTTTCGCTGAAGATTGATGCGTCAGCTGTGGCACAACAATCGTATAGTTTTCCACGGGCTCAATCTCCGAGTGGAGCTTCGCAAACGTATCTCGCAGCAGGGGATGACGCACCAAATCCCGACGGAGTGCAGCACCCGTACATAGTTTGGCCGTCTCCACCTGGCGATAAGGCGGTTTCGGTTGCTTCAACTGTTTATATACCTTCAAACACAGATTCTCCTGATCCTGTTTGGCAGTATTCTTAATATGCTTCAATTGATTCGCTATCGTTGGCGACAAATAGTTGTCCACGTTTTCCGGCAGTAGAAACTGCAACAGCTGATACGGCACATTAATATTGACCAGTGCCTTCCGCAAAAATGGACAATAATAAGGCGGTATGGAACGGACATAGGCATTAAATTTATACATAAGATCATTCGGCGGACTCATATTGTATTTGTGGATGAGGTCGTGCAGCAGCGGCAGCAATGCCGGATAATTGTAGGCCAGAACGTAGAGATGCACCTGACTGAAGTTTGGTGAGGCCTTCAAATAGCCAAAGGGTAACTCAAAGCCGTGCATACCGTTCGTTACGATCACCTGCCAGCATTTGTTCATCTCTCGCTTATTGAGTATCTGGAGCGTTAGGGGACAGCCCTCGATTTCGTATTTGTCCACCGGAAAACTTCGCACAAGCTGCGGCTCATCAACGGCGGGCGTTAAGATCTTTAGCTTGGGATGCGCATCACGTGGCGGCAAGGTAATGGCCTTTGAATCGGGCCAGTACGGTTCTGGCAGTGGCCAATAGCCAATTGGGAAGGTCTTTTGTGTGATGTGCTTTTGCACATAGATCATCTTTTTGATCAGCTGGAAGACAATATCCGGTGCTGGTTCACTTGATGTCGATGACGATGTTGTTGTTGAGGAGTTGCTCGAGCTGTTGTTGTTGCTGCTGCTGCTGCTGCTGTTGTTGTTGCTGCTGCTGCTGTTGCTGCTGCTGCTGTTGCTGCTGCTACTGTTGCTGCTGCTCGACTCTTTCGGCAACATCGGCTCAAATTGCAAAACGACGCCGGGCTGAACCTTCTGCACGAGACTCTCGATGCATTGATTGAGCACATAATGGCTGCGCACACGATATGATCGACCGCCGGTTACCTCGCACATTCGCTCAATTGGTGAATCATCGTGCGGCACCTTCCCTTCGACACGTTCATCAACCTTATTGCCCGGCATTCGGAGCACCAGTGAGAATAATCGCTGATCCCAGCGGAAAGGCTCTTTGGTGAATTTTGTACCCGGTATTTGATTGCTTAGCGGCAATATAATCTCCTGATGGACACCATTGCGATACGAATAGCGGCCACCATCGGTGATTACAATTATGACCGATGGTTCCAAATAGAATGGGCATCGTCCTTGGCCATATGTATCGATGCCCGATTGCATGCGATTTAAATTGAGTAAATCGAAGGCGTTCCGCAGCGATTCACCCATTGAGGTGAGACCGTGGCTTTGTAGATTTTTCAATTCATTCATGAATGTGGCATGATTCTCCTTCCATCCGGCCTTCACATTGGCCGGCGGCTCCTCAAACGTGAGCAGCATATAACGATCTCCAAGACAATCCTGTGTTCTTTGACGATATTTGAGAAACGTCTCGACGGCACCTTTGGCTATGTCCAGATATGTCTTTTGCACACCATTCACATACGCCTTCTGGCACATGGACGACGATGTGTCCACCAGGAAGAGTATGATTGTCATGGTTGCCACCCACTTCTATGCCGTTGCTTCTAACCCTCTCTTTGGTCAATCTAAAACATTAAAGAAAATATATTAATAATATAGTATAGGTATGAACTTAGAAGAGCACAAATTACACTAAGAAACGCAATCATTTAACGCACACACACACGCATACGCTGTGATTAGCGAGCGTATTTAATGTAAACTTAATTTACCGTTTCTTGCGCTTTGGTGAGTTAATTTGAGCGCAATTCAGCCGAAGTTTGTTAACGAGTGAGCGAGCTAGCGAGCGAGCGAGAGAGCGAATGTAGATGTCTGTATATTTGAGAGTGGTTGTGGGTGTGCTGTGCAGAGTCTGCTTCTTCTTCTTCTTTAACTACTGACTGTTGCATATAGCTCTTCTCCAACACTTGTTGTTGTTGTTATTGTTTCAGTTGCAGCAGTTAGTTGGTTGAATAATTTTTTTTTTTTTTTTTTTTTTTTTTTTTTTTGGTGTGTGTAGGTGTGTGTGTGTGTATTTGTTGTTGTTCTTTTTAACAGCTCTCTTGACTTTGTTGCTGCTGCTCTCTCTCAGTGGTTGCTAGCAGCGTGCTTCTTCCTCCTGTTGTCCTGGACTTAAGCGATTTGCTCTTTTTCTTCGTTTTACTGTTCTGCTTTTATAGTACATGTTGCGTGAAACAGCTGACATTTGGATTTGAAAAGTACCAACAAGCAGCTCTGCAACGAAACGAAAGACAAAAAGAAAACACAAGAAAATATAAGGAAAGAGAAAGGTATAAATATCAGTCGATTACAGTACGCAAGTTGCGCATACGCACTGTTGTGCGACAGTTAAGATTGTGATGAACACAAAAGACGCTTTTAGCTTACTTTTGTAATAAATACATGCATACATACATACATACGCACACACACGAACGCACGACACGCATATGCCTATACATATAATTGTATACTTCTATCACCTTTGCAATCACTGATAATGCTCAAGCCAACGGAACTCAAACACACACAAACAAAAACACGCACAATTTGGACAGCAAATGTGCTAATTTTGCCTGAAGAGCTTCTGACTGCGACTTTAAAGCTCGGTTGCTTGCTCTCTTTTTTGTTTTTTTTTTTTCTTTTCGTTTTTTTATTTTGTTACTCTTCTCTCTCCCTCTGTCTTCTCATCCCCAGCTCTTTGGATTCTGGGAACAAAAATTAAAAAAAAAATTTTTTAAAATTCAAAAAAAAAAAAAAAAAAAAAAAAAGGTTTGACACAAATTCAAATAGCACAGGCCAAACTGCAGACAATCGCCTCCGATGCGCCCTCTCTCACTGGCAGTTATTTCGGCTGCTCTACAAAAGTCATTCATTTAGTCTACACTTGGCTAGTATGCGATCGCGATTGGGATTGCGTTGGCTCTGTTGGCATTAGAGATGAGCGTAAACGTGAGCACATTGATCAATTCACGGGATCTACATGCACGATCATACTGATAAGTGTGTGTATGTGCGTGCATTCACATATGCATGTATATATGTATTTTTTGTTTTTATTTATTTATGTGTACCTATGAATGCTCATATTTCTGTTGCTTTCACAATTTACACCCATATCTCAAATGTATTATCAAGGCCCTCTTTTGAAAACACAATTTCATTTCAACATATTTACATATTTAATGCTCACAAGCATATATGTATGTAGGCACAGTCCAACACACATACACAATCTTTGATTCGCGTTAGAAGCACGTGTGCGTTTTTTTTTTTAATTATTAGTTTACACTATCATCTCTAACGATCGTCTCACATCACGCTCACGCTCGCATCTCTAATTGGCAGCAACAACTGGCCGAAGGCAAAGACGAAAAATATTCGGATATTATCTAAATGTTCCGCACTTGTTAACAATCATAAAAAATTAATAAAGAAAAAAAAATAAATAAAAATAATTCGTTGCCCTTCCTTTTGTTACAATTTTAACTCAAGTAAACGTACAATGTATTTCAAAGGAATGTAAAATGACGCGCGGAAAACAAAAAATAGAAAAATTCTTATCGACGCGCCTGCATTTGTCGTTGTCATCAGTGCCGCCGCCTTATGGCGACTAATTGACTGAGTTTCGAGTACAAAGCACTCAATTTCTATTTGAATAGGAACACTCATTCACACACACGCATATGCTCACATACACACACATACACATGAAAACGTATTACATGCGTGTACTACATTCACGCTCAGCGGCGCAGCGAGCACAGGGTTGCCAGACTTGAAACAGAATGCACAATAGACTAAGTATGCAGATGATTGCAGGTAACCAAATACAAGCACGTGGATATAATTATCAAATGGGTCACTCCGAATTATTTATTGCAAACACACAATTTAACCGTTTTCTTAAACAAACGATGACAATAGCATTTGCAGCTGGTGGCAACGCTGCAACTACAGCAAGGTAACACAACAATACGGGTAGGGAGGGTGGTTGAACGTACTCCTGCGATTTTTTATTCTTTTTCTATGGCACGACACAGCTCAACACGCTGCTGCGATTTAACGGCTTCTAAATTTACTACTGAGTGATTGCAAAGCAACACAACAACACCTTCATATGAGTAATGACCTTGCCGCAAAGGATCAACAAAAAAGTGCAATTTTTTGTATATTAAATGTGGGTGTGTTTAAGAAGAGGGGAAAAGCGAGTCGCTCATCATTTGACAAACAACATGATTAGAGTGACCTTAATTTTAAATGTGACATGAGCACGAACGAGAACTAATTTGCATGTGGCAGTGGGGCTAACAAATGCGTTTATCGTCTATCGATCGACGATACAAGCAATGCAACGTTGCATCCGATTGTGTGGACCGCGCCAACTATTTGAGTGTAATCGTCTGCATAATTGAAAGCTGATTGTAGGTGTAGTTGCCGTTGCGTTAACAATTCTTAAGGAACAGTAATTATGCGTTCACGTCACAAGCGTTCAGCTACACACAATATCTCTCACAAGCACAGACACACACGCACAGCATCATCACCAGTAAGACTCGAGTGGTAAAAAAAAAAATATAAGCACTTAGCATAAGCTGAGCTATTTACTACTACTGGGAGTGAACTGGCGGATTCTACACGGCAACTGCAGCCCAAAAGAGCGGAGGCACAGCGTTAGCCGATTAATAATATGTTGTTGGCAATCAACTAAACAAATAATCATATTAGTATTATTAATCGGGAATAGTCAGTTGATGTTGCTATATCTTCGTTTAAACGAACGGTGTGAGGATGTGGGGGGGAGAAGCGCGCAGTGTTGTTTTGAGCAATAATTTTTTTTTTTCTGTTATATTTTACTTTGTGCCAACAAAAATTTATCACCACCTCCGCCGCGCGCGACCATAGCCACGCACTCACACACAGTTAACTAAGGCACATACACATGCACGAGTGCTATGTATGTGTGCGGCTGTATTAACGTGCATAGCCCGTAGCACACAAACAACTTTTATACGCACGCTCTCACGCTCACTGCTCCTCTCTTTTGGCGCTCGCTCATCCAAGCAGCCGCCCCCGCCACCACCCGACCGCGCGAACCGACCCAACATCCAACCAACCAACCAATCCACTCGCCAACTGACTGACTGACTGTCGACTGCGATGACATTACTTCAAGCGAAAAGCTTTTCAAAGCAGCTATGTTGCTTTACACGCTTGTGCTTTGTGTTATGTGTGTGTGGGAAGCCTGAGCTGATTCGAGCTGACATTAACATAAATTACCTGGCTCCAGCTCACAAAGATTTATTTTTGGGCACTTTTTGTCTGTTGTTTTCTGCTGTTGTTTTGCTTGTTTGTTTGTTTACGCGCGCCTTTTTTGTTTGTTTTGAGCACGAGCCACAACTGCGGCGTTGTTCATGCTAGCATGCGTATATGTACATATATTTGTATGCATATGTGTGTAGCTTTCGTTCATTTTCATACTGCAGCAGTAAACTTCAAGCTTCGCTTGAGCAGCCGCTGCCGCTGCTTTTGCCGCGCGCCTCTTTGCTCCGTTCAGCGGGCTTAGCTGAAAACTTTTAGCTTCGCCGCAACTTCAAAAAGCAACCGCCAAAAGCTGCCGCCACTGTAGCTGCTGCTGTTGTTTTTGTTGTTCTTGCTGTAACCTGGATGTCTTTGTGTAGTTGCTGTTGTTGTCTGTCTGTCAGCGCAGCGCAGTGCGCTCTCACGGAACACAACAGCAACCCAAAAAGCGAACGTTCAGTTATGCTGAGGAGCTCTGGCGCGGCAAACACGAAAAAAAACGCAGACGCCATAAAATAAAATTTAATCTTTTAGTTGTGCTTGGCATTGTTTTTTTTTCCTTGCGATTTTTTATTATTGGCTTCTCTTAATCATTGTTTTATGTTTCGCTTAAGCAAAAAAAATAATTGTTTTAGTGTTTTGTTACTGTTCAAATTGTGCGCGTGAGAAAAAAATTAATGAGTGTGGCACAGTAAAAGATCTTTATGCACCAGCAA
>JBAMCK010000102.1:0-273998 GCA_037075185.1 Drosophila pseudotalamancana
TCAGCCGTAAATCGTACGGCAAATGAGAATCAAGAGAGCGCACAAAGCTTTACAAACTATACGACGGAGCGAGCTTTCGGAGAGAGATAAAATATGCCGGCTATGCGCTCATCAGCTGTTGCTTTCCGGCTGATTATCAGCCAATCCACTTACAATTGGTCTCTCGATTCGTAATGCTGAAAACAATATGCGGAAGTTCGGTGAGAATAAAGAACAACAACGTGTTCGAACAACTTTGTTTTTGTCTACTGTTTGGAGATTGTTTTTTATGGTTGTTATTTTTATATTTTGGGTCTGTCGGATTGTTAAATCTGGAGATTTGGTTTGTTTTCGATTTTTGGTAAGTAAAAGAAAACAAGTATAAACGCCGCTAATCGAAATGATCAAAAAGAAGATACCCTGGTAGCAGTTGTACAAAATAAATAATCGTTTATTAGACTAGAAGGTCAATTAATTTGTACGGCTGATGATGTATTAATTAACACGCTTTTTGAAGTTTAAGTAAAAAACACTGAATTTTGGGTAATCTTCGTTTTGGACAAAAAACCTTCATTGAAACGGATATAAGAACCTTCATTGAAAAGATTATATATAAGATTACTCATACCTTGTGCAGTTTGGAGTGTACAGGGTATTTGCATAAATGAGAAGAAAACCTGTTTATTCAGTCAAATGCTGAAGCTAACCTTCTAAATAACTTTATGCTCATTCACTCCACTTAATGCCAAGCTTCGCCGCCCATGTTATGCATATCAAGTTAAGCCTTAGACATAAACCCCAAAGCTGGCAATGAAGTTGTCTAGCATATACACACATAATTTTATGTATATATGTATATATATAGTGGCAGTTCATGATGTCACTCAGGCAAACAACACCTTGATGAATAAATAGATATACTTATAGAGTATAGATTCTCTAGAGAAGTTGTGCTAATTTTGTAAAGGGTTGCTATTTGTATACCTGAACATAAGTGCGAGATACTCCTATAGCGAACCACTTCAAGGTTTACTGACCCAACCAACTTGTGAAAACAATCCTTTCTCTATTCCAGCTCATTATATGTTAATTATAACCCAAATATTTAAACAATTCTGTAAACATGGGCAATATTTGACTATGTAAAACAATAAGAAAAAAATTCAAAACGAGTTGTGTTTTATTTTCTTTTTTGTTAACTCTTTCGGTTAAACGATTTTTTTTAATTGAATTTCTTGACGTATAAACAAAAAACCAGTTGCCAAAAACAGTCTTTAGAACAGAAATGAGTTGACAGTTGAAATAATTATAGCGGAATCAACAATCAACTGTTGATGACGTTGTCCAGCATTGAATTTCCTAGAAGCCGAAATATTATGTATCCAAAAAATATTCGGAATATGTTTAAAATATATGCGTATTGACATCATGTTATAAACAAAATTCTTAATTGCCAAACTGACTTCATTTGCCTAATTGGCTAAAAAAATGTAAAAAGGCAAGCTTTATATATGATGTATAGAGCTGAAATTAGAGATAGACAAACTCGTATATCTTATAAATGCAATTTGCACATCAGACAAACGATTGTCACGAGCAGAAAACAAAATAAAATATTTTGTACAAAAAAAGTAGTTTAACAAATTTTTTTATAAATTAATCAAATGGTGATTTATTGGACAACATTTCAAGCGCTGACAACGCAACGGAATTGCGCTCTGATGTCATTATTTAGTGTGCTTGTAAGTCTGTGTGTATCTTTTCTGAAGGTTAATTTAATAATAGTGCACAAAGATACAAATACAAAGTGCGCCAGCACTCAATGAAAACGAAAGCTTTCAAGTAGTTTTCAGACCTGTCGAACTTGAACTTGAATAACTGAGATATTGTAGTTAAAAAAGATACTAAGATAAGATACTTTTCGAAATGAGAAAAGATTATTTAACTAAATGTGACTATAGTTATAGATACAGTTACTTCTTGAATTCAATAATGATGAAGTTTTTAACTAGAAATACTTTTCAAACTTGGTATTATGGCTTAAGATTAATGAGATATTAACATAATAGAGTGGGTGTAAAACTGCCAAATAAATTATAGGCACAGACTGTTGAATATTCATCAGTAATTTAATGGGAACTAAACTTAACTAAACGTGATACAAATATAGATACCTTTTTTTTGGTAAAGATTCAAATAATTTTGAAAATTTGAAGTTCTTTGGAAGTTCGGTAAACTTCTGGCTATGATGAATATTTCTTGATCCATATTTAATACTATTTATAGCTCCACATATTTTTTTAGAATCAGACAAAATCTTGTCATAACCTATAGATACATGTTCGCAATATATACAGATACTTTGTTTCCCATAAGAACTAAAGAAACATTTTATATACAAGTATTGAGAAGCTGACTTGATGCATTACGATTTTGATAGCTTTAATTATAGATACTTTTTGACTCATTGCTAAGCAATTGACGTTGGTATCTAAATTTAGCAGTTGGCATCAGGAGTTTACTATAGCTCCCTCTACCTTTTTCTGTGTTACTCTCTCTCTCTCTCTCTTTCTCTCTGTTTGTTTCTCTTTCCAAATGATTAGGTAGATACTCACCAGACCATCGCTGCCATTAACCTCGATTGCAGTTTTTAGCCTCTGCGACAATTGTTCCAGCAATCTGTCGTATTTCGTATTTAGATTATCCAAACGCTGGCTGTAAAACTGTGTGGCACCCGGATCGCTGTCAGCCGGACGTAGATCGCGACGTGGCGGCGAGAACGAGGGACGTGCCTCCAACAGCCAATCGACGAAGCGCAGGCATTTACTATCGTAAATCTAACCTCGCAACAACGATGACGTTACAAATGTTGATCGAGCATGTTGATAAAGTTGTTGTTGTCCGCAGCATTCGGGTTAATTTTCGGTTAAATGTTAGTAATTTGCTCGTGTTAAACAAAAGTTTTATTTTATTTTTTTTTTTTTTGGTGGGGAGGTTTAAGAGGTTTGTGTGGGGTTTGTTTTTTGTCTAGGCATATATTTAGTGCTTTTTATTTCATTGATTAATCAATACGATATTACGTTGATTACAATTGCTTTTTAATAGTTTGTTGTGTGAGTTTGGTATGTTGTTTGGTTGGTTGGTTGTTTGTTTGTTTGTTGTTGTGTTGGTCAATATTTATTGTTTTGTTGTTGCTGTTGTACCCAAGTGTTATTGACGCACCTTGTACCCGCAATTTTAAACTACTCGCAATCTTTAGCTTCACTATTGAAGCGTGGCAAGAATTGAATATTTTAAACCACAAATATTTGTAAAAAGCATTAAATATTGAAAATATTGAAGAGATAGCAAAGACAATAGACGAAAAGTGTATAGGGTATACAAAGGTTTAGAGGTAGACTCAACATATAGAATCTTGAGTTATAGTTGAAGAAGAATTGCTAAAATTTTCACAATCACACTCGCACATACATACAGAACTAAAGAATCAGACGCAAGGCATAGAGCTGATCTTAAAAATAGCTTAACATTATAGCACAATACTGTTCAAATAAGGTTTAACGATTGGTACTATATACTATATATGCCTTATTTAAGATATCAGCAGGCTTACAGCTGTATAGCTATAACTGACTAGAAAACATTTTTTATGCTCGTTTAGAACTTATTCTGATCTTTCAATCTATTTCTAATTTTATCAACCGCCATGAGCTTTGACTAGTAGCTAGTATATTATTATGAAGCCTCAATAATGTAATATCTAATTTCTAGCTCACAGTGCGTTTATAAAGTATTTCTTATCTTCAAATTATGATAGGTTATGGTTATCCTATCTTTTGTTTAAACTATACTAATTCTATTAATGATTTTTAGAACAAAATCAGCCCTGTTAAGCGCATCTAGCAATGGATCATGCTCTATACCTATTGTCTATATAGAATATCCAGTCATACAAATTGACAGTCATGCAAATTTTTACCTTAGCTTCGCGAATGAGTCGTCCTCCAGCCACGTTGACACTTTCGATTTTTGGTTTTCGTTCGATCGCAGCTCCGAGAAGTTTCTATACATATATATTTATATATATACATGTATTTTGCGAGGGGAATTTGATAGCATTTTTTGGAGTATATTTTTTTGGTATTTTTTTAAATTGATTGAGTTTTTGTTGATTCATTGTGTTTGTGTTTCGTATTGTTTTTTTTTTATAGTGTGATGTTGATATTGTTTTGATATTGGGTGAAAATACAAGAAATTAGACAAAAATACATATACAATTAGTTTTCAACTACAAATACAAATAAGACTACAATAATGATATGATATTTAGGTGAAATTGTAATGGCATATAGATGGATGGCTTTTATATAAAATACAAAGCTACAAAAATTATAACATTTACTTAAAATTATAGAAAATAATTCAAAGATGTATTTGGAATATACACAAGTGTGTTTTGGGAGTGTTTTGCAAAGGACGTCACATAATTGGTGTGAATATATATACATATAAAAAATAGGTGTGTTTGCGGGTGTGGGGAGTGTGTACGTAGCTGCCTGACAACAGAGCAGCTTTCTACAATTGTCGTTGTTTTGATTAGACAAGAACTACGAAATATTTCGAGTCTGTTACAATGTTGGAGTAACAATTTACAGGGTATTTGTGGGGAACATTAAACAAGTTGAAATATAACATTTGTATACATATATATATTTATAACACACAGACATTTAAAATATGTCCAACACCAAAGTTTTGAACCACAACAAATAAAAATAAATATTTTAAATTATTTTTAGGCAAAACTACTTTTTGGGCAGAGGATTTTGCTTGGACGTAGTACTCGGTTATGTAAAAATATTTAACTACGCTTTCGATTTGAATTGATATTTACATTACAAAAAAACAATTGTCAATAAATTTATATATATACTTTGTGTTGCTTGAAGGGATATACCTAAAGGGGTGACTAAAAAGTCTCACTAAAAAACTGAGAGGTGAACTATACATAATTTTATAAAGAACTGATCATAATTGATAAAAAAATAAAGTAAAAATGATAATATTCTTATGTAACAAAATACTACTCACGTCTAGTTCGTAAGCTGATGTCGCGGTGGGCATTGCAGATAGACGTTCGGTAGTTCCATCCACCCATGATTCCTCGACTTGAACGCTCGATTGGAGATTCTTCATCAGCCCAATTGCTGTTTCGCATGAGCGCATTCTGTAAAAGGCAGGTGTGAATAGGTAAATATATACATACATTAAAAACATATATAGGTATAGAGACATATATGGGAAGTCTAATCAAGCATGGGATATGTTGCACAGGTTTAACTGCTGACAGGTTTCGTTTTGTATCATTAAGAGCAGGTTCAAACAAATAGTTTGCAAAAATGAACTACTCTGCGTATTCAATTCTTTGTTCTTCGAATAGTTTCAAATCATAATTTGAAATCATAAAATGGAACTTGTACTTACCTTTCGCCCAACTGGTTGCAGACTGCACTCCAGCGTGTGTTCAAACGCTCCACGTTCGAGTGAAGGCGTTTTAGATCACCCAAGACTTTAGTAGGCACGCCCATTCGACCAAGTTGATCTGCAGCATCGTTCATTTTATCCATTTGCGGCTGCTGCTGTGTGATTATATCCTGCATGTGGGTCAACTGCTTGAACACCTGTTGCAATCCCTCCGCTGTAGAGGGCAAGTCCTGATGCTTAGCCAGCTCATTCTCAAGCTCGGATATAACATGTTCGTTATCCTCGAGCCCGGCCAACGAGGCTTCCAGCAACTTCAGACGATCTTTGTGCAGGTTGCTCTGTGTGTTCAGCTCCTTCCACAGCTCCATAAGGTTATCGAGCGATTTCTTCAGCACGGGCGTCTTCAGCGCTATGGTGCGGAATGTCTCCTGCAAATGCTTAAGCTCCGGCTCCAGCAGTTGCAGTCGGCGCTCGTAATCCCCATGTATGGCTAGCACATGCTCCAGTGAATCCAAATCACGCGGCAACGGAGCCAATATAATCTGATCTAGCTCACGCGCCATATCCTCCAGCTTACTCTTGATCGCAATGCATTCCTCCGTGAAGATGCGACTGGCTTGTTTGCTTTCCTCTGGAATAGATGCAAAGATTTAGGATGCAAAATTAGTTTGGGCTGTTTAGAAAATTACCGCGCTGCTTGGCGCTAGCGAATAGTTTCTTCATGTTGTGTTACGTTTGATTTGTGACTTGAGACTAAGTTGTGCTTCCTGGTCGGAGCAACGGTTCAAATCAAGCGCACATTAAATTCAATTCAATTAAGCGCTTAATTGGACGCCAGAGTCAAAAGATGACAGCTGGCCAAGCGCCGTCAATTGAAAGGCGACTTGTAGTTAACGCCTACGCCCACTTCCCACTTTAGGTTACGCCCCCGCACTCACCTTCAGCTCGGGCGCGCTTCTCGAATTCATCGAACAAGCGATTGACCTCGTCCATTTCACGTCTGAGGCGTCGCAGCTGGGGATCATTGGGATCGCCTTCGCTGAGCAGTTTGTCCGCATCATCGTTCAAAGCACGACGTATAGCTGTGCGTTGTTCGGGTCCCATGGCCAGGAACTGATCGAAATCCCAGCCCTTGACCACACGAATCGTGGCAAAAATCATGTTCTGTCGCAGACGCAAGTGTTTCTTCTGCCACAGCGCAACGGAGCGATCGAACAAATGCTTTAGACGTTCAGCCGCATCGATGGCCTCCTGATCTGGTGGCGGCAGCAAGAGACAGGCGCCAGGTATCGAACCCTCCTGACCCTTGGCGGTGCGCACACGCCACTTAACACGACCAGAATTGTCGAGCAGTGTGACCGTTTCGCCTTTCTCAATCTGTAGCTGTCCTTGTTGCTTGTAGGCACAAATCGCCTGAACCGGACCCTGTCGGTTAACCGGCTGCCGGCGCTTGTTGAGCGGCACAATCGTCTGTGCCCGACGCTGCAATGTGGCAACCGTCTCGCCGAAAGCATTCAACTCCTCGCGGAGATCCTGCATGCCGCGCAACAGCGACTCTCCCTGATCCAAACCAAAATCGGATTGCGAGTATTTACTGTTGAGTATTTCATCGCGTTTGCTGAGCCATTGCTCGGCATCCTTGATCTCGGCAAAGTACTGATGGTATTCAGTTGCATGTTTTAGATGCACCTCCAGGCAGAGTGTCAGTTGGAGCAGCCACGCCCACTGCTGTTGCAGTGCCGTCAAATGGGCCTCAATGCACTTGGCTGCCGGATGCTGTTGATTGAGCAAAGCCTCGCCACGATCCAAGATCGTCGCAAAGTGCATTTCGCGCTTCTCCAGTTCGGACATTAGGTTCTGTAAAAAGTTGACAAGTAGGTAGATTAGGAAAGCATTCAATATAATTGACCGTAGTGCACTTGGTTGATTGCTTTCAATTTGACAAATATTCCCAAGGGAATTTAAATCCGATCTTACCTCGTCGCCATTACCAAATGCACGCTTGGAATTAGATAAATCACAACACATATAAAAAAACAGTAAAGAACAACTAAAACAACGGCAAACCGTTGGTGATCAGATTTTAAATGATATCCTCTCAAATCATTTCAGGAAACGGACAACTAATACCAACATTAATATAGATTTTAACTAAGTAACTCACCTCATAGTATCTGTGCACAGAAGGCAGATCGAGTTGTTTGTCCGCCCAGTCGCGCGTAATCTCCACCTGCTCTTTCTCATTGAGCCATTGCAATTCGGCTGAAGCCTGTCCAAGGAAGTGCTGCAGTGAATCCAAATCGGATAGACGCTTGGTAGAAGTGCTCAGCAGCTCGGCATAAACCTTCTGCAGTTGATTGAGTCGCTGCTGATAGAGGTTCAGCTCATCGCCCGAGAACTTGGTCTGTTGTCGTTCATCATTCTGTATTTTGATATGGAACTGATCAATGATCTTGTGTTCGTGCTGTTGACGATCCAGTTCCTCCTTGACCGATGGCAGATCACTGCCATAGTCAGCGGCAAGCAATTGTTTCTGAAGAGATGTAATTAAAGTGTGATTGGTAAAATTCCAAACATTCTGATGATCTTCATTACTCACCAATTTATTTTGGCACCATTCGATGTGCTCCTGCAGATCACGGAAGTGTGGATTCGTGTCGATCTGCCGTGATTCGACCACCATGCGCGTTTGACGCGTCACAGTTGTCTCATGGACGGGAAACTTTAAACCGGACAGTTTCTGTACCAGGTTTGTGTGGAAATTGGTGCGCAATTGAGCCCATCGTTGATGCAATTTGTTCACCTTCTTGTGCAGCTCGCTAACATGTGGATACCGACCCTCGTTGAGCACATGACAATCCTGGTTCATATCCTGAATGGGCTCTTCCAGATGCCTAATGTCCGTCTCGAGTGCCTCGACAATACTCTTGGCATCCACGGGATGCAAACGCTCAATGCGTCTGCTCTCCTCACTGATTCGTGTCTCCAGTTCCGTCAGCTTGTGATCGACATGCTTGATTTCCCGCTGCACCTTATCGGCCAGACGTTGTAGACGCTCCAAGCGCTCAATTTCCTGCTGCAGTATAACCTCGCGATCTTGTAACGCTGTGGTCATGCGATACCAGGCCTTCTCAATGGCATCTGGACGTAGATCAGCTTCCACATCCACTTCACCCACCGTTTCGAAGTAGCGCTCGAGCTCCTTGTATATCTGAATGAGCTTCGACTTTTCGCGCATGCGAGCGCTCACCTCATCGCTACGGAAACGCTGAAGATCGCTCAACAGACGCTTCATCTCGATCAGCGTCGGCGGGAACGAGCGTTCCTGCAAATAGGCGGTCTTCTCGCGGCACCAATAGATGAACTTCTGTGCCAAGTCGCGATACTCGTGAACGCGCCGTTGTGACTCCATGTCGAACAGGGGGTGAATGGATGGTGGTTCCGGGAATACATCGTACAGCGATGAAATGTACGTAATCAGAGACTTCTCATCCGGCTCATTGGTGTCCACATCTAAGGGTAAGAACATAAACAGAGTTTAGATTGAAGCTTGTTAAACAATTAACATTCGGGCTTACCCTCTGGGTCCAATAAACGCGTAACACCATATTCCTTCTCCACAATATGGAATGCCGTCTCGAGGCGTTCGCGCGGTCGATCGTTCCTTGCCTTTCGCCAGTCAAGCAAGTCAGGTCGGTTGCGATGCACCAACGCCGAGAAGGCCAAACCATCGCGCCATGACGATGTAAAATCATTAACACGCACGCCCGGATACCGAGCCGTCGAGCGTCGCGCCCAGCGCAGAAGGGCCTCACGTGCGGATACGTTGTCCTCTTTGCCCACAACGATATCGGAGATCTGTGTAGTAATTAAACAGAGTTTAGTTACACATATATTACCATTTAGGATTTAACTAAGATTTTGATTTTTAAGTGTTGTACGTAAATTGAGCAAGCTTTTCAAACGCACAACTGTGGGGAAGTTCACACATTCCGAATTCGCAAATTAGGCCAAAATTTGTATAGAAATTAATCATCTATTAAATTACATTTGCTTTTAAAGAGTTTACAATTTCATATCCTTTGATAATTAGCCCTTCAATCTCTATTTATCCGCTCTTTTACCCTTAACTTCTTTTACCTCTCTGCGATGCATGCTCGACGACTCAATGGCCGGCGGCAGTGCGCGTCGATACTCCAATTCCGAGCTTCGTATCATTTTCGCAGGCGGTAGCAATTCCTCTGCCGGCTGTTGATTCTCCTCGGCGCGACTCAACGTAGTCACCTTTCGAACAATATGCGTGGTAACACGTCGATGGCCGTTTGGAGCACGTTGCGACGTCTTGGTGCTCTCGACGCTCGAGCCAAGTACCTCAGTGGAGATGCGCTTGTTGCGCGTCACCTGCTGATAGCTGGTGCTGAGTGATCCACTCGAGGGCACCAGAGCGCGACTGCTATCCGATGTTCGTCTTAGACTGCCACCCAGTCCATCCTGGAACGTGACGGTACGTTCGATGTTGGATCGTTCGTGTGGCACAGTGCCAAACGGCGCCACTCCTGGATAGTCCGTGATGACAGCTTCGACCGTTCGCTCCCGTTTCGTTTCATGGCGATAGCGCAGACTATCCCCATCGATGTTGGTCGTTATGGCTGGTCCACGGGTGGTGTGAATCACCTCGCTGCCGCTGCTCACGTGTGGTGGACCGCCATTTGATTGCCGCACCAGCTGTTGAGTGCGCTTCAGAGTCGACTGCGAGCTGGAGCTGGAGTGCATGGTTTCGATTTCGACTCCAGCCTGTTATTGTTATCGTTATCGATATTCGATGATTTATCGTTTCGTTTTTCACTTGTTTTATTCGTTTCGTTTTTTCTTTGTCTTTCACTCTCTCAGCGCTAGATTCGTAATGTTTTCTATTTTTGTGCGTGATTTCAAACAAAATCAGTTTTAATTCGCTTTAACCAACTTCCCCAACCTCGCCTCGCCCCACTTTTCGTGCTCACAGACAATTGAGTTGCCGGCACCGCAATTTGCGTTTAATTAAGTCAAAAGCCGGCACCGGCACCGGCACCGGATGTCTTGTTCTTAGCCAGTGCGAAAAGCCAACCAAAAGGCACCCACTGAGTGACGAGGGCTTTGCCCCACTGTGGTGCTGCTGTTTGTTTGTTGTTGTTGTTGTTGTTGTTTGTTGCTGCTGCTGATGAGCGAATTATTTATGTCTTGTACGTACACATAATTATCCAACCAACCAAACTAGAAACTGGCTGTCCAATCGTCTAACTGTCTTTGGGGTTTTTATTTATATGCTCTTAAGCGGGGTATATAATAATTTATATTAAATATGTAACATTATGTATACGTATATAACATAAATATGGCACAGCTGAGCAACAACTTGAAATACTTTCTCAACTTAGTCTAAATGTAGAAATTTATGTATCATCTATCATTGTAAATATAAAATAAAGCTAACTTGAAGGACTTACAACTTTTTAGACTACGACAACATCAGTTAGAAATAATAATGACTTGTTTATTCCAATTCTTTATCAAATATTCTCAATCGAGCAATCAGTGCATCTGCTATTCGTTATGCCATACATTCCTGATTTTTATCTATTTTTCCATTTATTATGAGCAGAAAAGAAACAACTATAACTAAAAGTTCATTTGCACGGCAAAAAAAACAGCCGCGGGCACAAATCACGACAAAAAACAAACCTAATTGTAAAGCAAAGTAATGAAGGGAACGTTATGGAATGGAACAGACAACAAAAAATTCACTGGAGGGCTAACAAGCTGTTTCACTAATTGTGTTTAGAGCGTTTCACAAATGTCTATCAAAAATTGATGGCTTTTTCTTTAAACATGATTTTTGTTATAGTTTGTTATCAACTCAATTAACTGGACAGGCGTTTGTTTGAAGGTGCGATAAGCAAGGCCGTCAGATATGATATGACTTCTACTATTAAAAGCCAAATCTAATCTTAATAGCTCAAGATCAGGCAACAACAACAACAACAACAACATTGGCAAGTGGTTTGGCCAAAATGCGCGCCCACCCGTTAAGATATCATTGAAAGGCGACGCCTGCGCAAATGCGTGACATAGCGGTCACCAGCTCCTCCCCACACACACAGAGATCACACAAAATGCTAATTGCAACATTATGAAAACAAAAAATTACAATTTAAGAATATTTTATCCCAATCCACTCGACTAAAAGATACCCTACCAATAGCATATGGCATGCAGATGTATGTTTGTATCATGTATATGCAAATATATATATCAATATATATATACAAATATTAAGCACCATTCATACAACCAATATCTTGACTTTTTTGCTGTCTGTTAATAAATATTTGTGAAAAATATAACGAATTTGAATGGGTATTAAAATGCTGCAATTGGATCAATATTTTTAGCTACCTGTTACGTTACATTTGTAGCAAATCAAGATACCCCATTTAACTAATATGATTGGGTGTAAAATGCTGCAGTTAAATCAATGTTTAAAGCTTCGCACAAAGTGTTTTTTTTTTTCTTTTTGGCTTTAAGTGTCTGTGGAGGCGACACTAAGAGGCGTTAATAGCTTGACATTTTGAATGGAGCTGCCGCAGCAGCTGTGCTCCTCCACCTCTCCACAAAGCAGTTTTTGCCTATTTGGGCTGCTTGGCTACTGTTTGAAGTTGACGACGGTTTAAGATTTGCTTTGGACAATATTATTGCCGAATTTGCATTGTTTTTGTGAACGCAATGACAACTCATAAATTCAAATCGAACGAACCATACAAAAACGGGCAAAAAAGTAGCTAAAAATAATAAACAAAGTTTTTTTTTGTTTACTTCAATGCGGCGAAGCAGAACTCAAAATTCAAACAAGGGGAAATCCATACGTCTGGGCACGTCAAATTTTTACAGTTATTACAGCAAAACTTTATTACACACACACACACAAACACATTTGCTGTGCACACAGCTCAAAATGAACTCGTCATAAGAAGAGCACTTAATTGAAACAAAATTGAATTCAATTGCATTGCAGATTGAAATCAATTGATACAAGCGGCATTTAATAAATCAAAAATAACGATACTGCAACAAGACGCATTAATGACTCGAGGAGCTGGGGTTACAAGGGGGTTTACGAGCTGCTGGCAAGATATAAATCCCGATTGCAAATTGAAATTGAAGCTCCACGCGTTCTCTTCTGACATCATGCAAAAAGAGTTTTAGTTCTTTTTTGCTGTTTCATTTTTTTTTTTTTTCTTTGTTTATGTTTTTGCATTTCTTGTGGTTTTTGGTTTTTATTCATTTGTGTTTTTAGTCATTATTTTAATGCTTTTGTTTTGAACACATATCTTAATTAATTTTGATAGGTTTTTAAAACTGTTTCGAATTGTGTTTTCAAATTTTTTGCTTTGCTTGTTTTGTTTTAAACCTCTTTGTTTATTATTCATGCCTTAATTTATATTTTCATTCATTATTATTTTTATTTTGTAATTAAACTAACTGTTTTTATTAATTTTATTAAGTGTTATCATTTTTATTGGCGATTTTCTTATGCATACATTATTAATGCATTTTTTCTTTATTTTGAGTTTTGTATTATTACTTATAATATTTTTAAATTAATATTTTTGATTGTGTGATCGAGACTAAAAACGCGCGAATATTTTGTTTATTACATTTTATTTGTTTTGTTTGCTTTTTTTTTGCTATACGGTTAGGCAAAGAGTTCTACCGCCTGATCTCGACGCTTAGCTGGAGATAGGTATTATATGGCTTATAGATACTTTCACAGCTGCATCCATCTATATATCTATTTATTTATATGTATATATATATGTACATGAAAGATACATGCGACGGGGGGCACTAACAACAAATGTGTGCGGCGACTCGACAACGACTAAAAGCGATCGAGCCAAGTTGAAACGCTTAAAGTGTTGCTCTGGCCAGGTGTCGCTGCTGGCAGCGCAGCCGGCGTCGCTTGGCGAGAATAGAAAAGCAAAAACAAAAAACACGCGTACGAAACGAAATGGAATTGGCACAAGAAAAACGCGAACCGGCGTTGGCGTTCCAAAACCAAAACCAAAGCAAAGCTTACAAAAACATTTTTAAATTCGGAATTGGAATTGAAATTGCGATCGTGCTGACAGCTGTGCGTGTGTGTGTTGCTGTTAACGCCAACGTCGTCGTCGACGTCGACGTCAACGTCGCTGCCAGCAGCCAACCCCGTTATGGATAGCTGACTTCGAGCTCTGCGCTCCTACCACATGACGTACGTATATTAACAGCTACACCTGTGGTGTGTGTGTGTGTGTGTGCATGCATGTGTGCGTGTGTGGCACACCATGGCAACCAACGCCTACGCCAACGCAAGAACAACAACAACTACACAGCTGCCAACGCAGAACAACAACAACGTCAAACATGCAAAGTGAAGGTTACAAAACAAAATACTGACAAGTAAAGCTTCAAAATATACAACTCAAGAATACCCTTTTAACACTATTTCAACAGTCTAGAATAATCGGCTAGACTCTTTATTATAGTTGAAAATCAGTCAAAAATGCTCACCAATGAAGAACAAAATTTATATTGGATCACAAACTTTTAAAGCTACCTTAGATCTTTAATAGATGCATTAATATAACACAGCCGTTGATTTCGAAAGATAGAATAGAAGTAGACATAATATAATACTAATATAATTTTTTGATCGAAAAACCAGTTAAGATCACGAAAATTTGATAAAGAAAACAGCGACAAAGAGCCATAAATTGGATTATTAAATATGATGACTTAAGCTCTAATATACCCCACAAATTAAAAGCGGCTAATACAAAGAGACAGACCGTCATGATAGATATGTAGATGAAAATCTAATAGACTGACAGGCCAGTAGATTGACTCGCCTTTGCAATGCTTATCAAGTCCATCGTCGTGTCTCATTTGGCATAACTATATGACAGGCTTTGGCCATTTTACCTAGCTACAGGGTATGGTTACATAAGATTTTCGTGGTGCTTTAGCCTAACTTGTTGCTGCTGTTTGTCATTCACTTTTGTGGTAGCCAAGATTAACCATGTCGCTACAATGTTTGGGTTGACTTCTCTTCAACCTTCAAGGCCCAACACATAAGTTACTAGCTGCGTCATCTCACCGTCAAAGACATCATCAGGCAGTACTTTTTGGCCAGAAATAGAAATCGAGACAAAAGTCAAAACCTTAGAATGCTCATAATAACGATAAGAATGCCAAACACAACAAAGTCTTCGGGCGAAACCAGAAAGAAACAGAACAACAAGTTTTATGATTTAAAGCTGACGATCTGCGCAGTCGCACAGTGGGTCAAGTTGGTTGTAATCGGAGAACCATCTGGTCACTAATTAGAAGAGACATAACATCTTCTGCTGCTGCTGCTGCTGCTACTACTATTATTATTATTTTTTTTTTTAATTTTTTTTTTTTTGTTGGCTGACCCCACGACATTTTCTTTGGATTCGCCGATTCGCACAAAACTAAATTAGGCAAAAAGTAATTTGAATTTAAAGCTCATAACATATCACGACCAAGTCATTACACAGCTGGACAAGCTCAGCTCGAACTGGGCATTCGAACCCATGGAGTGACCCAAAAACAAAACTTGGACAGACCACCAAAGCGAACATCACTGTTACAGGTTACACAAGCAACAAACCAAATGCTGGGAACTCTTTGCAAGCCAACGAAAATTCAACAATAGGAAGAAGTGAAAAAGTTCGCCAAATTGGGCGCTTTTCAGTGTGTACTAAAAAAGGTATACTAAATGTAAGAGTGGAGAAATGGTTTTGAATAATGTCTAAAAAAACAACTAAATTTACAACAGGGAAATTCAATCGTAATAAAAATTCACTAAAAATAGTCCTAAATATGTATTAAATATAAGAAGGTTCTTATTTATAAAAGTGAATACTAAAAAAATTACTGAGCAGTAAAAAATATATTCAAAATGCTACAGTTAAACAATTGTTATTAAAGAAAATTATTTTAAGCATTACTACAGCGAAAATCAATTCTAAAAAAAGAACCTAAGTACTGCTCCAGGCAGAGCATAATTATGTACTTCAACTTTATTGGTGATTAATTTTAAGTTCCATGCCTTCTGAATTATAATTTCAAATTTATCAAATTGCTTTTGATTCATATTCAGCATGTTCTAAATTTGTACTTAAAAAAATGATTATATATATTACTTTTCCAATGAACCTATTTTCGTTCCAAATGAATAGTTATAGCGCTCAGTTTTATTAAAGTGTGTACTAAAAAACATTTTAAATATTTTCAAAACAGGTTAAAAAACAATTCTCTGAAAAATGTATGAATAAATGTTTAAGCATAACAAAATAAATAAATTAAACTTCAGTTAAAGCGAAAATAAATCTTTTAAAATGGAAAACGTGTGCCGTCTACTCAGGTATTTAATTTATTTATTTTACAATCTATCAAAGAGCTAAACTGTGCAATAAATTTAACGCTGAGGTGTGCCACAAATGCATTTGAAGCAGCAATTAAAATACGCTCAAGTAATATTCCAATAATTTTTACCGACCCTAAATGGGAGCTAGAAAGTGTAATTGATGCGAGTGGGTGTTGAAATCTCTATAAATGTAGCACTCGAGTGCGAGACGGGAAATGCCAAGTAACGATTGATTTATATGTTAGGGTATAGGAGGTTAACTTCCCACTCCCACACACATGCACAGATATAAGGAGGGAGTCTTACATATACATACATATATGTCGAGTCGGGCTAATTAGCATTTTGCATGCTCGACCAGCCAGTGTTGCCCTATATGGCTAAAAGGCACTAACTACAGCTGTTTTGTAGTACCTGCCTATATGTATATATAAATATATTTACCTGCTGCACACACACATAAATATATTCAGTTAAAAAAATGTTATGTGTATAGGGAGAAGCTCTACGATGGATCGTAATATCCAGCTACATACTTTGCTATTCGTTTCCAGCAACTATTTGCTACCAATAGAATTGCAAATCTAATTAGCCAGAGGGGAAAAATGGTTGGGGAGGTTTACGTAGAAGTCTCTGACAGACCTATTAATACCCAATGTGATGCAAGACAGTAAACAATTGTGCATTATCTATGCCATTTTTTTTTTTCCTTTTTGTAATTTGAGCAACGCTTCGTGCTGTTTGTGGTGGCTAAACAAAATTACAAACCGAATAGCTCATAAATGGGGAAGTGCTACGAACAGTTCAAACAGTAGCTGAATGTGATATCCAATTAGAACCCCGCACTAATCCAACAACACGATCGAAATCTTTAAATAGTTCTCTGTCTAATAATTTGTTATCGATACGCAAAAACAAATCTGTTGTGATTTTCATTTACATACTACTGGAAATGCAAAACCCAAAGCCTATCATGGGCATTTGTGTAGGAAAAGCAAATAAAACCACGCTTTAAAATGTAAAAAAAAAATCTTGAGTAGTCAAAAATGAATCAAATATACGCCTACAGTAATTCTTTAACTTAGCATTCCAAAACATTTTTAACTATCCATTTGCATAACAATTATAACCTTATTTTAACTTTAGCGCGAATTAATAAGATTTAATATAACAATTTTAAAAAAATTAGAGAAATAAACCAAGACAGAGTCCACAAATTTACCAAATTTACCAAATTTTTATCTACAATAGTTTTTTACATTTTTGATTAAAATTATTAAATAGTTTCAGCAGTTAAATTCATATGCATAAATTACTTGCATTATAAATTATTTAACTTGTGTAAAAAATAACTGTTCATAGTATTATCGATATATGTTAAAGTAAAAGAGGTCAAGCCAGAGAATTTGTTAAGCTATTATTAAAATTGTTGTGCTTTGCATTCTTAAAGGTGTCTATCATGGGCATAAATTTAATAAAATCTTGCTTTTTAAGCAATGAAGGAACCCCAAAGAATTTTTATAAATGCATTCAAATAATTTCTCAGAATTTTAAGGATTTGAAAAGTTTTCGATTGCAATTAGACAACAGTAATTTAGTTTTTATTTGGTTTCAATTCAATACCATTTTTTTGGTATGGAAGTTCGCTTGCATAAAAGAAAAATTGCCTGTTCTTTTATGTCTAGTCTAGATAAAAACTAAGTTTTTAAGTAGTTGGCAAACATTTTCAGCAGTAATTAGTTAGCGCTTGGTATAGAAACAGCTGTTTAAGCCTTATTTAAAAATCACGTAATTAAGCTATTCGGTTGCGTTATGTGTGCTTTAGTGTGGGCACGTCATTTGACAAGCCAAATAGGTAGAATTCCTGACTGCTTTTACTGTCAATGGCAGAGCGTGTGGGCTCGTCGTCATCAGTAAAATTATAAACTATATATCGTTATAGAATGAGAGACATTGACTGGGCAATGTTAGAATGTGGTTGTTGTTAAGCACACAGATACGTACTTCAGCGAGTATCTATTGAAATATTTATTATTTTTTGTTGTTGTTGTTGTTGTTCAAATGTTCATTCATATTAATTATCTATAGATGTGAATTGAAACACGTTCGAGCCGCATGCAAGATACATTTCAAATTGAACTGAACTGATCTTTGCTTATACGGATAGCTTAACATTTGCATACGAAAATGCGGAATTTGTTGTTGTTGTTGTTGTTGTGTTTATTTCTCTATTATTTGCGTGGTATACAATATTGATAGATTGAACGCATGTTCAACCTGTTTGCAGGCATTCGGGCCATATTTGTGCAAAAGCTGCCAAGCGATTTATTAATGAAACCAAATGGCAAACATTCAAAATGTTGTGACTAGCTGTATATATACTAAATACTATATACTATATATATTGATATCTATATCTATGACGATATACAGACATTTAAGCAGCTGCCCACGCAACAAAAACAAAAATTCCGTCATCAAAGTCATAAATTGTGACATATAAGTGCATTTTTTTTTTTTATCTTTCGTTCTGGTTTAGCTGACAAGTTCGTTGCTTACGTTGAAGTCTTTCGTTTTTTCTTTGTCTTAGTACGTGACACTTTTTAAACGCAGCGAGGGTCAGAGGGAGTCTATATAACTATATAGGTGATGTCATGGTTAGGGCAAAAACAAATAATACATTTTATTATATTTGCTTTTAAGTCTTTTGTTGTTAGCTTTTAAAAATAATTCTCTTTTGTATTTTCTTCAATTCCAGCTGAAGCTTCGAATCAGCCGTCATTGAGTTTATTGTAGCACATATCTGATAATAAATCAAAAATACGAAATGGAATTTAACTATAAACGCAAAACAATATGATGTCAGCATTGCAGATTCTTTCTTTCTAGGGTATACAGAGGGTTGAATGTGAGTCTGGGCTGTCTTAAACTTAACGGCTGGGCGACTAAGCTAAACATTTTTTTTGTTTTGTTTATACTTTTATGGTAATCTGGCCAAATATAGCGAGCGCATCTGTTTTTGTCGGAGTCCAAATACGAGCGTTGAATTATGTGCAAAAATTGCTTGGAAAATTAGCCGCAACTTATAATGAAAACGTTTGTCAGGCGTAATTCGACATAGATTTCACACAGATTTCTTTTAAATTGTGTAACTTTTTAGCCAGCGGCACTTTTTAATACTCTGTAAGAGATGGACATGTGGGGTATACTATACTACCACTTAGTTAATACAAATTTATTCTTTAGTTGAGCGTCTCTTTAGTTGCTGTAAAACTTTTATATTCGTGTTAAACTCGTTGATCTCAGAATCTGAAAAACTGGAGCGTAAAAATTGATAAATTTAGCATTTAGCATTTAGCAATTATTGTATTCCTCGAACCTAATCAAATAATACTATTTTTATACAGTTTAGCAAATCGTTTTTAGCATATTTGTAAAGTTTTATAACGATCTAAAAAGAAATACAAGAGTGTACAACTTTCTGCTTATAGATCATTTGGGATTCGCGTAACTCAAGCAGTTTTTCTGCCTGCTTTAGTCATAAATTTATGAATTTTTTGTTTTGTGTTTAAATTAAACAATTGAGAGCGCACAGCTTAACAGCAACAAAGTATCTACATCTGTCGGAAGTCAGCAAATGTTTTAAAGTCAAGGCGAAGGCCTGTCAGAGCTTGACTTCAACTCACATACATATATATATATACGACATATATATATACTATATAATTGTGAAAATCGCAGCTTTTGTGGGTGTTTCGTAGATCACAGCGATTAGTTTTACAGCAAAATTTATAACTTAATTACAGCTAAGGAGCGTTAAAAAAGTGCCTCTGGGTTTTCTGGCTGGCAAATTGTTTGCAATTTATTGGCATCGGCTTCGCTTTGAATTAAACATTTTGTGTTTTGCACATTGACCTATAAAATGCGCCATTTAATTGAATTTAATGCAAGCAGACAGAAAGATCGACAGAGAGACTGACAGACAGACAGACAGACAGACAGATCAGCAAAAAATAAATAAATAACAATGCGCATATATTTATGCAATTGCCGTATAAATAGGCATTATGTCATAAATGAAATTCAACCGAAACGCGATCTCAAAACGAGATTTCGTAGAGTTAATCCCCAAAGGCAATTTTGTTTCGACTTAAATGCAATTTCGAATGCAAAATGGGGTAATAAAAAACTCAATTTAAATCAATTTGAAAGTGCTCTTAATTTTTCGATTAGTCAAAATTGGTTCCAGATACGATAAATAATACTTTAGGAAGTATTTAATTTATGACAGTCTATTTAACAAATTTCAAAACTAAAATTCTTATTGTTGTTCTTGAGTTTAGTTATTTAGATATCAAGTGGTGAATATATCTTGTTTCAGTATTATTAAAAAAAAATTCATTGAAAATATATTTATTATGATATTGAATTTATGTAAAGTTATGATTTATAAGTTGAATACATTGTTCAAATATAGATTGAATATTCTAGAGCACAAAAGATTTGTCCAGATGGTTATTATCAATCAAAAATGTCAAAGGGTTATAAAAGAAATACAATTTAATTGGTGCTCGAGTTAAGAAATATCTTAAAGAATCGGAATTCAATAGGTTCTCAAGCAGCCGAGGTATGAAGAAATCAATGACCATAAAAAGTTAACTAAACTGGCATAACTTGATTATACCCCTCTTTTTTATTTTCGGTTGGCCATTTTTGGGCTACATAGGGTATACGTATATATATAATATATATATTTATATGCACCTATCTACATAATAAGCTGAAATATCCTTTTAAGTCGCGCTCACAAAATTTGCATTGCGAATGAATAAATGACATCAGCGGTGTACAAAAAGATACAAATACAATGACACTCAGATATAGGTACATATACAGAAAGACACCCGCAATATACATAAATCCTTGGGGGAGAAAAACTCAGAAGCGAGACAGCAAAGAAATAATAAATAACATAAACAGTAAATGACGCGCGATTGAGTTTCACATTGTCAAGTGATTTACAATTCGTTTTGCCTCAATTGAAACAGCAGCAGCAGCAGCAGCATCAACAGTTGTTGCCTCATGGCCTCTGTTGTTGTTGTTGTTGCTGTTGTTTGTGGCAGCATCATTGAGCATTTATGCGCCCCATCGATCAATCCGAGCCGCCGCATCGAACACAACTCGATGCGGCATGCGCCGTCACAAATTACGAAATAACCGAGTTTTAAGTTGCATCTAGTTTTGTCGTTGTTGTTGTTGTTATTGTTGACACACATTGCAACGAGCAGCCAGACTCGGAGACGGAAATGTGCAACATGCCCGATGACTAAGAGACACAGCTTAAAACTGATTTCGAGTTGAAAATTAAGAGTCGATACAACTAATGAGAAAAGCAGAAACAGCTTTGAGATATGTTTTACATATAAAAGATATAATTTTTATCTGGTTACTTAAGCTGTAATTAACTTGAAATGCAACTCGCATTATCTCAAAAGAAGTTTATACTGAAAAACAACTATCATTTTATAACAGTTGTTATCATTTATATATATATATGAAAAACAGAATCCAAGAATAAGTTGGATTAATTATATTAAAATTTTTAATATTACAAATTGTTGACCTAAAATGATACAATTTTTTCTATTGCATAATGATTATATAATTGCTTAAAATTTGTTTAAAAAAAAACAGTTTATGATAGAAACAATCACTGCTGAGAGGTAAGTAAAAGTTTTAAAAATGATTTGATAATTGGAATTAATTAATTTTAAGCAGTCGATATGAAAACTGTCTATGATATTATGATGGGGCTAGCGGGCTAGAATATGCATTTAATGTGCTAACAAAAGGAAATAACTATAGCAATATATATTCAAATCTATTTAACTTGACTTTATGCTATAAAGGTTTTCAACACGATAAGATTCTCATTTGTTTTCATAAACAGCTTTTATTATGCAGAGCTGCCAGCTACTTGGGAACTTTCGAGTACGACCGAGTGGCTTTTTTTTTTTTTGTGGCTGTGTAGGTGGATCGGCCAAGTGGCTAAATTGTGGCGGCCTTGTGGATAATAACAACAATAACAGTTGACGAACTGTAGCAGCCACTTGGACTTGGTTATGTGTGTCAGTCAACGTAGCAGACGCTGAGACGTTGCCGATGATGAAAAGAAGGTAAACTGGATGCCTTAAAAGGCGGCGCCGCATTCGCCAAAATAAGTCAACAGAGCCGGAGAGCTGTAAAAATAGCAGCTGCTGGGTAGGAGTAAAGCTCGCAGATAGCAAAAACAAAACTCAAAACTGAAAAGCTAAACACGAATGTGTCTGTGTGTGTGTGTGTGGGCCGTGCTGCAGTTGTTGTCTCAATGAATCGATGGCGAAACTATAACAGAAACTTTATATATGCATGTAGTTGTGTGTGTGTGTGTGTAAGAAATACGCCCAAATGAAAACGAATTTGTTGTGTGAACATTTGTTAACGATCTCACGAATTGGGCGGCTAATTTGAGGGTCACCTTCGTCCAATTGCTGCATTTGCCCACACGCCGACTTTGATACTGTCGCCATATGTTGGGCAACACTTTGTGGACCTGCTGCCTACAGTTATCCAACACTTGATCCATTTTACACGTAAACAAAAACCAGTTGTGACGAATTAACTGTCTGTTTATATGCAATAAGTGAATGGAGTAACGAGTAAAGAAGAAGAGTAACTAGTAAGTAAAAAGAGTAACAAGGCTTTGACAGCAACAGCAATAGTGAAACGAGAAGTCTCACACTTTTAGTTGCAAAAACTAGTAAAAGAAAAAGAAAGTAACGAGAACGGAAATAACACACCTTCAACTGTAACGAGTAATGAGTAGAAAAGCTAGCGAGAACTTTGTTCAAGCTCAGTAAACACACTAACGAGAATTCCATGTTAATAATTATGTAATAATAAAAGTAAGGAAAAGAATAGCTGATTATAAAAAGAGTTGGATTAAATACAAAACAAATTCTATCCACAGATTTCGCTATATTAAATAGGGAGCAAAAAATTAACAAGAATCGGAATGTCATAAGCTTTGTAAGTCAAATAAATTTTATGTCAAAACGTTCTCCATATTGAATTAATTAAATTAAAAGGAGTTTTCTATACTACTCATTCATTTGACCCACTTGTTCTTAAGCAAAGAACTTTAATTTTCGCACAGATGTGACGAATCACAGAATTTGATCAATATTGATTCCAATAAGTAACGAGTAATTATCGATTAAGCTTGCTCCATTTACGTTCCACTATTTGTAACGAGTAACGCGTACTTCACACTTACCTGGAAATGCAATATAATAGTCCAGATCAAGCCCAGCGTTAGCTTGGGATTACCATCGACAATATCCTCGGCACGTATGTTGACCAATTTGATATTTTTATAGCGCAGAAAATCCAATGCCATTTGCGCATTCTGCAGCATATGGAAACGCATTTTTCCCTTCTCTCGTGGCTGGCGAAAAGTAACAAGTACAAAAAATAAATAACGAGTAAATAAATGATTTTAAGGCACAAGTTTTTTTGTTGTTGTTGTATCTGTGTGTTGGTGACTACTTACCAGGTGTTCGCCAGAAAGCACCTCCAAGAGTGAAAGCAAATTGTGACCATCGCGCAAATCCTCAAACAAATCCACAACACGTCGATTGGCCTGTGCAAGTGGTTAAACGAAACAAGTTAAGCGACATGTGAAAAGTAAAAGTTGAAGGTTATATGTACATATATATATGTACATATTATGTATGCATGCAGGGTGTTAGAGAGTGCTGACAACGAAACGGTGCCTAGGTATTTGATATTAGTGGGCGGGTGCATTTAGTAAAAAAAAAAAAAAAACAATAACAACGAACACAGAGAGCGAATTTAACCTCAATTTTAGTTGACAACGCCTCGAAATATGCAACAAAATAAATATTCAAATACTTATGCAGATTTTACATTCTTTACTAGAAATAATTTCTTTACAACTTGTAAAAACTCAAAAAACAAAAACAAAAAATCATATAAATTGAAATAATAACTGAATATATCTCTTAGTATTTAAAGATATATTTATAGAAAATATCAAAAATATTTATACAACATACATATATATAGTGGGCAACTTCTTGAACTTGAAAACTTACAGACTGTGAACAACAGGGTATACCATTTGTGGTAACACAAACATGTAGCATGGTATAGGTCTGTAAATTCAATAGAGTTTTTAAGACGTAATATTTGAAAAAAAAAATATAATGAAAACATTTAAGAAATTTCAAAAAGAGTTAAGAGCGTAAGAATGTTGGTATGTACAATATAGAAACTATACCTTGGCATACTTCCAATGCTGCTTGCAGTAATAATGAAAAATTTGTATTTAATTTTTTATTATTTTAAATAGATCCTAACTTTTGCTCACATTAGGGTTTGTTTTGGATGGGGATTTTTTAATGTTGATGACATTGTTTGGATGATTAATGGTACTTTAATATGAACTCACCTTTTTAAGATGTTTGTTAACCCATTTTGTGAAAGTCTTCTTTTGAATGGCATCGCGTTCGTCTGTCAAAGGGAAACGTGAAATGAGAAAGGTTTATATTAAAACACCGGAATGTAAAACAAATAATTATTATATCTTTTTTTATATATTATTTTTGTCGGTTAGGTTTCATGCAACGGCAACACATTCGAGTTAACTCATAAGAAAAGACGTGAAATTAAAAAAAAAAATAACATTTAAAATATGAGTAAGAAATACTTTGATATGATATGATCTTAGCTGCAGGCGCTGACGACATCAGCGAAAATTGCTGCGGGTTTGAAAAATATATAATTTATTTTAAACATTTTGACGCCTACTTGTGAAACAGGAACAACAACAACAAGAACATAACATATAATAATCAAAATCGAATTTGTATCCATAATAACTATTTTTAATAATATGCGTAAAAATAAAGCGTGGGCGTTGAATTATGGCCTAAACTCTTAATGAACTTGTTTATATTTTTTCTCTCTCATCATTTATTAATTTTGTTGTTGCGTTAATTGAACAATTCATTAAATATTGCCTATATATAAATCACAGGGCCTCCTACATTAATTTTGTCCAAAGTCCGATAAAGCTGACAATCTGATAAGTATATATTTTGACTTGATTTGTAGGCCTCGCAGTTGACCACAATGCAAGTGAGAAGGGATGGAAATGGTCGGCCTATCTATAGATAATGACATACGTAAAAAACCCATCAGTAGAGCAAGTTTCTCGCATTGATTAGCTAAAACACATGTTTAGCTCTTCGAAAAGCGGCGCAATTAGTGTCAAGTGTAACTAACCATTATATCATATCATTCATAACAAATCTGGTTTTGGTTTTCTATTGAAAAACTAAATCTAATCGTATATATAAAGCAATTAAGTGGAACACCTATAGAAATCAAAGAGTGTACGACAAACCCATTTTGTATGACTCATAACTAAAGCTTAACAGAAAATAATATTTTTAGCTGGCTTTTAATCTAATGAACAAACTTAAGAAAGTCAAGAAATAATATGGAAGATAATAATATATACTTATAAGGTTTCGAGAAATAAGAATTCTTACCAGATAAAATGTTATGAGAAAAAATATAATATAATAGAATATATTAAAACCTTCGATTTTGTAAGAATCATGAGTTTACATGATAAAACAAAATATATTATATAATATAATATAATAAAAAGGGTTTAAGTTACTTTATAGATATAATAGTTTATATATCGCAGTTTTTTAGTATCCAAAAAGTCCTTTTTATCGGATTTATTTAAAACATTTGTTTGTTGATCATCGATTGACTTCAATAGCTAGAGTGCAAGTCAAACCCACAACGTACGCATAATCTATATACATATCAGCAATATATCTTTCTTAAGACTGGAAATCTAATCAAATGGACGTAGTGCTTGTCTAGCACAACAAAGCGAGCTGTAAATCCATAAAGGAAAAAACATAATATAAAGTGAACAACCCATCAATAGGAAAAACAAAGTTCAGTGTCCATTTGACTGATAGGAAGTCGAGTGTTAAGGTACATAGTAATAGTTGTAAATGAAGTTTTACGGTTAATAAACCCGATAAATTGTAGTGCAGGGCAAATAAAGTCGAACAAACAACAAAACCTGAGAACCAGAAACACAAAAGCAAAACAAAATGTGCAAAAAAAAAACAAAAAATAAATAAATAAAATAAAACTTTTTAATAAAGAAATCTTACGATAAAGAACGACGAGTAGAAAGAGAGTTCTAGCAGAAAGAGAGAGAGAGGGAGAGGGAGAGAGACAGACAAAGAGGGATAGAGAGTGCAAAGAGCGTGTTGTTAAAACTTCACTCTCTCAAGAGTTTTTGCTCTCTCTCTTAATTTGAGTGTGTGTTTGTGTATGCGTGTATGTGTTAACGTGTTATTAATTGCATTTGTGTTTGTATTAATTATTGCTGACTGAAAACAGAAACAGACTAAGCCAAAGTTCTGCTTAATGCGCTAATGACTCACGGACACACAACTGTGCAAAAATCTCGGCTTGCCACGCCTCCTTCCCATTGCCCGCCCCTTTAAAAATATTCATTCAATCTAATGCGGATACATCCATTCAAAGATTTCTGGTTCTATCTGCTTGTGGTTGCAATTTTTGAATAGATTCTAGAATAATTTTTGCCTAAAGCAGAAATTAGCGTTTTATCTATAACTATCGATAATTATTTCATAATTAAGTTAGTTTGTAGTTAAACAAATATATTTTCAAAACATACAAGTCATCGTCATCAATTGCTTATCGAATGTAATCGATAATTTAATATTTAATTAAATTTGATTTACTAACTTTAACCGAGTATAATTATAATTACTCAATAATAATTTAACTGTCGATAGTTATCGATTAGTAAGCTCATGTATTTATTACATTCGACAGGCTTCTTTACATATATTAACATATGCATAAAATGCGGCTTTATAGGTGCCCTATTAAAGCTTAAAAACTTGAACTAGTTTCTGGCATAAATCTAACCTAATTTATTAGATGATTATGATAATTACAACAAAAAAGAAAATTAAATATATGTATGCATAAGTATATCAAATTTCATAAATGTTTTAAAACTCATTTCAAATTTTTATCGCTAAGCGGATGTGCTACGGAAAATATCCAAAATTTGTTTTATAATTTAAGTGCAGTTATTAAGTTTAATAATAGTTATGAAAGTTTAATCTATATACTTTTTAAATAAGTGTAGTACACTGTATGAGCAATAACAGTGAACAGATAACTTTGGTAACATATACCTCTATAGAACTAGAATATCACTTAACAAATTCTTCCCCTTGTTTGCTACTCAGAAAAGAAAGCTGAGTCACTAAGAGAATATATGTATTTACTTTGTTTCAGTGAAATTTACACCTATTTTTTCATTTTTAACACACATTTTACAACTGCAGGGTATGCAAAGGTTTATCATTAAATGCTGCAAAAGTGTCAGTCAGCATATCATAGTTCATAAATATAATAAAGTTCACTTCAAATTGACAACACGAAAAGGTGTAGAAATGCAATGGTGTATGTGAGAAAATGTATGTGTATGTGCATGTATTTGCGTGTGTATCTCTCACACACAGGTAAGGCACGCTATCTGATATACCCTGTGTGGTTGTTGCTTTAGGTGAGCGCGTGATGATGTCACGTTCTAAGTTGAATTTCGTTGCCACGATTAAATGTTTGTTAACGTATTTTCGCTGTTAACGTATTTTATATATATTATTGTTGTCTTTAGCCAACTTCAGTTAGTGGCGTCTACAAAAAATATACAAAAACAAAAACAAAAATCAAATCTTATTTGAAGTTCGTTAATGTTTATTTTTGCATTCTGATTAGCGAACTTCAATGCCAGCGCCACGATGCGAAGGACGTTGATTGACCACAACAATAAATTCAACAACAACAATAGCAACAATCAGTATCAATAATAATATTAGCAACAACAATTTGCACTTATAATTAGTAGGCTTTCTACTCGAGTGTTTGATAAGCAGTTCGGTTCTATAGTTCATTATGCAACTGGCTAAAAATACAAATCACATACTCTGTAATCAATGAAAGAGTTTGATAGAGGGGTTACATATTGTATACATATCATATACCCTGTAAATTCAGAAAATAAGGGATAGGCGTGAATTTAGCTTATTTACGGCATTTTTCATAAAGTTTTTTATAATAACAAGATTCCTTTTATGTACCCCAGCGGGCATTCAAAAGTTGGGCAGACAGTTAAACATTTATATGAAGAACACAAATTTATCTGTGACCCAGTTCTTCAATTGAATTCTTAAGAAATCTGCATATAAAACATTGTTTTACCCTACGCCCAATTTAAATTCCTTATAAAGATAAACTACTATATGACCTCATCGAACTCAGAGACCATAAAAGTTAGAGGCTTCAAATTTGGTTTGTAGGCTCTCTTATAGCCCAAGATATCAAATTAATTATGTACATAACTATATTTAACTACCGAGTCTTAAGCCCGCATGTATATAAAAAGATTAAGACCCATGTGCAGAGTATTTATTGATTACACATTTATTTAATGCATTTTCTTATTTAAAATTTGATAAAAAAAACATAACGAGTCGATCAAAAGTATTTTCAACCACATTTCTAGCCTATATAAACATATTTTAAGCATTTAATGGGCGCAAAGTTCATTTAATTTATGGAACGAAAACACCAAAAGAATATTGAAAGGCATTTGTCATGGGTAAGCGCCTGCCTATCAACAAATTAGCAAATTGTTAAAAAAAAAATATCGAATTTCCACAGTAAACAGTTTCCCAAACAAAACAGAAAAATCAGATTTCTGTCCACTTGAAACAAAAGTCAAATTAATAACAAAAAGCAACAAAAAATCAACATAAAAAGCTCATAAAAATTGTCTTTTAAAAAATCATAAACTGGTTTAGAGCTATTTCCACATATGTATACATAGTTATAGATATGTATATATATATATATATATACATAATTCGTGGAATTTCGTAAACGACTAATTTGTTTGGTCGAGAGATTTAATTGCCTTTTGGGGTTGACCGCAAGAAATGAGAAAAATGACAACTCAACGAATCGTCAAGAAACGAGTTTTCAAGAAATATAAAAAAGAAGAAAAAAAAATACAAATAAATTTAAATCAATATTTTTTGGTACGTTAAATTAATATTGACATAACTTTGCATACGTTATATGCGGTGCGACGACCGACCCACCTAACCGTAAGAGACAATCCAAAAAAAATACCGCATGCTTAGTTGGTGGTGAAATGTTTACCGTAAACATGGGTGGGGTTCGAACCACTCTTCGGGGTGTTGTTTGACTGTCCATCGATTTCATGGTCAGGGTCAGACAATCGAAGTGCTTTCATAAATGGAAAGGTGTCAAACGATTTCGCTGTGGTCTTTTGCATATTTGATATTCCTATAAGCTATATTTAATTTATGATTAGGTTTGTCTGACCTTGAACCCTGACCAGCTGCTCAAAGCCAGAGACCGTATTATAATTAAAATTAGAATTAGAATTAAAATTAGAATTATGCAAGCTTATTTTTGATTCTCCAATCGAGATTTTGTTAAGCATTCGCAAATGCAAATCATTTCCGCAGGCGGTATTTTTAATAGAGCCATTGTTAGTTAAGCATCGGGCAAAAAGTGGAGATTACGATACGGAAAACGAAAAGTCAGGGACAAGCAAACAACGAATAAGGAGTAACAAGTAGCAACTAACGAGTAGAGTTTAAAGAAGTGAAGTTTAGAATCAGATATTACCTAAGCCCTGGAACTTTTGAACAGTCACGCGAGTTAAACGTAAATATCTAATAACGAATCATATATTTTGAAGAACAATTGTTCAATTATTTATTTGGACAGTAACGAGTTGAGCATCAAAGAGAAATTTGACTATATAAATTGTTCAAATACTCGATTGGAGAGGGAGAGAAACGAGTAAAGTCACAGAGAGAGGGTTGAGAATTTAAATAGATCTTTGAAAGTAACGAGTAACGAGACAATTATAATGAGTAGGAGGATAATTTATGTGTATTCATATATTTAGTTTAACAATGCGTAACACTAACTCGCAACTAAAAAGTAGCGAGTAGCGAGTAGCGAGTAGCGAGTAACGCGAGTAACAAATAGGGAATTGAAAAACAAAACGAAAAAAAAAAACAGGAACACAGCGACTCGTCATTAAGGCAACGAGTAAGGAGCAGCAGCGGATTAGAGCCATTCAGTTAGTTGTCGAGCTGGATAAACAGCCTTTAGCGTGTAACAAGTAACGAGTAACGAGTAACGAGGCCAAACGAATAACGAAGAGCTATATTGAACCTTTGCCGACTTACGCATTATATCCCAATCTTCTATAAAATGATCCCAAATAGACATGGTACCTTTAAACTGCGTCAACGCATCCTCGTAGCCGCCCTGCGGCTGCGCCTGCGTTGACGAGTGTTTCGCCTTTTTGGCCGCGGGACTCGCTTCGATCAATCCATGCGAATGTCGATGTTGCTGCTGCTGCTGATGATGATGATGCTGCTGCTGATGCTGCTGCTGATGATGATGATGATGATGGCTGCTGCTGCTGGTATGTCCATTGGCATACAATTCGCGGTCGCGCTGCTCCCGCTGTACCTGATGATACTCGAGAGTTCCATTGCCGCCAGGTGAGACAGAGATTCGTGCCGGGGATCCGGCTGAGCTACTCGTTCTTGTCGCCTGATGATAGCTCTGATGGTGATGATGGGTCTGCCTGGAGCTGGTCCGCTTCATCGAATTGCTGCTGTGTTGATTGCTTGGATCATGTTGCGGCTGCTGCTGCTGCTCATTGGGATCGAAGCCGAGTCGATCCTTATAATAGGAATGCGATGTCATCTTGCTTTGTCATTAACGAACGTGGCACTTGGAAATACTTTCTTATTATTTTTAGCACGTCTCTTTCTTTCTTTCTTTTCTTTTATTTTTGGGTGGATGGCACTTTGTGATTTTATTTTTATTGCTCCGCTGACTGAGTGATTGACAAAACGAAATTTAAGACCAAAGTTGGAGTTGCGAGTGAGTTGCAAATTAGCCAAATGAGTCAGCGTTACGTACTTGAACGTGAACTCTTCAGCGAATCGAAATGCAAAACTTAAAAACACAGAAAATAAAAACAAAAATCAAGTGCATTAAAAAAAACTACAAATTTAAGTAAAAGTTTTCTTCGCTCGCTTTTTTTGTTGAGGAAGTCTATTTGCGAATCTCTGCTTGCCGGCATTTTGTTCCAATTGGCTGGCAGCCAAAAACCAAAAAACACAAAAACTAACTTGCCGGCCACGCAGCATTTGTATCTTTTGCACATGTATCTAAGTATCTGAGTATCTGAGCAACTGAGTGTGTGTATTTGTATCTTTCTGTGTATTTTGTGCAAGTGACAGACGAGACGCTGTTTCTGCATTTTGTCGTCCGGCTCTTGAACTGTTTGTCCCGACGAACTGCAGACAATTGACTAACAAAAAAAATAAATCAAATACAGCAAAAGAACAGACAGAAGTTCAAATACCCTATAAGAATATTAACTATAGAAATGCGAGCATTTAAACACACATTTTTAAGCTTAAGAATTTCATTTCTAAATATCTTTTACTATCTTATTTACATATAATGCTTAGCTGAATTGCAAACAAAATCTGTTTATTTAATTTGTTAAACAAATATTCAGTTGATCTTTTTTGCATGAACTTAACAACTTTCGCCTCCTTGTGCAGAGGGTATGTGAAAGGGCGAAATGTGTCTTTTGGGTGCGGTGCGGGTCGCAAATTGAAATTATAAAGATAAATTGAAATCAGACAGAGCAGCTGCTGCGACAGATACAGATACAGATTCAAATACAGTTGCAGATACAAGTACAGTTGCAATAACAGATACAAAAGCAAGCTATGGTCTAAATTGTTTGTCCCCTGTCTTCCCATTAATATACATACATATATGTATATACACATAAATCAAAACTGAACAATGGGCATAAGAAATTGTACTTTCATTTGCGACAACTCTGTAGGTCATTTTTTTTTATTTATAGTTGCTTATTCAAGTTGAATTACAATTGGAATTTCTTTGATAAATTTTTTATATATATATATATAAATTGGTTTTTTTTTTGTTCATTTTGCATTCTCGACTGCATGAGGTCAGCAGCAGCTGCTGCCGCTACAGGGCTTTCTTTCAACTTCCAACTTGCAAGTTCCATAATAAATGTATAAATAACTACATAAATAATAGTTGAAACACGCAACACACAGCTGGCCAATGAGACATCGTGTCGCGCTGATTAGATACCGAGTCCAATGAGTAGCCCCCACAAAAAGCAGAGACAGATACACGGCCACGGACACAGATACAGATACAGATACAAATAATTGTACAAATATCTTTTGAATTTCTCTCGTGTCTGTGTTTTCCAATTTGTTTATTGCTTCTATTTGTTATTGTGCATTGTTTTTGATATTCACACGACAATTTTTGAATGGGGTCTGCTTATCAAAATTGTTTTCCATTGCACTTTTACTCAATTTTCTAGCATTAATAAATTTCTATTTTTTGTGTGTTTTTGGCAATTGGTTTTGCATAATTTTCTGTGATTTTTAATGTTCATTTCGCATTTATTAAATTTGCAACTTTCTTTAGTACGTTTTCACTGTTAATATTTTGTTTCTTTTTGTTGTAGTTTTTCCTTCATTCACATGCAAAAATTCACACAGTAACTCATCAAAAATGTGTTTCTTGTTTACTAATTTTCACATCACTCATTTCTATCGCACTTTTTCTAACACTGTGTGGCACAGTTATTTTTGTCTCACATGTCTTTTGTGTGTGTTTGTTGCAATTCTGCCTAGTTCCAAGCCAGGCCTAAGCTTTAGTAAGAGAGTGCGCTCTAATCGCCTTCTAAATCAAGAACCAAACATTGCTCAGTTTCCTGCTACACAAAAGAATGAGAGCAAAGAGCAAAATTAATATCATAGGCTTTATTTGAGAGCGAGCTCAAATTGCATTCTTCTCTGAACGCCACTCGAATTGAGTGCAAAAGAAAGGAAGAGAGCGCATGTGTGCAAAGAGCCTATAGAATACCAGGCTAAAAATTTATTAGAGACTATGCTCATATTGCGTTCAATTTAAATGCAAAAGAATGGTTAGGCTTAATTTGAGATTATTATTTGAGATTCGGCTCAAATTGCATTCTTCACTGAACGTCACTCGGTTTGAGTGGAAAAGAAAGGGAGAGAGCGCACAAACTATGTGTGGCATGTGTGCAAGGAGCCTAAACAATGTGGGCAGCCAAGCAATATATGTAAAAACTACACAGGTAGATAGATTCCACCTAAGACGCTGGAGACATTGCGTTTTGGCATGACTAATTTGTTGGCAATTCCACAGAAACTCAAATCTAAAAAAAAATAAAAAACAAAATAACAAATGCGCGTGCACGCAGGCGCATAACAGAACAAAATGTTGAAAAAGGTACCGAAAATAAGAAAAAAAAAAAAAAGAAAATAAAAGAGGCGAACGCACACACAACAAAAAGAAACTGGTTATTGAATGAAAAGCCAGGCAACAAAAATGGCAACAACAAACACAAAATACAACAACAAAAATTTAAGCAAAGCTAAAGAAGTTTCTTGGGCGTCTCTTTTGAAGCTGAGAACTGGCAAATATTTGAAAAATTCACACACACACACACACACGCACACATTCAAACAGACGCTCACACACACATGCAGCTGGAAGGAGCGTGCAAATACAGCTGCAAATTTCCAGTGCGTTTGTTAAATATTTTATGTGCCTGATAAGCAACAGGCAACACGCACTTATTCAGTCAATCAGTCGATGTTTAGTCACTATTATTAATAGTTTTAATTTTACTACACGCACTTAAGATAAACACATTTTATTTTTATATAAGCTTTGGATATTGTTGAATTATTACGCTTTTTTTATTCTTTTCTGCGCACTTTGCACAATTTTTCACACACACGACAACGTTTCTTTTCGAGATGTTGTTGTTGTTGTTGTTGTTGTTGTTGCTGCTGCTTAGGACCAGGTTAGAAAAACGGCTGTGCGTTGGCAGCGGCAGCAGAAATGTACAAATTGTTGTTGTTGCCGTCGCTGCTGCTGCTGTCTGTTTGGACACTCAAATAACGAAAGAAATTTGCTTGCAGAGGACGTCAACCGCTCGGTATCGTTGTTCAAATTGGACTGAGAAAACGTTCGGAGCGCAAGCAACGATTTTGAATGGGTGCCGCACTGCGAGCGTCAACTGCATGCATGTGTTCGTAAATGTGTGTGTGTATGTGTGCGACAACTAAGCAGGTGTAGCGCTTTGGCTAGCCTCTCGCGCTCTCACTCTCCCTCTCCCTCTCTGCGGTTGTCTGATTTGTACGAACATGTTTGAATGTATGTGTCTGTGTATGTGTGTGTGGGCTGAGCGCGATCGTGGGAGCGCCAGGGCTTAAGCTCTTTGAGTGCGTGAGCGAGTTGCTTGCGAGCTAATGTATGAATGACCCAGACGAACGACTCAGTCACTCAAAAAACAAAAAAAAAAAAAAAAAAAAAAATAAATGCCACATATTTGGTCAAGAAATTCGCTGAACGCCTTTTGCTGCGGGTCTTAGCTTGCGGCCACTGCGGGCGCGAGTGCAAAAAGCTGCGCTCAAGTATGTGGGTTGCAGAAAAAAATAACTAAATATAAGAAATAAGAAATTTACAAAAAAGAAGAGAAAATAAACCGCTAATGGTCATGGCCGTTAATAAACAAAAAGCCCTAATTTGGCTCGCAACTGAACGGGCTAACAAAACAAAAAAAAAAAACAAAATATTGGCTATTTGAAAAGACGCCGTGCAAGAGTTTGTGATGCTCTCTTTCAATACATTCACTTCCTTATTGCAGAGCACGAAAATAGCCACAAAATGAAATTAGCAAAATGTAAACAACTGATGCGGGTGCAATAACTGGAACGCCGTTAGAATTAAGTGCTGGCCGAAAAAGAAAAATAAAACAAATTTTCATACGGTTGGAGTGTGTTGCAATAAACATAAATACAAGAAACAACAAAGCTTATCTATGAGGTGTAAAAATAGTTGAGGAATCCATAAAAATGTAAAAATGTAAAAATGCAGCCCAATCGAAAGAGAACGCAGGCAAAGAGAGCGCCCAAGAGAGCGGGACGGCCTAAACAGCTGAGCGCACTGGAAGTCACAAATTGCGTGTGCGTAAAGCACTTTGCCCAGCAGCAATGCAGTTATGAAAGAAAAAAATCTACAGTTATTGAGCGCGATCTTCTAAAAATGGAAAGTTTAACCGCTTTGATCACACAACAGCTGTGCTTCAATTAACGGAAATGCTTGCCAAGTGATGCCGAAATTGAGCAAATCTTTTGTCACTGACCAATTGCTGAATGAGTCAGACGCGCCCCAAAGCCTTGGAAGTCGTGACTAAGCCGCACTCCAAACGGGAGTGCAAATGAGTAGGCTTAATGCTAAAGCTCACAGTGTCCGTGTGTCTGTATGTGTATGTTTATGTGTTTGTGTGTCTGTGTATGAGTTTCTTAGTTTCTGCCTTTCATTCATTTGCATACGCTGGTTGCAGTCGAGTGATTCTGACATCCAGATATAAGCTCAAGCTCTGTGTCTCTACTAGAGCCCCCTTCCCTATCTCTCTTTCACTCGCAGCCCACTTGTGCAGCGCCTGCTCTTTGAGTGCTCAAGTGGCCGGCCTCAATCAATACAAGTGCGTTATACAGATTGCGCACTGCACTTTACACATGTGTATGAGAGAGTATTTGTGTGATGGTATTTGTTTGTGTGGGTGTTTAAACGCGCGCTTACGCAAATTTCATTTTTAATTAGTGGCAGAAATCGTTGAGCTGATTTCCAATTGGCAGTTGATTTAATTGCCAGCTGATTGCCTTTGACTTTTCGAATTGCCATCAGGCACGCCAGCCACTAATATGGATATAACCAAGGTAAGTTCAAAGCCTACACGAGGGTGGCGCCACCCCCACCCCATCCTCTTTCATTAACAGTTAGGCAAATAGTTTGTTTATTCAAAGTTTTTTTGTTTTTGTATTCATAAGCTGCGGATTAAGCCAAGTTGTGAGGTCAACGGCAAGGATGAATGCTTGATAAATGATTTCAGCTTTATTTAGAGTGAAAAATTTGGAGTGCTTAATATTCATGAATGACACTCATAACACAGGTAAATTAATTACTATTTTTTATTGGATTATTAATATTTTTTAAGTGATTATATTTGTTAAATATCATACAAAATGTTTTAAGTAGGAATAACACTCTGAAGTAACTGTGAATAATACTTACGAAGAATCGCAAATAATATTTTTTGTCGATATTTTTTGATGTTTATCTTTTTCACATATGAATCACTCAAAAAACTAAACATATAATAGGAGCCTGTCGGCAATTCTTTAATAACTTTAATATTCATATTGGCGACTCATTCATTATATAATGTTCTTAATATATTTAAATTTCTTTACTCAATATTCTTGTGAAATATTCGCTAGAAATAACAATTTCTTAATAGCATAGCTAATATTATAATAATTGAATTCCATTAACCGTTATTCATGGGAAGTATTGCAAAAATTTTTTATAATACCACTCAAAATTAGAATAATTTTCAACTTTTTTATGGCGAGTACTCATTATTCGTGAATAGTTTAAAATATTACTCATGAATAAATTATATTCATGAATCTATTCATGAGTACAGGTCATGAATACTATTTAAAAGAATCTTATTCATTATTAAATGGAGTTACATAAGATAAAATCCAATTCAAATTAGTTGTCAATACTCATTATTCATTTTATATATATATATTTGAATAGTATTCCTGAATAACACTCACATCTATTTCTAGTTATATTCATTTATGACGAATGCTCTTGACTATTTATTAAACAATATTCTAACAAATATTTGCATTGAATACTATGAATACTAGGTTTACTAGTCACGAATAACACTCATGAGTGTTTGCTGCATAAGTCAAAGGAAATAACTCAAGTCTTAGGCAACAACCCACCTTTTAGCCAACTATTACAAACTGCCCACGCGCCGACGCCCAAACCACTTGAATTCCGCCTGTCAGAGGCCACATCCGTCTCATGACAAACCGGCAACAGGCCAGACCAGACCAGCCCCGAACCGAACCGAACCGAACCGAAAAGAAACGAACCGAACCGAACCGAATCGTACTTAAGAGTCGACCCAAGACTCAGACACGATTCAGACTGAGACCCAGACGACAATTTTCCTTAATGACACTTGTTTTAATGCAAAAATGTCGGTTGGGCAAAAGTAAATACAATGAGTATCAGTCAATCGGACAGACAGACAGTCAGACAGTCAGACAGTCAGTCAGTCAGTGAGTCAATTAGTGAATGAGTTATTCGGTAAATGTGGAGATGGAGACATTACTGAACAATGTTCGATATACGGTTTATGCTTTTAAATATTTCAAAACAATGTGAATGAATCCGATTTGTCTTGGGAATATACATATATTTATATATAGAGAAAGAGACACCTAACTAAAACAATGGTAATTTCCATGTTACTTTGTTTTCACTTTGGCCGTGACGAGGAACCCAGCAAGTGACCCAGTGACAGAGCCCGACCTCAACCTCAACCTCAACCCCGACCCCGAACACGAGTCCGAGCCCGAGAGCCCCGTTTCGAGGTGGTATTCGTATTCGTATACCCTCATATACTCCCAGACAGGTTTTCGTGTTGTAGGCGTCGCGTACCAAGCCACAATACGTTCGCCAGGCCAGAGGGTGTATTACATTCCCTAAGTATTACGTGCTACGGGCCAAGATCTACGTGACTTAATGCTGGATAGCGTGTTTGCATTGCTTCAAGACTTTGATTGATGAAGGCTGAAGTCTCGGTCTAGACACGACTCTAAGCCTTTTCCTGCACATCTGTGCTTGGATTTCTTAGTGGGTTTCCAGTCAAGGTTGAAAATATGTGGGCTAAGTTTAACTATTTAAGTATCTAATTATGTATAAATGGAGTATAAGGTAAACTTTCCTCTTCTCTTGATCCTCCATCTGGGTTTTATTTGCGATCGTTCTTTCCTTTAGTTATCTTGTTTAATCCCTATTTTGATCTACATTTGATTGATTCTCCTTTTTAGTACTCTATTCCCTCCTAACTGTTCTATGTATATCCTTATAACTCTTTTATAAATTTTAATATTGTTTGATGTTGTCTGACATTTTACTTTCAATTAGATAATATTTAAGGGACAAGTCGTCAAAGTTTCTGATCATTAATGTTTACCTACTCTTAAGTTTTCCAACTTTAACAATTAACATTTCTTTATATTATTGATCTAATAATATACTGTGGCTTCTTATGATATTCCTTTCTATTCTTGACTTGTGACATCATTCAGCCTCGAATTTCGAGGGAATCCTTCAGTCATGCACTCCCCATTGTCTGATTGTTAACAAATCTCAACTTGTTTACGTTTTATTTGCGTGTAATGTCATTTAAATGATTTGCGCGATTGTTGTTGGCTTTGTCAAAAGGCCAACTTGTTTTGCAAGCCCGCTCCGAAAAGTGACGTCATGGACAACAACCTCCCACACAGAAGACAGCTGTGATATGTATAACAGCCCATAAATAAACCCAACACACAAAAATGATAATCGCTTTTTTCACTTTTTTTTACTGTTTATCTTTCTGATGTTTTTTTTAGCTTTTAACTAAAGGAATTGGTCATTGAGCGAATCCCGAACGCTGATCTCATTGCATTTCTCTGCTCTCTGATTGAAGTTGTGGGTGTCAATACACATATACAGATATATTTATATATACACATCAATACATATAAATATGTATTTAAAAAAAAAAAAAAAAAAAAAACACACTTGTGTTTTACTTTATTGATACACTTGACAGTCATCCAAACGCATTGCACAACATCTGCTTTAACTCGAAGTCGGGCAGTAGGGGAAGTTATACTTTATACATATATATATATATATAGACTCATAAGTCTCTTGACCTCCGAGTCAATGGCAATTAGTAGCGTAATTAAATATTTGTGTACAATGCAATGCAAATATATTATTTTATTGTTTTAATGTTTCATATCAATTTCTATTCAATTTCGTATTTATTTGGTATACCCTGTAGGTTATAAAGAAAAGAAGAAAGAAGTTGTATGGGCTTTAATACGAATTTTAAGCAGTTTTTGATTTATTTTATGTAATTTATTCCATTCAAGTGGTTCTCTAACCTTATTAACCTTATTGAATATATCTTGAATCCTTAAATTTCGGTTTCAAACGGAGTCTATAGTTATATTATAATAAGAGTTATATTATAATAATTATGATGACATTTTTATGTACTCACAAATTACAACTTTATAATACATATATATACTTTATTTTTAAATTTTAAAAGTTTCTAAATAATTTAAGACATACAAAAAAATATTATTATGAAAATAGTTATTTTTAAGTATCTATAGAATAAACTCTTATGCAGTCTTCTAAAAAAAACGATATAACAAGCTTTTTATATTCTACAACTTCTCTAAACATTAGTTGGTACAAAAACCAGTTGACAAAAATGAAGAGTCTAATAATAATCATTAACTAATTTGTATCTGTAGTTTAGTACACATAAACTTCGACAAATTATTTGAGCATTTAAGAAGATTTAAATTAAAAGAAGTTTCTTAAAAAGTTGTAGGGCAAAGACTGAAAAAACTAGTTGGGAATCTTAAGAGACTCGATTTCAGTGTCAACTCGAACAAGACGGCAAAAACCTGTTGAGAATCTTTAAAGAGTTTTGGTACAGGGCGTCTGTTCGTCAAGCACTTCGTTTCCCAGACTAAAATTATTTCTATTATTTTGAATTGCGCAGAGGGCGGCGAACGGGCTTTTGATCAACGCTTATTTTTGGCATATCCAAAATAAATTGTCTGTTCCGTTAAGAGTTGACAAATTGACACACACAGAAAAAAAAAACAACTAAATTGTTTATCTTCATGAGTCAGCGAAGCAAAATACGAAACAGTGGAGCCGAATCTTGGGAGCTCGGCCATATGGTTAACTCAGCCTTGTTTTTTGGTAGAGATAAAAAGTATCGGAGCGATATGAGAGATGTGTACATCTAGTAAATATTGATGAAGTGAATGCGAAACAAGAAAAACTCCTAACTGTAAAAATAGGGTTTGGTAACATTCGAGTAAGGCGAGTCATCCAATAACTTATTTGACCTTCACTCTTATTTTATTTTTTTTTCTCTTTTGTTGCTTGAGTTAGAACACGATCATAACTCAAAGAAACTTATTATAAAAACAATGCACATAAAAAAGTCAACAGAGATCATTATTTCCTATCGATTTATAGAGTTATTTTTGGTAGTTCGAATTCCTTTAAAGTTAAAGTTATTTTTTTCAAACAGAGTCGTTAAATTGAAATTAAATTCACAGCCACTTAAAATTGTCATAATTTGCAAATTTGTTAATTAACGTTTTGCTTAAAAGCAAACATAGTGAAAAGGCAGTATCAGAGGGCAGTGTCCGACTAGGGTATACCCTGTGTACAAAAAATGGGGCGGTTGTATCTAAAAATGCAGTTATTATAAATTTGTCTATAATTAAAGAGAATCTATGTATGCAATTTTGTATCCATAGCTTTTGTAGTACTCGAGTTATAATACTTCTTACACATAGTAAAATTTACCTTCGGTAATTTTCAAGATCGAAAGCTATATATAAGTGCCTTTTAGATGCAGCCACGCCCCCTTTTACCCAACATTCTCCATTCAACTAATTACAATAACTTCGAATGGGTATAAAATGCAAATTGAATTGAAAACTAATTAGAGATATCAACACACACACACAGGCACATATATATAAATATACTCTATATATACTCACGCCAGATTTTGACAACACGCCCCGCGATATGAACGAACGACACGCATAACTAATGACAATTAAAAAACGAAAACGGAATAAAAAAAACAATACTGAAAAATAGCAAAAAAAAAAAAAATGAAAATAAAAAAAAATACCGATATAGAAGGAAATAAAAAAAGAGGGAACTACGTGCCTTCCAAACAGAAGCAGGTTCCAAGTGCAACAACAGCTACCGAGGGGAGGAGATGGAGTAGGGGGAGGGGCAGGGGGAGTCGACACAGTTATCAGTTTTCAATTAACAACATCGTGTTATGTACGCCCGCAATAGGCGTATCTACAAGATACAAAACAAAGCGCAATGCCGAAATAAAAAGGCAAAGAACACCGAATAAAAACGATAAAAAACAATAAGAGCAAAAAAAAATAAACAAAAATACCCTAAAAGACACACAAATTACAAAAAGAAGACAAGTAGAAATTTCGCAGCAGGGCGTAACCGACTGCATCATACTCGTCCAATATTTTTAGTGGGAGATGTCAGAGATTAAGAAGATATAAAGAAAATCTGTATATGGATGGAATATAAGGACTACAATTCAATAATAAATATATGTAGGGCATAGCCGACTATTTTAAAAGTAGATAATTTATTTATTTCGAATATAGGAATATTGACATTTAGAAATGAAGAGAAGAGACAGAAATTCCCCGGATAATTACAGCAATTATTTATGAAACTATGTAAGATATATTTGTATATGCCATAAATATTGCTAAAATAGAGTATATTTTTTGCAGAAAATAATGTTCAGGTAATAATTTTGTCATTTGGTGCTTTCCAATCAAATAAATGTGCTTAAGACTGTACTTTATTAAGATTTGTTGGATAAACCACATAAAAACTAAATCTACATGTTCTCACCCAATGTACTCTATTCACTTTATGGGCAGAGTATGCAAATGTAAATAAGACAGAATATTCACAAGCATTTTTCGAATCGAGCGACAACCCTGGCAGTGGTTCAACTGTACTTCCGGTTCGGCGGCTGTTGCCAGGCCAATTAAACATTGAAACAGTGCACACGTTCGATCTGTGAGCTGCATATAAAATAGGTTTAAACGATCGGCGAGATTTAATCGAACACTCAGCCAGAGGCGAGTCATGAAATTTATTAATGAAATATGCTAAACAAATAAATGGAACCCAACTGCCATTCAGGGGTTTGGCCCGCTACTCATTAAGCATTAAGCAGCTATCGATAACTGGCGATAACAATAGCAAGTTAAAAATAAAGGCTTACGCTTGTTGTTCTTTAAGCTCCGACAGCTAATAAAGATTTATTTTTTTGGACTTGGGACCCACAAATGGGCAATTTTTGCGATCGATGCGTAACGAAAAAGCTTAGAAAATCGATTGAGATAAAATCGATTATTAGATTGAAATTAAATGAAGAATATGAAATACTCTTTATTTAAAATGTTGTGAACAACAAAATAAATTTGAATAAGATCGTATTTTACTAAAAAATTAATAATTTTACCAAAAGACTATTTATCGGCACTTTACACATTTGTTTATTATTTTTAAGTCTAAGCTCGAAAACAAATTTAAGCACTAAAATTTATCGGTTATTAATCGATAACTATTTATGAACAAACGAATCGAAATAAAAACTTCAACAACTTTTTTATTCTAAGTGCAAATATAAATCAGCCACAGAACAGCAGATTATCGATAAATTATCGATTACAATAGAAAGTGTAAAATATCAATTTAGGAAGATTTTCGATCCTCGAACTGTACAATTAATACTTGCAACAGTCTGAACTTACGCGAATTTCTTTACTTCTATTTGCATTTCGTAATAAAAAATAGATTTATATCACATATCAAGCAATTAAACAAATAAACCCTACTGTAGGGTATGCAAAAAAAAAAAAACAAATATCAAAGCCGAAATTGGTGTCAGAAATGCAACCCACGCGCCTCAAAGATTTTGAGCCACAAAATTGGCGCACCAAAAACGGAAATGAACAGAAAAAAAACTGATTAGAAAGAGACAGAATTACACAACAGTAAAGAGAAGGCAATATCAAATTTAGTAGGGTGTGAAAGAGAGGGAGAGTGCCTGCATAAACTGTATTAAAAATAGGCATAAATTAAAGCGATTTTAAAACCAATGTTTGAACAAATTATTAACAAGAAGATGATGTTGAATGATGATTGAAATCGTGCTACAGCTAAAAGACCGGTGAGAGGGGGGAGACAGCAGACAGAAAGGGGCGTGGCCCGCCCGTTGTTCCCCCTTGCGATGTGGGTGTAGATTTTATTAGCTGAATGCGAATTGTTGACTCACAAACAAAAAAAGTGTTTTGTCTAAAACCAAGTTTTTCCGTTACATGAACAAAGCGAGTGGGTGTGCGTGTGTGTGCGAGTGTGTGTGAGTGGGTTAACTGGCTCAGGGCTAATTAAAACTTCAACAACAACAATAACAGCAACAAAATTCAAATGCAAATGCAAAACTTTGCCACATTAAAAGTTGTCCAACACAAATACGAAACCAAGTTTGAAAATAGTTGCAAATCGGGTCGATTAGACTTCATAGTTAGCCTACGCAGGTTTTTCTGTGTGTATGTGTGGGTGTCTGGTAGTCTGTGTGTGCCACGCCCCCAGCGGCCGCCAGCTGTCAATCTCAATCAATGTTTCATTTTTCTAGCCCGAAGCAAGTTTTCGTTTTCATTGCAAATTTTATCTTAAGTCTTGTTTTCAGATATTTTTTCTCTCTCTATAAATTCTGCAATTGAATAATACTTGCTTGTGGGCGTGGCATTTCGGTGGGCGTTATGAAAAGTGAAAAGAGTGTTTAAGCTTATATATATGTAGATATACATATATCTGTAAGCCAAGGTCATTTTATTGGATTAGACAACTCTCTGGACTGAATCGAGCGATCAGGTAAAGTCTACCCACATATCACTTTTTGTGTCTATAATATTTATCTATTATCACTGTCAAAGTGAGATATGATTGAAATTTTCCAATTTTAACACTAGAATTATCGATAAAAATCGATTTTCAGCATAAGTATCTATGTATGACTGAAAATATGCTTATAACGTATTATAAGACATATATTTGTTAAAATATTTTGCACTGACTCCCAGTTTATCATTCTGTTTCATTATCCGTATTTTCTCACTATCGATCAAAATCGATCAATTCTGACAAGCAGAACTAAAGATTTTTCCTAAAAATAGAATTTATTAATGGGAATTTAAATATAAATATTTTGTCATTCCATTTCAAAATATTATTAAAATGCACATTTACACATGCAACTAAAATACAAATTTGTACACTATAAATTCTGAAAGAAAATCGACGCAAATATTTTCCACATTCCACTCCATTCGGTTTTCCATTTTCATGGCAAGCTCTCGAGTTTGGGGCAAGTCACAAATAGCTGGGAACCTGCCTGCAGCAAATATTGTGGAGCATGCAATGGACCCAATACGCAAAAAGCTGGCAACACAAATTTGTTTGTTAACCGAACAAAGCCCTCAACAGAGGCAACAAACGACGGAGGCAACAAATGACGGCGACATAAATTTCAATTTTTGTGTTGCAATTGCAAAAAAGAAAAGAATCAGGAACAACTCTGAGGACGATCAGTAAATACCCTATTAATATAGAAATTAGTTGATATAAAGCTACATGGTGAACAAAGTTTAACCAGAAACCAAATTAGGGCCGTATTATTCAAGATAAGAAATCTACATTATTTAGTGTTACAAGACTTTAATATAATAATATGCCAAGTTTCAGAAAATTTCTTGAGATAAAGAACATATTTTATAATCGATACTTATCGTTTTTTCTATTAACCAAAAAGTAAAATTATTAATCTTTACATTAGCTTTATTTTAATTTCTAGACATATTTATGGGTAGATACATTTGCATATTTATCAATTTCTTATAATCCTTAGAATCTTGAAGACAATTTGATCAATAAAAAGATCAAGAGATTAATATAAATCGAAATATATCTACAAATAAATTGACGACAGATAAAACTTGTTATAGATCGACAGATGGACGGGAATGATCTTTCGATAGAATTATTTTCAACTCAGTTTAAGATGCAGATCAAGAATATATAATCGTAGCAGTTCTTAAATATGTTACATACTTAGCGACAAGTTCAAGATACCCTTTATTGATAGCGTATGGAAACGCAGCAAAAAAGAAACATGGCTAGCAACAAAACGCTAGTAAGAGGCGTGCAGTAAAAGGGGAGCAGCGGAGTAGGGGAGAGGGGGAGGCGACTCTGTGGGCTGCGTGGCGACTCCGTCGGCGGCACAGAAATAGAATAAAAGCGACAGCAGCGGAGGCTGCACCGTTAGGCGTGGAATTAGCGCATAATATGCGACTTCCAACAGCGGATTGGGAGCGTCAATGGCTGTGGAAGCGAGAGGGAAATAGAAACACAGGGAGTGAAAGAGAGGGGGGGGGGGGGATGTAATACTGTTGCCGATGTATTGAAAAAATGTCAATGTGGCAGCGGTTGCCAGCGGTTGGCAGCGCTGCCTAATGCATTAAGTTGGCAAAGTTGTGGCACAGTTTGACAAGCACTGTCTGAAAAATAGGTGCAATGAACCAAACGTCGTGCAAATGTGTGGGAAACTCTAAGGGGGAAAATTCAACTGCTGTCTGAGCCACGTTCGAGTGGGCGGCGCAAATATTTGGGGGAAACACACAATTGTCTAAGAGTCGAGGAGGGGAGGAGGTGGAGAGCGCTTCTATATTATATTTAAGTCATTCCATTGTTTACGTTTTAATCTGCAAATCTCTTGATAAACAAGAGTCGAACAAAAATATATAAAAACTATATTCATCTATTTAAAGCAAAGTATTTACTGTCTTTCCTATCGATATCGATATTGATATTGATATATTTGTAAATATTTAAGAAAAGAATATCTAGTTCGATATATTGAATAAATATCGATAGTCATACATAAGGTAAATATATACTTAAGATTAATAGCGTATATATAGGGTATAGTCAACTAATATGACATTATAACACACCTAAACAAGGGATACCCCACCAATATCATATTATACCATTGTATATAGGGTATATATAGGTTAAACTCGACTCGCATTTGGCTTATAACAAACTTAGGCAATTTATAGGGTTAACAAATCTCGACTCACCCGCTATGCGCAGGACGGCACGATCCGCCGGATCCAGCTGAAGAATGCTGAGCGGCTTGTCCTTAGCCCATTCGCTAAGGGATTCGCGATCCATCATAATATTGGCAGCGCTGCCCGTGGATGCATAGATGCGTCGGCGTTTGCACAGCTGCTGCTCCGATTGATGGTGGCGCGGCTGCAGCAGGGGGCAGGAGCCCGATGTGGCAGCTGTCGCTTGGATGCCGTTGCAATTGAGCTCCGCCTCCCCCCGACCAGCGATCGCCACCAGCTGCGGCGAATGCGGCGATTGCGGCGTCGAGCGAGAGCGAGCGTAACTCCGCGGGGAAGCCGTCTTTGCTCTTTATTCTCTCTCCTTTCCGTATGCTAAGGGAGTGTGCGCGAGCGAATTGGTTGTGCGTAGTTGCTGTCTCACTTGCTCCAGTCTTGAGCTTTGCTTTTGTATTCGTTTTGCTACTTGTCTTACTTAAGTGCTAATTGGAATTGTACTAAAATTTGGCTAACATAGTTTTTGTTCATTTTAATACTTGGCTGTAAATTAAAATAAAAAATAGATCAAAATCCAATTATTAAAAACGTAAATATCTTAATTTACTGAATTATTTCTTTATATTTTCTATGCACCACAGTTTTAAATTCCAATTGTCAAATTATTCACAGCATACTTTTAGGCGGCAGCGTAAATTGCAGCTGCCTTTGTCTGGCTTGTGTTCTATGTGTGTAAAGCAAGCAACTACAACAACAACACAAAAACACTTGTTATCAGCTGCTCGCGAGGCAACAACTGTTTACCAGTGGGTCAATGCCAGCCAATAAAAACAAAAACGAATACAATCGCAAACAAAAAGCAAGCGGAAAACGGCATTTGCGATAAATCGTGTGGCTAGTTTTACAGTCACTGTGCCTTGGATAAACGAGAAGCAACAACAACAGCGCATTCGATGTCGAAAAGCGGTCGCGCAATTTACAATCAATGAAATTCGAACAAGCAACGGAAACTACGTTTGCTGATAAACAACGGTGCACGTGTGTGCATACGTATGTGTGCGTGTGTGTGTAAATGCAGCAAAATGTCAACATAATCAAGACGGAGAGAGAGCAGTCAAGAGAGCGGCAATGCAAATGCGAGACCGGTTTTTTCTTACACAGAGAGAAAGAGAGAGAGAGAGAGAGAGGTCGAAAGAGAGCATTTGCGCAAGCGCACTGCAATACCGGAAATTGAAGCCGCTGCAGACGTTGCGAAGCAGCGTGCAAAATGCAAAAGAAAAAATAAAGAAATAAGAAAACAGAAACAGAACCAGAAAAAGTTTTATTGGGCATCTAACGGCAAGCTTCCAGTTGAGCTCGCCTTACTGCCTCTCTAACTCTCTCTCAGTGGCTCGGCTCAATGGCCAATTATCGCTGCTGAATTATTGTATTATTATTGAATGTCTTTTGGCAGTAAAATAACTGTGCACATGTACATTTCATATATGTATATGTATATACATGTAAGTGTGTGTGTTAGTATTTATGGGAATTGTTTTGACGCGTTTTTGTTTTTTGCCGCATGCTTTTTATGACTTTTATCAATGGCTTTTGTGGACACATTTGGGCAGTCGCACCGAATAACTAACTGTAAAGCCAAGAGAGGGGGAATTGGCTTGCCAGACGTGATTGGCATGCTCGAGTGCTCGTCAAACTGTATAGGCACAGGTTGACAGTTGCTCAAGTTCATGTCAAACTGTAGACAGTTACCTGACGCCGCAGTCGGCGTCACTGTGAAACCTCAAATCAACAAACTTATCATAAAAGCCAAAAAAAAAAGCAACAACAAGCACACAAATACAAAACTGTGTCTGTGTGTGTGTGTGCTTATCAGCAGATAAGCGAGTCATGAAATTTCTGTTGACTGATAACTTGTACAGTTAGAATTCAGAAAAAAAGAAAAATGAAACATGGTATTGCGTGAACATTCGGCCTTAACTTTTGTACCTGCCGCAAATGCGACTAAAAATAGCGCGAATATTAACTAAAATAACCATTAAGCCAGGCGACTAAAAGACATCCTGTAATTGTGTTAAAAGCTGATGCTAGTTTTTAAGAGCCAAATTAGGATTTTAAATCAAATATAATTATTAACTTATTGCTGATAGAACAAAATTACATAATTACAGCGTATTCTATAAACAAGATTGCTGTATGTATCTTCTTAATTTGTATTACAATAATTACAGGGTATACAATACAATGGAGAGCTGTAGTATAGACCCCCTTGATAAATATAACAATAATTACAGGGCATACAATAAGCAACGGTTTTTTATAAGTTGCACAATTGCTGTATTCAACATCTTATCTGTATTAAAATGATTACAGGGTATACAAGACAATGTATAGCTGCAATATAAACCCATTGAGTCATTATTAGATTGATTACAGGGTATACAATGCGTAAGAGCGCTGATCTAATCGCTGCTCCAATAAAACGAAGGCTGTACACGCGTTGATTTATTGTATTGCCTAAGACATCTACAAACATATATATACATATGTAGATATATATATATATGTATTTAGTGTTAAGACAGAAGCTTGTGAGAGCTCTTAAACTACCTTTGATACAGATTTAATTAAGAACATCCGAATGATTCGCACATTTAACTTGCAAATTAGCAGACTTCCAATTCGAAAATAGAAAATGTAAACGAGACGATAGAAAAATTTGCCCTCCAGCTGCGCGGCTGGCGGCTGGCGTCTGAGATCCGCATCCCCAACAGCTGTTCCGATATACCTATATATATATATATATACATTCACATATATACAATTAAGGACCCAACGGTAAATGTTTGGGATGCTGAGACAGGAAGTTGGGAATGCGTGAGGGGAAAATAATGTGAGCTAAATTTAAATTGATGCGAATTTCACGAAATCAACACGGAAAGGTAAAAATATAATAAACTAGAATAAAATCTAAGAAGCTATAACATCTATCTAAGGAATAAAATGCAAACGCTGAATGTATAAAATTTGTTTATTGTGTATCCAAGAAATGACTTTCACGATATACTATAAGTTTTACTAACTTATTTTAAATACTTTTGTATTTACACAATTTTAATAGATAGTTAGGGTTATTTACCCTGCGGTATTCCCCATTCATACATTCATATTATTAACCTGGCCAAGTCACAAGTTTACATAATCTTCGATAATTTAAAACTAAAATTCTTTTAAAATAACAGAATTTAAAGCTAAATTCTATAGATCTAACAAAAAAAAAAAAAAACGTTTAGGAGGTGTCATATAAGTTCTTTATCTTAAACAAAAAAAATAAAAAAAAGTACCAACTAAACAGATTTCAGTTATATCTAAACATACTAAGCATATTACTAACTTCTCTTTATATTTCAAGATTTGTTACACACACATTCTTAAGTTTCGGTTATCAAAGCACCGGAACTAGTGGTTCAGAACTTGTATAACGAATCGTACAACAATGTGGCAAGCAATGTCGCATTTATATCTCAAAGTCGCAAAGTCGTTTTCTCGGTTTCTCTGGAGAGACCATAAAAAAGCACTTGAAGCAACACCGCAAGACTGTTTTTTTATTTTTTTGATGACCGAACCGCCCAAAGAGGAGTCTATTTCACGACTCGATTCGCAGGCAAAGGTGGTTGCACGTGCAGGGAGAAGCTTAAACTTGGCTTAGATCAGCCATGGGAAGAACGAAAGAGAGAGAGACAGCCAGTGCGAGAAAGAGAGAGGAGAGGGCAACCACAAAGTCAATTAAGCGACAGTTGAACGGACAATAACAGCAAATAGTAGAGAAATAAAAACCGTCACAAAACAATAAATGCTGATAAAAAAAAAAAAAAAAAAAAAAAAAAAAAAAAAACGCATACAATGGCAACCCGTTTGACAACGTCATCGCCTACAAAAAGAACAAAACAAACTGGGGTGCTCTACAACAAACTGAATGACTACTAGATACCCTATAAGTGTTTGCAGTGAATTTTCCGTTCTTTTCCCTTAGAAACGCACTATAAAAAACTTATTTTAAAATCATTTCTGAGGGAAAGGAAATGTTTTAGAGCTTGAGGATAATATTTATTTGGATTTATATACCAAGAACTGTAATTAAATTCCGATGGAATCTGCAGACATTATTTAATACTGTCAATAGGATATTAAAAAATTCCTTGCTGGATGAATTGTTAAGTGGTTCAGTAAGTAATCTGGGTTCGAATTCCGGATTAGTTAATGGATGTTGTGTTCTTTTAGCCTAAGGCCTACTTTATCATCATTACATAGCAAATTAGTTATGTATTACTCTTATAATCTAATCTTACATAAAAAATAAACGAAAATTATATAGTAATCGGTATTTTACGCAGTTTTAGTTAATAATAGAGCTCTATTATCCTGATTAAGTAAGCTTAACAGCTGTTTTACGACGTTTAATTACAGGGTACATTATATATTGAATATAAACAGGTAAAAGGTAAAGGGGGAGGGGGACTTCCATACATAAACTCGACCATGGGAGCTAAGCGCTATAGAAATTGTTAATTGTCTCGAAAAGCTGACAGGCATTAATAAACGGCATTAATTCCGATTCATAACAACTAGAACCCAATGAAATCATATTCTAAATTGCATTGATTGAGCAAACGACTCCATTAGATCATAATACTGGGTGAGTTATTTACTAGCGCATGTCTGCGATTACGTAACATGTCAATAAACGAGCCTCGGAAATTGTGGAGCATTGCAATTAGTTATCGGCCAGCCGCTGGGGTCATCCAATTAAACAACTTTTTGCATATCAGTTGAAAACGGGTTCAATTAAAATCATAATTCAAATATTTTAAATTCCAATTTACATTCCAGTTCGCATTGGGCAAGCAACAGCTGTCGGTATTTTTTTTCTACATCTTAAGTGAATCATCATCTAGTTTTCTGTATTATCAAATTAAAACAATAAATTATGCAAAGCTCTTGCTGTAATTTTCAAATTAGGCAGTTTATCGTATTAGTTTAAAGTGTGAACTATTTTTTAATAGAGGTTTTCAAGTATAGCCACTTTTGAGATAGTCTCTTCCTTAACTCATATCTATTCTCTCTGAGTGCGAGATTTGGAGTTCTCTTCAAAATATTGAATGTTGTTCTCTAGTCAAAATTTGGAGCTAATCTTAACTATGCCACCATAAATTGGTTATCTAAAATATGTTTTATCAAAACTCTACTTATAGCATATACAGCTATATTCAGCAATCTTCATATCCGTATATATTTACTATCCATATCAGAATACTTTATTCAGTAAACAGGTGCTTGATAGATCGATAATCATTCATTCTTTAACGCATCATCAGCTTCGTTTTTCACAGATCATTGATTATTTTAGCACCTTCAGTTCCCAGATAATATCCGATGTTCCTAAACAATTCAATCGCATCTAAAGTTCACTCAACATGGAGCGTCCAGCAAGCAAATCTTGTCGTAATCATTCTTTGACAGATCGGCTATTCCTCAAAGATCGGCCACTGTTCAAAGTGGTCATAAGTCTGCATCATCTAGTCATCAGTCTGTCTTTCATCTTTCCAACTGTCTAGCCGCTAATTGTTAAATGGGGCCTGTTCCAAAACACTTTATTTTCATGTTTACGAGCGTCAGTTGGCGGCCTAATTGGGGCTTTCCTTTCACAGTGCGGCCTAAAGAATATACTTAGTTATTTTTCTATTTTTTTTTTGTATATTTTGTTTTTGTTGTTCTTTTTGTAGGCGTTGTCGCTGCAGAATTTTAATTAGCTGGAAGTTTGAAGTTTTGAGGCACAGTAACTAATATTTGATTCCATGAAAATTGGGTTTTTGATTGCGTTGGTTGTTGCCTTATCAGAGATGCCGCAAGGCAGATAATACGAGACATGGGGAATGATGAAACATTATGATGATGAAACATGATGATGATGATGTAATAGATATCAGTTAAGTTTTTAAATTTGGAATAACTTTATTTAATCTTCAATTACTGGCTTTAATTTTAATTAGGCTAATCGGACACTTCTTTTACGGCACGCCCTTAATTCGCATGCAAAGCGACGCTACTTGAACTTTAGACACGAGTTCAGAGTTCCGCCGGGACTCAAACTCAAACTCGAATTGGGATTGGGACACACCCAGAGCGAGGGCAACTTTTTAGCCAAGAATTGTGGCAGGAGTAAAAGCAAAGTAGGAGAAAAAAAACATGGGCCAAGTGCATGGAAAAAACGCATAGCTTGTCAGACGGCAAAAAGAAGAAGAATAAGTGGAGTAGGGGAACGCGGAGGCAGACAGGCAGACGAAGCAGTAAAACAACTACAGTCAACGCTCGAGTGCATTTTCCGGGCCAACAGCACAACAACAACAACAACTACAACCCTTGAGTTGTTGTTTTTCTAGGCTAGGGCCGCAAATCAATTTGATGATGTTACAACGCGTTAAAAGAGAGACCGACAGAAAGAGAGAGCAATAAACCAGACTGCTTACAATATGAATTATAATGTACAGTGAATGCTCGCTAATGCATTTTTATTATATATTTATTCCTATTAGCACAAAATAAGTATTATTTAAGCTTTATTTTATCGTTGTCGAGTTTTCTAAATTAAATGATATCCTAGATAAATGTACCAAGAACATAGAATTAACTTAATTGAAAGGGAAATTGAAGAAAATGCACAATTGAATTTGCAGAACCACTCTAATAACTTTAATTTCTTATTGCTGAGCGTTCACTGTATCAGGACAGCTGCCAAAAGACCAAACGCCCAATATTTCGTGTGAGTCTGTGTGTGTGTGTTTATGTTTGCATGTGTTAGATTGGGGGTTGATTGCGTGCATTTTCAACAGCCACTGAACTTTGCTGTTATAAAAAGAACAAGCAAAATAAAGAACACAAATATAAAAAATTTAAAGAAAAAAAAAAACTAAATTGTAAACAGAGCACCGGCAAAGTTAAACACTGAGAGCGGAAGTCTTGCACTCGCTCTCACACTCTCTCTCTGTATTGCTCTCTTTCGACTCGGCATGTGATGCCTGTCTTATGAATGTTGTTGTGGTCAGTGTCAGGGCTGCCATTGGCAGGCGGCAACCAGCAGGTTGAATGTAAGTGTGTGCGTGTGTATGAGTAATGCGTGCGATTGACTGATCAAAGCGGACCATGTGAAATGTGAGTAAATGTGTCACTCACCACTCAAAAATTACCCCCTCCCTGTCCTTAAATATCGATTTTTCAAGAGCGCGCAAAAAACAAAAGAATTACAGTATGTAGATAACAAAAATCACATGCAGTATCTTATTAGCATCACAATGCGAAATTTTGTAGAGAAGAAGAGCTTTTGATGTCATCGCTGACGAAGATAACGCAGAGCGCTGCATCTTGTCCGGCAGCGCAGTCAGCACTTAAACCGGCCTTTGCCGGCAGCGACGCAACTGCGTTCTCTGTTGAGGGTTGAGGGTTGACACAGTTCTTAAGCACACACACACAGACAAACATGTGTATATATAAATATAAATACGTTGCTTTTGTGCTCCATTAAAAAGTTTATAAACAAATTATGTAGTTGTTTATTTAACACAAACACACATACACTTGCATAAGCACACACATTAGCAGAGTAAAAACAAATGTTGGCGGCTGGAATTTAAATTCTACATGAGAACAAATACCGTTTATTGTTGAAGCTTTTTATATATTTTTTCGTTGATCTTCTTTATGCACTTTTTTCTTACTGATTCTCACTTTGCATTTGTCACTGTCTTTGAATTTTGCACAATTTCTTTTGCACGTTTTTTTTTGTTTTTGTTTTACTCTTGTTGTTTGCCATACATTGCCCTCAAAATCGTGCTGCTGTCGCCGACTCGGCAGCGCTGCTCTGCAAGCTGACTCATAAGGAGCAGCAGCAGCACCAAGAGAGACCAGAAAAGAGATGGTCTGATTACTACATAGAGAGAGAAAAAGAGATAGAACGAGAAGAGAAGAGAGCGAGCGCAAGGAGCGACTAAGCTGTGCAGACAAGCACCCTCCTCTTATTGCTGTTGTTGTTTCCACTATATTTTTTTTTCTTTTCTTTTTGGCTTTTCTCAAGCAACATTTTTCCTGTTGTTGCCGTTTTCACGTTGCTGCTGTGATGCTTATGTTAATTTTCACATTCACAAAGTGCAATGTACACACATACACATCCATACGAATATCTCTGTGTAGTTACAATGAATACACAAAAATTATAAAATAATTTATGGCAATTTAAGCAAGCGAATCGTTCGAGTTGTTGTTGCATTTACTTTTGTTGTTGCTGCTGCTGCTGCTGCTGGAAAATCTCTTTGCGTTTTTTACACGCGTGCAGTTTGAATGAGGTGCACAATTTTTTATGTGTTACTCTTTGAATTGCAATTCGTTTACACACACTTTACACTATGCTGCTTACAATAGAGTTGTTGTTGTTGTTGTTGTTGTGCTTGATGCACTTCTACATATAGATCCCGTTACACTTGTGCAATTTACAACAATAACATGCAGACAACACTTACACAAACAGGCAGACACACACACATTCGCATACGGCGGCCGTATTTGGTGCAATTGGGCGCAATAACAAATAAATTATAATTCACGTGCCCAAAATACACACACTAAAGCAATGAAAATTTCCCAGTGCAGCGAAATTTAATTCTACCGAAATCCAATGCGAGTAACGGCTCAACGGAAAAGCGAACGCGCGCACGTCTAGCCGCGTTGACTTATGAATTGAAACTGATATCGTCTATCGATTGAGCAAGTGAAATATTCTATCCGGCGGCGATTGCACTCAGAGAGCGAGAGAGCACAATGGACTGTGTGAAACAGGTCCATTCTGCGCATGGCTATAGAGCGTACAAGGTAGTCAGCTTTTTGAGTTGTCCGCTATCTGTCGTGTGACGTCACGTGCAATTAAATGCAAGCGCCAAATTTTAAATTTCATAATTGGATAGAAAATACATATTTACTTTCACTAATGCGTATTTCTATTATAACATATATATGAATTAATTTACACTTATTTACCTTCAGCTTTTAAAATTTAGACAGAAAATAAATAATTAATATTTTTCAGATTTATTGTTTTGAGGGTCGTTCGAAGGGCAATAAATTCCTAATATATTAAGCAACCGATACTGCAGAAAATTGATAGAAATCTACTATGTTTTCGATTAGAGCGCATTCAAAATTATAATAAACTACACTTTTTATTACTTTAGTGTATTTCAGAATAAGAGATTAATATCATTTAAATTAAGAACTTTAGTTGAAGGTCAGCAACAAGCCTTTGGCCACCTCCTGTGCCTTGGCAGTGCCCGCCAGCTGCTCGGATATCTTCAATGCAAACTCGTATGCTGTGCCGGGTCCACGACTGGTTATCAAATTGCCATCCTGCACGACATTCTGATCATCCACATAGCTGCACGAGATACATGTAGGTAAGAGATAGGTAAGCTTTTATATTTGTAAGAAGCTGTTGGACCCACCAATAGTTATCCACCAGTTGCGACTTCATGGCGGGGTACGAAGTCAGAGATTTGCCGGTGGCAATTCCGTGCTTGGCCAGCGCTGTGGGCGCGGCACAAATGGCGGCGATTAAGCGGCCGGACGATTCCTGGTTGCGGAGCAGCTCGCCAACTGCTTTCGAATCGCACATGGCATTCGAGCCGCCCAATCCGCCGGGCAGCACAATCACATCATATACTTGGTCCGTAGTGGCATCCTCCAACGACTTGTCGGGCACAATGATAACGTCGCGGGAACACTTGACGGGCTCGTTGCCATCCAAACCGGCGACCGTGACATTGATCTAAGCCAAAAAAAAAAAAGGAACATAAAAAATCGTTGCTATAAATAGCCGGACAACAGAAAATTGTACTTACGCCCGCTCGACGCAGCACGTCGGCTGAAATAGCGAACTCCATTTCCTCCGCTCCGGCTGCGAGGACAATCAGTGCATTCTTACCAACCATCTCGTTGACAAATGTTTTTGTCGGCGGAACTACGCTTATTGTGCTGCCTTCAGGACTTCTTCCCAGCGAAAGCAATCGCAGTGGCCAGCGTAACATTGAGTACATTATCGATAGTTATGTTCTTGTTATCGGCTTTAATAATGTTGCCAGCAGTAAATTCTAAGAAATCAACTGAGTAGAGTTTCGAATTTTGAATATTGATAAGATCACTTAAAAATTTGGATAAAAATGAAATGCAACTACATACAATTTTTGGAGTAAAATACGTAAATATACATTAAAACAAAGGCTACTTTCAATTATTGGAAAACGGGGCTCTGAGCTTACATAGAGAACAAGTTCACAATCAAACGGATCGAACAGAAATCATATTTAAAGCATGTTCACGAATTGAACCCAATTAAGAGACTATTGAGCGAACCGGGAAACAAAGCAACGAAGATTGCAGCCATGTCTTTAACATTTGTGACGTCATTCGCAACCAAACGGTATGGAACGTTAACTGAACCAATTATTTGAAGCATGTTCACGAATTGAACCCAATTAAGAGACAATTGAGCGAACCGGGAACCAAAGCAGCGCAGTTTTTGTTGGGATTGTAGCCAGTCTTTTACGTTTGTGACGTCATTCAAAATAAAATGCATTTCAAGCAGCTTTTAGTTAAATATATTTTTATTGAACAAAAAATAGGTGTCTATGTATTTTGTTTCTTGTTTGCAATCGAAAATGTTTTTTTTTTTGGTTTTACGACTATACATAATCACACATACAGACATGCAAAATGTAGATTGCCAAATGTAAATTTTGTTTTTGTTTTGTTTGTTTTTCAAATTAATAAAAATAATTATGTAAAACCGCAAAAACTTGCAAACTAATTTGAAATGTTTGGTTTTGTTTTGTTTGTATAAAATGTAACTTAATTGAATTAGTTGTTAGACATAAGAACTATTTGTATTGAAGCGCTTAAGACTAATTGTTAGACAGCAGATTTTTTTTTAAGTTTTAGTTGTGTTTTTCTTTGTTTGTTTTTAATTTCAATTTAATTAAATTAATTGTCTCTGATGATAATCCAATATTAATATTGTGGAAAAATGTTTACGTCGTAATTTAAGTCACATTTAGAACTTGTTTGATTTGTTTGTTGTTACTTTAGTTGTTTGTTTTTTTTTTTTTTTACTAATAACATTTAAAAAGATCACCAAAGTTACAGATTTCCCATATTTACGTTGCTTACGTTTCTCAATTAGTTTTTGTTTGTTTTTTTGTTTTTCTTTAATATTTACGAATAATGTATTTTTGCTCATTTTGCTTAAATAATAATTAATAATTATTGATGTTATTGATTAATTACCCGGCATTTTGGTTTCAACTTTAAAGTAAGGGATTGGTTTCGAAATTGATCGATATCATAATTGGATCGTCAATACACACATATATATGTATATATATCAGATAAGTAAGTATTACATAATATGTAATTTGTAAGCGTCTGACGATAGTTTTGATACCTTTGATTTACGAGTACTTTACTTTATTCAAGATTTTTACTAATCCAATTTCAGCTAAGGTTTATTTTTATTTTTTATATTAAGCTTTAAGATATTTTATCAGGGTTACGGGTTTGGTTTTTGTTTTTGTGTGGGACTAATTGGAAGAGAAAAGTACACAGTTACGCACACATATATGTATATGTATATATGTATACAAATATACACACATATATATTTCCTAAATCGGTAAGTAATATAACGTATATAATTGCTTGGAGTTAGTCCTTCTTTTCATATTTTTGTTGTTTGTTTGTTAATTGTGGCATAAATTTTATTTCCTTTAGGAAGAGTTGTGCAATTGCTGTTCTAGCTTCGTTTGATCTCTATTCTGAATATATATGTATATATTGTTATATATACTTGTATATTATTGTAGACATTTATATGTTTTGTGTGTACTTATTTGCTAATACTATTTATTATTATATCATTGAGTTTTGCAATAAACGGCACATTTATAAGTTTTAGAATTGTTTTTCTTTTTGTTTTGTATTTTAAAGCTCAATTAAATTTCGACACATAGAAAGTGAGAGAAACATTATAGTCGGCTGTCCGGTCTGTTAAATAGAAAAATGTTTTTTTTTTTTTTTTAAATCTATTTAATATATAAACTCATTATTGGCGGCCCTTGTTTATAGAGCAGAGCAAAAAAAGTATTACATTCAGTTGGGTTGTGATATTTTTTATACAGATCGGCATTAATATCGAATGCTTTAATAGCCATACTATATAATACATGCAAATCTCACTCTCCGCATATATATATACATATATATAGATAACGTATATAACTTCATATATATAAGACATAATGTCCTTCCTTTCAGCTGCACGACATTTGAAGAAACCATGAAATGTTTTTTTTTAGGGGAAAATACATTTAGAAATCTTTTATTGCAATAAGATCAGCTTGTTATATAGTATATATATATATTATATATATATATAGTAATGTGATGGTTTATCAGTTATGTACCCATACACATGTGGCATATACTTTTTGAGTCTGGGTGTATAGCTACATTTATATATACATATATTATATATCCTGTGTAAATGTCGTACTAGCGTTTAATCTATGTCACCTGCGTGTATTACAAGTTCAAATTACAATTATACATTCATTGTCGGCACACATAAATATATATATTTATATATATGTATATATATATATAAATATATTTTAAACTTAAAGTACATAAAAATGTAATTTGTAAAATTTGGGGTTTTTTGTTGAGAGACCCTAAGACTTAAGAGACCCCGCAGATTTATTTGCATTGTTTCGTTTACATTGTTGCTTTTGGATGTGCTTAAAGTTAGAATTGTTTTTCTTTCATTTTGTTTGTTATGAAATAAACGTACAATTTTAATCCCTTGTGTTAAAACATGCTAAAAATAAATGTTTTTTTTTTTTATAAAAAAAAACATTCAAAAAAAAAAAACAAACAAGTATGTTACAAAGCCACAGATTTTCAGCTGCTTTTGCACAAGTATTATTTTTACTCTCTTTTGTTTAAAAAACTAATTTGTAATAGAAAATTGTTCACTTATACTTGTTTATAATTTATGTATTTTATAATGCTCACATATATGTATTTGTATGTGTGTGTGTTTGTTTTTGTGTAACAGGCAGCAAATAATAAAATATAAATTTAAATAAAAATTTTTAAAAAATTATTAAATAAGGGATAAGGTGTTGAAGACAAATAGTTATAAATAAATGGGTTGCTCGTTTTTGGTTCTACAATAGAACAAATCAGCATAATGTTAACTTGAACTGTGTCCTCCATAAGAGTATATATGTACATATGTATATATATACACACATGCATATGGTTGTTGTAAGGTTTGTAAAATTGGCAAATGTTTACATATATATATATATATAGAAATATATGTATTTTAACTAAAACTAAATATGCTTTATGAGTTAAGAGTTGCACTTGCAAAAATTAAAAAATTGAATATATATATATTTATGTATATATATAAAGAGAATTGCGCTTAATTAGCATATTATTTGTTTACCCGTACACCATGTAATCTGCTTAAGAATTCATTAATACAATTAACAATTTGCCTTTGTTTTTTTCCTTTTTTTTTTTTTTGTTAAATTATGAAACTTAAGTTGAGCTAATTAGAGGTACATAAATTAATTGGACATTGGATTTGATATGCCGTGTTTGTATTATGTGTGTGTTTGTCTTCAGTGTGTGTTAATACAAAACAAACTATTTAACTAAAACTTAAAATAACGTTTAAATGAAAACAGCTGCTGTTGAATTAAGCATTGGTTTTTTTGTTTGCAAACTTTTAAGTATTGTTTTTTACTTTTTGTTTTCTTTGATACAATATAATTGCCTAAATATATATACATATACATAAATATATATATAATATATAACTAGCCATTGCTTGATCAAAAGTTTGTCCCTTGTTGAAATTGGAGTTTTCGTTAAATATGTTGCTTTTTCTTTTGTTTTATGCTTTTGGTATTTTTCAACTTAATTCTACTAAAAAGTTTGCCTATATTTTTTTTGTTGTTTTTGTTTACAATTCTGGACTTTTGAGTTGTAGTATTGAAGTTTTCGTTTTTATGGCTAAATTTAACACTCTCTTTAATGCTTTTCGTATTGTTGTTGTTGTTGTCATTTTTATTAAATATTTTATTATTTTTATTTAAGCTTGTTGGTGGTTTTCGTTCACAGTACAGAGAATTCCGAGTTGTTGTTGTTGATTGTGTGTATGTGTGAGGGTGTGGGTGTGTTTGTTTTGTGTTGTGAGTGTGTCAGTGTTAATCAGCAACATATTTTCTTGTTTTGATATACTAAAAACCTTTGGTTGTCTGCATTTTGTTTGTCTTCACATTTTTTTAAACTTTGTTTTTGCTTCTTTCATTTTGTGTAAAAATATAATTTCTTCTATTAGAAAAGTTCATCGTAAATGTGTGTTGTTTCAGCTGTTGTTGTTGTTATTTGACTTTCATTTGTTCCCTTTAGTTTGTTTCGCTACGCTTGTGTTTTATATTAAATTTTTCTTGTTTTGTTTCTTTTTTTTGAGAATTCTCTTTCACATTTGTTGCGCCTGCTTAAACATTCGATTCCCTTTTTTCTCTAATTCCTAAGAATTTGGCGTGTGGGTTAAATTGTGTGTGCGTGTGTGTGTGTGTGAGTGTGTGTGTGTTGTGTTTTGGCCTAAAAGCTAATGTTCTGACTCTTTAACTTAAATATATATAAAACATCATTTTGAAATTAGATTCTAATGATTTCGACTTGGCTTTCGTACATTGTTTTTCATATTTTGCTTACTTTTCCTTATTCGAATTCAGTTTCGAAATTTAAATGTTCTTTGTTGATGTTATTGTTGTGGTTTTTGTTGGTGTTGGTGTTGTTGTTGTCGATATTGTTATTATTATTTTGGTGTTGCTTTTGTTTGCTTCTTAGGCAAAGTACATGACCTTTTTGGTATCAGCATGAACCGTTATAGCACGTGCCATAGCTCCGGGTGTACGATCCTCGGATGAGCCGCTCTGATGTGATCCCTCGCCCGAATCGTGCTCCTTCTCAACCAGATGGTATCTGTAAAAGAAGAGAATTGTTGTTAATCAAGTAATAATTATCCCAGCACAGGGAATAGCAAAGCACTCGCATATCCTTTAGGTAATATATAATAAATACCTGGCACGGAAAGCAACCAGATGCGCATAATAGGCAGGCGCAGGGATGCTGACAGAGCGAGTGCATCTCACGTAGGTGTGGCACAGCTGATAGGTGAGGCATTGCAGCTCATCGGAATCAAAATGATTGTCATCCCACAGCACATGATAGTGGGATGGACGACTGGTGCCCTGGATGCCTTGATGGCTGCACAAATAGAAATCAAACTCTGTGGGATGTGTGATGCCAACGTCGACGGTGGTGCCAGCGGGTATATTGCCCGATTTGCCACTCTGCTCCCGCTTCTCAGCGCAGAAGAGACGCGTATGGTGGCGCTTCTGTACGACAATAAATGTAATGCCCGGTCTGTATTCCGGCTCCAATTTAATGCACGCCTCACGTATGGCGGTTAACTCGTGCTGCAGCACGTGTGGAAATTGTCCCTCAGAGACGCCATCACGATATAGTATAATACGATGCGGTTTATATCCGCCGGTGGATTTGTAGAACATAATCAAAAGCTCACGCACCATGCTGCTCAGCTCTTGGATAATCTCTTGGCGATGCTGTTGGACACGCACCGTGGCCGCATAACGCGATGGATGGGCGTCCATTGAACCAACCACAGCGGCTATCGATGGCTTCTTATTGTCACCAGCGGGTGGATGGGTTACATCGGCTCCCAGGAAAATTACCGGCTCATTGAAGACCTTTGGTCGAATAGATGGCACCAAAATGGAATTAATGCCGCCCAGTTTCACATTGATCTTGAGACACAGATTGGAGAGCGTCTGTGGCGATGTCTTGTTCACATTCTTGGCTTGGACACATTGAGTGGCCATGCCCAGCACCGTGTCGCCCACGCGCTTCACTTCCGCATAGACGGGCGTTTTTCCAGGCAGGACGACAACAACAAGCTGTAGACCAGGGAAAGTTATTTTCAAATAACGAAACATTGGCTCCACTTGATCCGGGCCAGTGGCATATTTGCAAAAGCACGGCTGCCCAATAATGGGCATTCCTGCATCATTGGAGATCTTTTGCAGCTGCAGCGTAAAGTTACGCAAAGCATCTTCGCGTACAGTTCGCTGTGGCGCAAAGCAGGCTATGGCCCAGATACGAATCTCGACGCCAGTAAAGAACTGCTTGCCGCGCATATCCCAAACGCCTTGATTGGGCGATGCCAAGCTAACCTTGTTCTGTGGCGGCAATAGCTGTTGTCCTGTAATCCCAGAGGACACACGTCCCCCATATTGAAGCTTTGGTGGCGGCAAGACGCGTCCACGCACTTCCATCATGGAATTAGAGATGGTCAAGCCGAACTCCTGCACATAAGGATCATTGTTGAAGTCCGCACGTTTGACCAGCGTATTGATCTCACGCTCGCGATCTGGCGCCGAACGTGCCGTGGCTTTGATCATGGTAGATGTCTGCATATCGGTCAGCTTCTTTATGCAACGCTGTCCGGCCACTATGTTGCACACTTCGAGCGGTAGGTAGGTGTGCTTGTGCTCCTGTCCCACCTGAAGGCAGGGCAAATGCGGATAACGCAATTTCATGCGATATTTATCCAAAAAGTACTTGGCCACGGTGCACTCAACGGTTTGTCCATTCTCCAATTGCAGTGGGAAGCTGAAAAGAATAATGTTCGGTTAGACGGGATCAATTTAAGGCAAGTCTATTGAAATTCTAAATCTATAAACTATTGGCCAAATATTTCAGAGAGGAAGGTTAAAATAACGTTGTGGATGTCAAGTTAAGCCACAGACCTCTTTCAATGAAGAAGGAGAGAAGAATAAATAGAATACAATTTTGTAACTTGAGGACCCTTTTACAAATCTTGAATGTACTCTGTTTACTTGGCACTTTAAATTAACTATACTAATTTAACCTAACCGATAGTAATGATTAGCTTCCACTTCATTGGCTGCTTCAACTTACGATTGCATTTGAGCTGGTCGACGAGTTACGTTGCAGACGCGATATTTGCGACGCATTTGGCCACAGTGCGTAATCTCAATCTTGAGTCCCTTGATCTCCTTGGTGAATTTGACGCGCTGCGAATCGGTGAGCGGTTTGCGCTGTTCATTAATGTCGCGTATGTCCAGGACCTCGCACATAAAATCAATGACCGGTTGGGCCTTGTAAAAGGCCGTAGCCGAAACTGTAAGACAATAATTTTGTTTAGAATACAACTGTAATGCAATGGTTAACTTAATCTACTCACCATCAATGTTGAGCATCATTTTCCATTGCGATGGTCGCACGCTCTGATGGAAACCAAACCAGACTTCACGACCGCCACCTAGAGGATGATAGTAGCCATCGGGTGAGCTAAAGAAACTGCGTCCCACGGGGGTGTACGCCATGCTGGGCAAGTGACGCATGACCACATCCAGCGCCAATATGGCATCATAGGGTATTTGGCGTGTGCGACCCTCTAGAGCCTCTTCCAAATTAAAGAGCGATACCTGCGCCTGCCACTTGATCGTCACACGAAAGATGCGATCCTTTCCCTCGCCGGGTAGCGTCACCTCCAGTTCCAGGCGTTCATTGCCAATAGGCAATGGATCGCGCGTATACAAATTATTGCGTCCATCGAATACGGGCTTAAGCACACCAAAGATCTTGCTATATGCCTGCACCATGGTCTCAATAATCTCACGGTTCACCTTGCGCGGACACTTATCCGGCTGTATATTGATGTCGTAGTGGTGAACAAATCCGCGCGGCATTGTCACCTGGAAGTGATTCGCACGCAACACAATCGGTCTACCCTCTCGACCCAGATTCGGACGGCGCGGGCACGTAAAGACCGGCATATCCGGCTGCGTTGTAGGCGACGCAGCTGCAACGGCAATTGCGGCCGAAACGCTGCCCGTGGTACCCAATGCGGAGGCAACCTGAGCAGCGGCTGCAGCTGCGGCCCCACCAACAGTGGCACCACCGGCAGCAACATTCTGAGCACTCGGACTGGTCACAGCGGTGGGATTAACCGATGAACCGGGCGCTGGTGGTGCTGTAAATGTGGTTCAGAAATTTGGATTAGACTTCATAATGAAAAATTCTGGTTTGGAGAGAGTAGAAAAAACGCAAGTAATTAACGACTATGCGACGCACTAGCAACTAGGTACATAACTGTACTAAGTAAAAAGCTAAAAACAATTATCTTCGCTTAGACGAAGTTTAAATACCCTTGCAGAAATTTTTCCCCCTAAGCCTTAAGAATGATCCTGAGTTTAGGACAAATTAAAAGAAATTTGAAATGCATTAATATGAAATAGAAATCTGAGCATTTCACAGGTTCAGAATCTATGTAGAGTTTATTAGGAAAACTCCACTTATTAGCTTCATATAGAGCTTAAAAGTCTTTGAATTGCACTTGAAAAATACCGAGTATTAAATTCATATAGGAATTGAAATAAAATATCAAAAATAAATAAGATACTGCCTTGGAAACTAATTGATAAAGTAATTCCGTTTAATATAAATCTATATCCATATAATCCATATAAAGAGTTTTTGGTATAGATTGTGTGTACAAATATTTTTAACCCATACAGACACACGGACTTAAGCCTATTTGACTGATCAATAATGTATAGACCCAATAATAGTACGCATGCTACGGCTTAGTAACAAGGCCTTCTGAAAGGGTATTTTTAAAATTTACGAGCAACACTCGCATGCAGGTAGTTGCAATACAAGAGTTTAACAAAAAATACAAGTATAACGGTATACATAACGGTTACGCGGTGTGAAGAGTTTTGTTTGTGTCCACTTTAAGTACAATAGTGCATTAAGTTTGCATTTAACAAACGGAAAAATCATAAACAAACATACATGAAAATTAAAAATTTGTTAGTAAAAATTTTGCACATTACTATGAAAATTAGTGTGTAGACTTTTTAAGAGTTAGTAAGGTGTAGACTTTTTGTTTGTTAGAATTTAGTATTTTTTTTCGTGTCAAACATCAAACTAAAGAACATAAACAACAGTTTTTTGTTTTTGGTTTTCCATTTTAAGGTTTTTTTTTGGTTTTAGTAATTTGGTTTTGTTGGAAAGAAATTTACATGTGAGCGTGTCGAAGCTAGTCTGCGCCTGAGATGGGCTCTGAGGCCGCGTGGGCGAGGGGGTGGTCCACTGTGACTCTATAAAAAGAAAATTTAATCAAAATCAAAATTGTCAAAAAAAATTAAAGGAAAAATAAAATGAAAAATAAAATTATATATTCAAATAAAATATAGTAAATTAAATGGCCAATGTTTGATTAAATGATATAAATGTAATGAGAAATCAAGGAAAACAAAAAAGAAGGCGATAAAGAAAAATGTTGAATATTATTTAGAGTGCGATTAATATTTTTAGTTACAGCTTCTCCCAGTTTCATCATCCATATATCATTTTTTTATCATTATAATAATCAATTGTATGTCTGCCACATGTGTGTATGTATGAGAGTGGGTGTTTATTTTGGCTATAATATTATAATATTCTACCTAATATGATTAAGTATTGTACTATAATTTATTTATATTTCTTAAGTAAATTTGAGCTTATTAACATTCATCCTATTGTTCTTACAACTTTCGAAATGAAAAATCTAAAGAAAACTCTCCCTTCACAATTCTACAAACAATGACATTTGAGCTCTAATCGACTAATACGCAAAAAGTAATAACAAAATTGCGACGCAGTCGGAGCGTCGCATTGAAATTCCTCTCTCAAACCATTTGAACGAATTAACGGAAGTAAGGACGAACAAATACTCCATTTGAACCCCAACATAGTGTTGAACTATTGCGTTGCGGTCATTGACCCAATTTTTTTTTGCACATGTTTCGACACAAATGCCTGTTCCTGTATCTCTGGCCTTCTCTATAGCTCTCTCTTTTGCAACACTCAATTGATGCGCCAAAGTCTACAAAGTCTACAATCTCTATTGTGTTCTTCCACTTATGCTGTTAGTTTTATGCATTTGCCTATTGGAGCTTTGAGCGCTATTGCATTTTCACAGTTACTCAACTGACTCAAGTGCCTCGCCCTCTGCCATTTTACGCATTCATTCATTCTCAATTTGATTATGTTTGGAGAATTGTGTTTGCAAAGACAGCCGACGACATGTGTGTGTGTTTGCAAAAGTAGAACATTAAAGGGGGGTTTTTGAGAAGTATGAGTGGGAGTGTGTATGTATGTGTTTAACATGTGGCAGATTTGTAGTCTGGTTTTTTCAATTGCAATATCGCCACTTACGTTGTCCAACTGGATACATTTTGCACTAGTATTTGTTTAAGAAATGTAAGAATGTATACAAAGGTTTTTCTGTTTAATTATTTGCTTTTGCTTTTTTCGTGTATGTGTTTTAAATGTAATTGATTGTTCTTGTTGTTGGTTTTTCTTTTCGTTCCTACTAAATATTATATTTTTTTGTTTTTGATTTCAGCCTTTTGCTTATCACACTTTAAAGTAGTTTTATTCGTTTGGTTGATTTTCGCATTTATATTTGCTATTGCGGCGTATGTAGTAAAAATTGGAATTTTCGCACAGGACACACGCAGGCAAATGCGTTGAATTTGTTGTCGAGTCTTTAATTATTATTACTATTAATATTTTAAATATAATCCTTATTGTTGTTGTTATTGTAGTATTGGAAAAGAACACAAATGTAGGCACAGCTTTCGTTTTATGTATATGTTTGTATGTAAACGTACATATTCACATACATATTCATATGTATATATGTATTTCTAATGCTCTTATATTTTGGTATTTATTTTTTTTTTTTTTGTTTTTGTCATACAACTTAGAACAAATTATTCTTTATGCTTCTTTATCTTTATTTGGCTGTATGAGTGCGCGTGTTGGTGTTTTCTGTATGTGTGCTTGTATGAAAATTGCTGGTGTGCTGGGTGCTCCGCTGGACAAACGACGACGGCAACGGCGACGGTGGCGCTTCTACAGCAAGAAAATGCTTTTGTATGCGTTTCAGATTGGGCAGCAAAAATGTGTGCACACGTATATATATTTGTTATTTTTCGAGACGTCGCTTTTGTGCACCCGAACACGTATGCGCTGCCAAAACTATGCACAGACGTTAGCCAGACTATTGAATTGAAATTTAAGACAACTTTTGTTAGCTTTTCACGTCGCGCATTATGCAAAATGTGCAATTTTCATCAGTTTTTCACACTTGGACGTCCCGCAGCAAACACAAAATTTTAACTCGCGACGTGTGTGAGTGAGACGCATACTGTACGCTAACCACACTTAAATGAGGGCAAAGCACTTTAGTTGGGGGTTGGTGTGTGTGAGTGCGATGACTGCATGTTGCTGAGGAGCGAGCGTGTAAGCGTGACACATTTTATGCAGCTTGAACGCTGTATATGCATTATTATTATAAATTGACAATTATTATTGATATTAAGCACCGTTAAAAATTGATTTTTGCATTATTTAAATACATATGGATGGTTTTTATTTACTCGAATTGGCGCTGTTAAACTCAAAATGGCCAGAGTAGTGCTGGCAAAGTTTGGTTTAAGTGTTGAAAAATGATACCACTGAAGTGTGGCCACACTTGTAAAAGTCTGTTCAGTTGGCAACTCTGTCTATCGGCAACACCGTGTGTTGTTATAAAATCAATTGCAAGTTGTAATTTCCTAATTGACTATTTTTCATTTTAAATGTCGGTGCCATTTAGTGGCACGTTGCGCCGCTCAGGCGGCATTGTCTCAGCCATAGGCAAACAACTAAAAAGCATTAATCTTAAAGGCGTCAACCGCATCACAGTGCAGTTCGATCCGTTTGCGGAAAATGTCAAAGCCACACGGTAAGTGGAGAGGGTGGTATCTGGGAGGTGGGTTGATAGGGTTGGAAAAGCGCTTTCCACAGCGCACCAGTTTATCGATTATGAAACATGCGCATTGCTACGCATATGGTAAAGATTTTCACAAAACGAAAGTGCGTTTGACGACCAATGTAAGAAAATAATAAATAAAAATTGATAAAGTGCGCAAAAATATTCGACATCAAAATTGATGAAAAACAAATTATAACCGTGAACCACTACGGCAGAATTTTATTGCACTCACCATAAACTTTGCCAATGATCCCCACCGCAGTGTTCAGCTGCAGCGCGGTGCCCAAATCGGGTGGAAATGTCAACGGCAGCGTATGGAGCTGAGCTGGACCGCCCGCCAGCTCCCGCTCCGTTGACATTTTAGTCGGTGTCGGCGTCAGTTTGAGGCGTTGCTTCTATCGCCACTGACAGAGACAGCTGGCAAGAAAACGGGAGAAAAAAATTAAAAATTAGTAAATAGATTATTTAAAGGTTTACACTACAAATTTACATCAGTATATAATTAAAAATTAGTAAATAAATAATAAATTAAATAAGAAGCCAAAATTAGCTGGGAAATATGCCATAAAAATACAGAGTAATTGTGAAAGAATATATAGTATAACGCTTACAACTTATTACAGTTATTTAAATGTTGCATTTACTATACATGTTTATATATTCCCTCTCATTACAGAGAATTTTTCTTCCTGCTCTCCACTCCCAAAGTCTCACAATCGAATCCCAAGTGCATTGTGAAGCCTGAAATTGTTTGCGATCGTTCGCCATCGTTTATTAAATTTTCGCTGATCGAATCGGCGCAAGGTAGAGTATCTAGCTATACAAAGCAAAACGAGCAACTTTAAATGCAATATAACTTTTGTAGAACAAGCCAAAGTGAAGGAAATCCGCTTCAATAGCGACAATCTAAATACCCTTGAATTGCTGCAACTGTGCAACAAGCACGTCTCTATTTTAGCACCTCCCGAGGAAATTACCAATAAGGTTTTAACAAAGGCAGAGAAACAGAAACTGGGCGGCAGCGCAGCTGGCAAAAAGGGCAAAAAGAAATAATTAACCAAGTGTAGAAGAGGAATCCAAACTAGGAGATCCTTTTCTTATCATCATGGTGCGGAAACACAAGGGAACTTTGGCTGTCGTTGAGCAGATCTATCAGGACATACCCGCTTTCACCGATATCTTCACCGAGGAGAGCTTCTACACGTTCGCCTTTTGTTTCGTTTGTGCCACAGTTGTTGTTGCATTCATTTTGTCGCGCTTTATCACCATCAAGCCTGTTGATTTCTGATTTCTGAGCCACAAACATTAAAAATTTAAGCATTAACATGTAAAACACTCCACTCCATTGTCTTTTCTCTGAACGACTGCCCCCAAAAAGGGCATGGAAGTTGGGGACCCGGAGACTTGGCCAGAGCCTGTTGCCTGCCAAAAAACAGGTTTGGGCAACACCACTTTGGCACACATAGAGGGTATAGAGACTTTTTCCCCTTATACGTAACAGTTTTGATTAGCTCAGGCACATATTCAATATATATGTGCTCCTCATGGGCATAAGAAACGGTATATCAAAAGCTGTACTAAAAGCCATTTTGGGTATTCATTGACTCATATATTATATACTAGTTAGAGCATTTAATATTCGGCATTCCCTCGTGAACAGCTTTTTCTGTTCAGTCTTTTGCTTTTGCAAACCGGAAAATCATCTGCTTTGGCTGCACTCAGCCTAAAATAAAAAAGTTGTGCCCAAGCTGAAGGGGGTGGTGGGGAAGGAGAGGAGTTAGACCAGAGACAGGGCACAGCTTTATAATTGCAGTGATGGCCAAGGTGGGAGGTGAAGTGGGGATGCAGGGGGGGATGTATAATTGCACTGAGTGCCACACATAATTGGAAATTCATATAATTGGGCTTGGGACAAGGAGGTCAAGCTATAAACTGGCCACACTGGCTAAATAAAGCTCTTATTTTTTTCTTTGACAATGCATACATACATACTGCATAGTGTTGCACTGACTATGAGTTAAACAGGTGTTTGCCTTGCGATAAATAGAGCAAAGCCCAAGAAGAAGACGCAACACGAAGAAAACACAAAATTTCACTTTCGTTTTTCGGTTTGCCTCTTTTTTTTTTTGCCATACTCACAAGCGGAGAGAGTGCTACAGAAAGAGAGAGAGAGTCAGCGAGAGGGGATAACTATAATAGTATGAGTGGCTAACTGTAAATTTCTAGAGCCCCTCCAAAAAAAAAAAAAATAAATATATATGCAGTTGCTGCTCACGTATGCAAAAGCCAAAGCTTCGAGTTGAACTTTTAAAATGGCGGGTGAATTGTCTGTGTGTGTGTCGACTTCAAAAGCAATGCATATCGATTTAAAGTGCTGCAGATAAAAACAACAAACTGTTGAGATTGCAGAAAGCTGTTACAGCACACGCTCTTGTAACGGTTTAGGCATACATACATATTTACAAGAGTGTGTATGTTCTTTGATAGTTTGTGCGTTATACATAATATATATACATGTATGTTTGTAGACAGTGTCGTCATTCAAGTTCAATGTCAGACTATAAGCGAAAAAAGCTCCTCACTGCTGTTGGAGGATTCGTACACTCATTGACCAAAAATTGTGCGTGTTTTTTGCCATGTCGGCCATATTGGAAATCTTTCATTGTCTCCCCTGTACCTACATAAAATATTACAGTTTGAGGTCCCCTGCCTGCATAATCCAAACGAAGTAGCACCAGACTTATGGTTCTGGCGACCAGTGAAAGTAGCATCCCCACGCATGTACAATTAAATGCAATAGATACCTATACTGGCGCAATTTGGGCAATGTGTGTCCTTCAATCAATTTTATTGGAATATACAATACACACACATACAGTGTTACACAAATGCATTACTGCACTTGCACATGCCTGTGCGGCAGCAGCAAAAACGAAAATTGCTCGTGTGACCTTTCTACCAAAACATAAACACAACTGTTGGCTCTCTCAACACAGCTGGTTGTCTCGCTCGCACAAAGTTCGCTCTTGTTAATGGCCATAGCATATGCTCAGGCGCCATTACAACATAATACGTATATACGCACACACACAAATAAAGACAATACATATAATTCTGTGCTTGTGTTTGTTGTTGTGGCTCCAAAATAAAAAAAAAAAAACATGAAATAAAAAACTTCCTTGAGCAACATTTAGCTAAAATGGCGCGCGAGCTGCAGTTGCGTGGGCGTACAGAAATTTCTGCAGCTGTTCTATAATATGCAAGCTCGAGGCTCTTGGCGTTGCCACCCCCGCCCTTCGTACACACACACACTATCAGCTACTATTTTTGCGCTCACCTTATCGCACAATTGCAGCTGATGCGGCGCTTTATGGATTTGGCTATCAGCGACAAGTCGTTCGCGGTTGTTTAATTTGTTGTTTTAATGTTGTAGCTGAATTTTTTCGATTTGCTTCTAATACTGTTGTTGTTGCTGTTCGTTGAGTGTTTTTTCCAAAATTGTTACACATTAAAAAGGAGTTGATTACTTGCGCGCCGTTTGGGTTGTAAACTTCAGTAAACACAATTAACTTCGGCTGGTTTTTGTTTATTTAAAAATTGTTGTTAATTTAGTTGCTTATGTTTAAGTTGATGTTACTGTATGATTTGTTAAATTTTTAACTTAATTATTTGAAGCTTATTGCTGCAAATTGTTGCAATTGCCGCAACGCAATTTCTTTTGCTTCTGCTACTGGTGCTGTTCTTGTTGTTGGTGTTGCCAGATCGTTACTGGGATAAAGTAACTTTTGCTCTCTGCTATTTTATTAGCTCCATCTCTCTTAAGCACACACTTACACAACAGCAACAAACTTGCAAATTTATTTATTTTTTTATATTCTTATTTATTTATTTTTACTTGTCTTAACAGTTTTTGCAATCACTGACGTTTTTTCATACACATTTTGCAAGCTTTTATGTGCATATGTATGTGTAATTGTGCGAGCGAGCCAAAGATTTTGTATGTGCGAAACGACGGCGACGACGGTCGCTCGTTTCTGCTCACCAATACTAGTGCAGCTAGCTCACCGCTCTGCCGCTAATTGTTGTTATTTCTTTCTTTTTTTTTGTTTTTTTTTTTTGTATTTGTTATTGCGGCGTCGCGGTAACTTTTATGCCATACAGTTGAGGAAAAAGCTTTTCTCAACAATGCGGCGCGCAGTCATGCATTGAAAAAAAATAAAACAAAGTCACACGTATGATAATACATACACACATATGTGTGGCAGTAGCAGCAGCAGCAGCAGCAGCAGCAGCTTGCTGCAAAATGAAAGCAGCAACAAAACAACAACTTACATCGCAAAACAGCAACAGAATTTCCCAGTTTTATTTATTTTTGAAAAATCCCCCCCTGTTTGATACTAACATACACACACATGCGTAAAATAACACAATTTATCGAACGCGTTTCGCCTTTGGCTATGGTCGATTATTGTTTTGTATTATTTTCGAGATCAAAATACGAAATCAAAATCAAGCGATTTAGCGAACGCGCGGTTTGCCCGTTTGAAGTTGAATAAATACACATATCTGCTCCAAGTATTCGCAAACCATGCACTCTTCGTTGTGGTTGTGTGTATCTGTGTGTGCAGCCGAGAGCGGCGGCGCGTGAGCGCAATTGACAGAGAAAGAGAGACGGAAACAGAGAGCGACCAAAACAGTGCGTATAATTTGTATGCGTATGTGCGCCAAAATCATAACACACACGAGTCAAGGGCAACTTCGGATTATCGGTTGTTTTTAGCAACAGCCTGGCAGCACTTGTCGCTTTCAATGCATATACAGTGGGCACTTGACTAACGCACAGTTTTAATTTCTTAGACGTGCAATTTCGTTGTTGCACTTGGTTTTTAATTTAGATTGATAATTATGCACTATAGACATATATACATAAATATATGCATTGATTTAAAAAAATGTTTGCGCTTTCACTGTACTTACATATTGTGTGAATATCCTTGAACATAATATTTTTTAAATCCAGTTTCTTCTCTACATTTTTATCACATTCTGAAATGTTGGATAGCTGGAAAACTGCAGTTCAGTTTGCTGCTGTAAGAGATGTTTTACTGTAGTTACAGAGAAAACTTAACTAACGGATGGACATTATTCCTTAAAGTGGACAAAACCTTAGTAGTACAAATATAAATTCAATCGGAACCCGTATCCAAAAATCATCTTTCTTAACAATAACAGTGATACCTCCGCTGATGTCCAGCTCATTCGGACGGATTCTGCTTAAAAGAGACCAATTGTACTATTTGAGTAGCATTAATGCATAAATACCAACATTTGCATGGCCAATTTTATTTTTGAATCGAAAACTTGGTTAAATGTGCAAAAATAATAATATGATGCGTTCTTTTAAATCGGAATTGGGATTAATTCATATTTGGGATTATATGCTGGGGCTATATAATATATATGTATATGTAAGTGCGCGCTATTTCTGCTTCTCATCCGGTTTATCAGCGGCTGCGGCGCTCTCCTCCGAATCGGTTTTCTTGTCCGCAGCTACGGGCGTATCTTTAGCGGTGGCAGCAGAGGCTGTAGATGTGGCATCTTCAGCCGCCATGGTTGCACCCGCTGGCAGGCTCCGCTCTAGTGCCCGGACGAACTCCTCTAGATTGCCGGAATAGGCAGCAGAGACAGCATCATGGGATAGCTCGAATTGCTTTACCACGGGACCCAATTGAGCCGACTGCAAGGCATTGGAGAATTGGGCGAGGGCTTGTTGGAATTGTGGAGAGCTTATGTGATCCTTGATCTGTTGCTTGCGATCCTCGTCGGCATCTTCCGACTCGGGCAAATGGACTATTAACGACTTGACACGCTCCGGATCGGCAATTAGCTGATTAATCGCATCGGCGCCGGAGAGCGCCGTCGAGAGGTCGATATTGAGCGAACGACCTGCGCCATGTTCAGGGGAGAGATTGGATAAATAGGCTTGGAATGGATTGGCATAATGTCCAGTTGGTGCTGCTCTTGGCGTATTTGTCGATTTCTTACCGGATCCATCAGCATCGATAGCCAAACTGCCGCCGCCTCCAGCCGCATCGCTTTGCACATTTCCGGCGACGGCGCTGCCGCTGCTCCGATTACTACTCGATTTGTTAGGCTTAGTTGGAGCGGAAGCTGCGCGCGGCACGGTTGAATTCTCGGGTGTTTGCAATACGGCGCTGCCGCTGCCACTGCCGCCGCCGCCACCACCCGTCAAGGCTGTGTTGCGGGACGAGGGCGTGCGCGAACTGCAAATGAAAGATAGTCCAATAATTAGAGGTGATTGCAAGCCGTGTCACGAATACTTTCAAAATATTCGCTTAAGAGACTGCTTAAGCTATGCCTAATAAATGTAGTAGATACTAGCTTTATAAAATAATAACTATTGAACTCCCTAAATAGATAGTTTAGTACTACATTTATAGATTATACCATATATTAGATTATGTATTGTATGTATATATAGGAATTGAGAAATCCAAAAACTGGGAGAAATATTATATACGTTATTGGAATATTGCCAAACCAAATTAAAAGAGCCGCAGAACTCGGCTAAGTTATTTTTATACCATTACAAATAGTACTCAAATAAATACAAATATGAATAAATATTAACAACCTGTTAAAAAGCAGTTGACAGTACGACTTGAAAACGAGTTGACTTAATAATATACGAAACTATAAGTAAGTTTGTGTTAATATAGGATAATTATATGGAATCAGAAGAATTTAGTTCTTCTACTAACTCGATTCAAAATAAAATATATAAATAAATACAATTCTAAAAACCAAGACTAAATAGTAATGCTAAATAAGCATTGATCTAAAGTCTAAAGTGTTTCAAATATATGTTAAATTTAAATAAATATCTATCAAAAATAACATCTAAAGAAACACGACATTGACTCATCTCTAATTCGGATGACTTGCTATTTCGAACGCATCTCTAATGTGAATAGACTTTGGCCTGTTTGCACTTACTTCATTTGTCCCAGCAGCGAGCTTAAGCCACCCATTTGACCAACTCCTCCGAAAAGCTGCATTAGCTGCTGCTGCGACATGTTGTTAAGCATATATTGGAGGTCGGTGCCCTCGCTGCCGCTGCCGCCGCCACCGCGCTGATGAGCCGAAGGCGGATTGTTGAGCAGCTCATTGATGCGACGGCAGTGCTCGTCGTCCTTGTCGGTTTTCGGTTCCTGCATCCAGAAGAACATGCGACGTGAGCTGGACTTGAATTTAAGCACATAGACACGACCCGATTTGCACTGGTCGACGCGCTTGTATTCGAAGTCGTCGGGAAAAACGATAAGATCGTCCTCAATCTTGCCGCTGGTGCGATCCTTCCAACAGAAATGCATTAGGCCATCGTCACTCTGGGTCATATAGACGAGACCCTTGCGCGCATCCGGATGCACCATTTTGCCAATCATATTCATGCGACCAGCACGAAACTCCACAAGATTGGAGCTGTTGGAGCTTCCCAAGCCGCTCTGTCTGCCAAACATTATGCGGGCGCTTCTTGAGAGCTGCAACGAATTTTAGGGTAAGGACGATTTTGCTTTTTTAAGTATATGCACACTTACTGGGTATATAATGTGTTGAATAAATACAAATTTGGGAATCCTTTAAATAAAAATCGCCTGCTCTGCGGATGACGAGCAATTTTCGACACCTTCAGCTAGTGATGGGAAGCAGTTCGATAATAAACTTGTTAGAGTTGCCAATGATAAATATGTTATGTTTACATTTACAGTGCCTGCTCTAAACAGCTCTTGTAAACATAACATACTAAGCACGAACAGACGAGGATGCTACATGTGCTAAAAATGTGCCGATGATCTATTATATTATATTCAATTTTTCATTTAATTATTGGTTTGATTTAGCAATGCTTCACATTTCTGTAACGAGCTCTATATAAGTGGCATCTATATTGACAGTCTGGCAACGTTATTTTCAAGTGCCAGTATGACCATACCTTAAAGATAAATATATATATATATGTTAGATTTCTTCGCAACAACAAATCGCATACGAATTTACTTTAAACCGAAAAGTGTTCGAGTAAAGAGCTCGGGGGACAACTAATAGTTAATAATTAACTGAAAATATACTCATTAACTGAATTTAAAACTGAAATCTGTGAACACGTTCAAAAGCTAAAGCGTAGTAAATCGTGAAGTGTTTGTCATTCAAATCAAGTGGTAAGAATTAAATTTATTTCCGCGTAATCATTGTCAATTCCAACTCATTTTCATTTTTGCATTTAAAACTTATGTTTATTTTGTTAAACAAAGTTCGTCATGCACTCTCATGTTTCTGTCGCCATTGTTTCTTGTTTTTTCTTTCTCTGTCTAGCATATTCCATCAAAATCTCTTTTATTCTATTCCACCTTTAACATATTTGTTATCTGCTTTCCCCTTTAGCGTCTTTGTTTATTGCGCTGGCAGCCATTTCTTGTTGCTGTTGATTTTGCGCATTTGTTTTCAACTGTTGCTTTAGTCTTTGATGTGGCCTATTTTTCTGTTTGTCTTATCAATACTTTTATTTTCTATACTCTATTTTAATTATGCGCATATTTGCTGATTCACCTGATTAGTTAGTTGCAAAACCTGTTTAAGCCCTTGAATTTGACACAATTATTGTGCCTATTATTGAAACAGAAACATTGACCAATTTACTGCAAAATGGGAAGCAGCCATAAGAGCAAAGAGTAGACGCAAACAAAATAACATAACAAAAAATACGAGGCAAATGGCCGATAAGATAACGGCAACAGTTTTTCGAATTCGAAAAGTGAGCAAAAACTAAACAACTGTGCATTCGCAATGTTTGAATTGACATTTACAGAAATTTAGTTTATGTTTTACAAATTCTGTTTTATCTGCTTTGTTGGCAAATCCGCCCTCTAGATTCCTATCTGCTACACTGGTCATGCACATGAGACATGTTATCTACATAAATCGCTAACATTGCAAAGTTAACACTGCTGCTTTGTTATTTGTTGGTGTTATATTTCGTTTTATTTATTATACATGATTCTGATGAAATTCAGCTTTTGCTACATTTGTTTGTTAGTACAAAGCTTGGTGATGCTTTTTGTGTGGGCCAAATATAGTGATGCTCATAAAGATATTTTGCAGTTACACTGTTACCTGTTACTTTCAGTCACCAACAAATAACAATCTGTTAAATTTGAAAGGTGATGCTGAAATGTTAATTAAACCAATAATCCATTAAGATATGCATTTTGCCAATACTTTACAATATAATTATTTTTTTTCCAATGATTTTGTGGAATATACTTATGATAAACATTTTATCAAGAAAAAAAAATTTGTGCACTCAGTTTTTATTAAAAAGAAAAAAATAACCCAATCAAAAGATTAGACATTTACAAAACTTGCAATGTTAAAAAGCCTCACTGTTAAAGTGACTCATTCACAGTTTTGCGTTTATTGTTCATCTCTAGGCCTGGTTAAAAGCTTATCACGTGACGAGCAGTCATTAAGCTTATAACGAACGAAAGCTCAGCTCAGCAATTATTGAAAATGTTATATTATACAGACATGTATTAATTGTTTATTTTTAATTGCAGTTAAAATGCGCGTTCTGTACGCTCTTCTAGCCCTTGTGGCTGTGACTCAGGCTGTTTCCTTTGCCGATGTTATCAAGGAGGAATGGGAGACGTTCAAGGTGAGTAATACGATATAGGGTATTGGGAGCAACTGTTTTGTGGCATGTGTCAAGTGCAGGTTGCATGATTAATCTTGCCTTTGTTGAGTTAGCTTTTTGGAACTATTGTAGCTCTCATTTAATACATTTCTAAACCCTGATTCACATGAACTATTCTTATTATTATTGTTGTTGTTGTGTTTGTGGCAAGCAATGTGGCAAGCTAAGCTGATTAAGTGCCAGTCACATGCTGGCTCACATGACGAGCTCCTCCGCCTCCTATATCTCGGTCAGTCACATGAGATGTCCGCCCTATCAGTAGCGCAGAGTTTACTGTACCGTTAGGCGGCTAAGCCCGATTGATAAGCCTGCGTTCCAGCTTGTGACTGGCGGCAATCGTTGATAAGAAATACTTAACTCTAACAGTTGAAATGCTGACTCATTTGGACTTATTTTAATGTATCTGTAAATATTTATTTATTAATTACTAATTGATATTTCTTCTAATGTTGTTGCGTTTGCTCTTTGTGTAGCCTGTTCACATTAGTTTACGGCGTAAAATGCTGTGAACCCGCCCATTAATAGACTTATCAGCTCTTAATTGCAATAAATATTGTGCATACTGCTCTTATCTGGTAGTAAAAGCTTGCTACACTAGATTTTCTGCTTTGTCTAGTCTAGAAGACACTGAACTAGTTGCAAATACTGATTATGATTGTAAATTTCGAATGAGACAAAGGAGACTTATTTGTACACTCATGCATCTTAAACATAATCATAAAAAGTACTATAGTATATATTATTATCAATAAAAAAAAAAAAAGCACCATTTGTTAATGTTTCAAACTTTTAACAAATTTTAAAATGAGGTGATGTTGCTTTTTTATATAATCTAATAATCTTAATAAATCTCCACATTTTGTGTTTCATATGAAATCTCGAATTGTATTTGCCAATTTTAAATCGTCACTGGCAGTTAATTTAAATTTACAATTTTAATAGTATTAGAAAGTGTTGCCTACTTTCGAGCGCCAATAAAATGTCCAGTGTAGTAAAGTACACAAAGCATATGCAACAGGCGCATTTAAAAAACAATACAAATGTATTTTGCATGCATCGCTGATTGGGCAACGCTTGCATTCTGCATACATTATAGGAGCTGTTAGTGATTAATGAACTCTAACACATGCAAATTTTAAAGTAAGCAAATTGTGTTTGTTTTGCTCTTGCTCATCCAATCAAAATAGAACACAAAAACAACAATAATGCCACCCAGAGATGATCTTTGCACCGGAATAATTCCGATAAGCGTGTGAAATACAGTGGAATGTTTCTGATCTTTTTTTCATTACTTATATTTAAATTGACGTCTCAATTTATGAAAAAAAAAAAAAAATAATAAAAAATACAAAAATAATAAAAGCACAAAAAAAAAAATTAAAACGCGTCACAGTTCTTTGAAATGGCGTGTGACTAGCTTGTCGAGCTTATCATTTGGATTAATGTTTGTTTTTGCTATGCTGTTCGCCTCAAAGTTTCGTTCTTGTTGTTGCTTTTTGACTTAACTGCACGAAAATGGGCAGCGAAATAGAATTAACAAGTAGCCGATTAGCATTGCGAGTGTGAGTGAGTGTGTGTGCTCTAGCCGGTTATCAGTTTGCATTTACATATACTTATGTGAACATATGTATGTACATATATCCTAATAAATCGCTCTTATAGGAGAGCGAATCATATCAAACCGGTTCGACTTATGCTTGCATTCGTGCATAAATACACATGTATATGTGGACGAAAACATAAATAGAATTTCGTATATGTTTGTATACACACATATATATGTATGCATGTGCATGTATGGGAGTCTTATTTTTGGTTCTGTGCCTGCGAGCGCGAGTGTATGTGTGTGTGTGTGTGCGCGCCTCACTGAAACAGGCATACTGGCATTTCTGATATTACCCACCCGACTTTCGACGCAAGCAGACGCAAGCAACACTTGCTGCGAACGCTACAAGAGAGAGAAAGAGAGAGAGCCAACGCGCGCGCGCCAAAATCAATAGAAGAGCGAGCGAGAGACAAGTAGTGCGAGAAAACCGTAAAGTTATTAAAGGAAAGCACGCGCGTCATTCAGAAAAACGTGCTAAAGCAAACAACTGCAAAAAAAAAATATATTATATAAAAAAAAAAAACCATAAAAATATGGCCAGCTCCGCCAATGATTTGCAAATTGTAGTAGACGTTGTTGTGCCTGTGGTGTTTATTATTGCATTGTGCGTTGTCAACTTCTTCGTCATGCAATTCATAATGAGAAAACGCCGGGAATATCAACACTTATCAAATGCAGCAGCAGCAGCAGCGGCTGCTTCAGATGCTGACCAACCCACAACATCAGCGGGCGCAACTGCATCTGCGGAAGGCAGTTATCACATCGAAATGGAGCGAGTTTAGTGGCCAAACTCCATTCGCCAGTGTTGCCTTAGCAAATAAATAATACTAATTTTAGTACAAAAGTAGTTTTTAGTTGGATACTCAACCGCATTTCTGTTTTTACAGATAAAATATTGACAAATGTAAAATAGAAAAACTAAAACGATAAATCAAAGTGCAAAGTAAACAAATGCAGTTAGTTATAAATTGTATAAGCTATTCAGTCACCGCGTCTAAATGGATTTTTATATGTATATTTAAGCATGTGCATTTAATTACTGTTCCTAAGTTTTTTCTATTAAATTTTTATTTAGTCGTAAAGCCTTTTATCAATGTGTCAAGTTGTATAATAAAAAAAAAAAAACAAACAAAATGAAATTATTTTTTTGCATGTGCGAAAAATCAATAAAATTTGCGGTCTGGGTTTCGCCCTTTCTCTCCCTCTCCCTCTCCCTCTAATAGTGGATGCAAACGCCACAAGTTGCAGAGGCATCTAATTTCTAGCAATTATATCAATTATATGCAGAAGAAAGAGAGAAGAAGAAAGGAAAGAAAAAAATAAACAGCATGACTTGGCGTATATTTTGGATCCAGTCAGCCAAACAACAACAAGAACTACAAGAACAACATTATTATCAACAGTAGAGTCACCAACACATCATCATCATCATCATTATCATCATCGTCATCACCAGCACCATTATCATCGTCATTATATTGACCATCCGGTCATGTCAGGGCGTCAATTGTTGCTTTGTCTACTATAATTATACTATATATGTGGGTTGGGCGGCCTGTTTGACCAGTTTCTTTGGCTGCACTTAGTGAATTTTCACTGTACCAATTTAGTGTTCGTTATTGCATTAATACCCTGTGTTTAGTAAAAGCAGGGTATATGATAGCCGATTCGGAATTAAGGACAAATTGGGGCTTAATATGTTTTCCTACTCGAAATCAAGGAATACTTAATTGAAAACTGCTTGAAAATGTTGAGATAATGCCTTTTAATTTAAAATCAATGTTCTGTCGTTTTTCTGTACAGGCTCTTTTATAATCAGTATATCTTAAAAATAGATTAGATGAGATTAGGTTTAACATATATGTGGCTGTTTTATATGCTTATCAATAATTGGAAATTTTTGGACAAGCCAATATATAATATACTTTATATATTGTATAGAGTATATTTCTACAGGGTATGAAGCATTCGGTTTTGCCTGTCAATCTCGATCAGTTACCTGTTTTCGTGTTTTTTTTTTGTTTTACTATCCTTCACAACATTTTTACGACTTCTATGCGAATTGGCTTGTTAACATTTTTATGGCTAGTTTTATGGGCCTACTGGGCTTCGTTATAGCCCTGCGCCCCTTTTATTGTAAATGTATTTGTATTTCGATAAGAGGTGTCATAGCTTATCTCATTTTAATGCTAAAGAGCAATAAATATCAATTCGAATCTGAATCCGGAATCCGTCTTGTGATGCTTTTGCTTAGGTAAACCTGAACATGTGCATTCGATGATTGTGTTGAGCTATCTAATCGCTGTCCGTTAAGAGTAGGTACAAAGTTAATGGCGTCTTGATAACAGTTCCCTGATAAGAAAAACACGTTTATACAAACATACATACATTTGTATATACTCACCTACACTCTCTCTACCTTTTATTGCAGCTGGAACACCGCAAGAATTATTTGGATGACACCGAGGAGCGCTTCCGGCTGAAGATCTTCAATGAGAACAAACATAAGGTTGCCAAACACAATCAGCGCTATGCCGCCGGCGAGGTTACCTTCAAGATGGCCGTTAACAAGTATGCTGATATGCTGCATCATGAGTTCCGCAGTACCATGAATGGATTCAATTACACGCTCCACAAGCAGCTGCGGTAAATATTGCCTAAGATTCATCAAAGAATCCATATATAATACCAATTCTATCTATGTAGCGCTTCAGATGCCAGTTTCACGGGAGTTTCTTTCATCACGCCAGCGAATGTGAAGCTCGCCAAGTCTGTGGATTGGCGCGACAAGGGCGCTGTTACAGCAGTCAAGGATCAAGGACATTGCGGCAGCTGTTGGGCTTTCTCCTCCACGGGCGCTCTTGAGGGTCAGCATTTCCGTAAGACTGGCAGTTTGGTATCGCTCTCTGAGCAGAATCTGGTCGATTGCTCCACCAAATATGGCAACAATGGCTGCAATGGCGGTCTCATGGACAATGCCTTCCGTTACATTAAGGATAATGGCGGCATTGACACTGAGAAATCGTATCCATATGAGGGTATTGATGACTCGTGCCACTTCAAGAAGGACACCATTGGTGCCACAGATCGCGGCTTCGTTGACATTCCCCAGGGCGATGAGCAGAAGATGTCGGAGGCTGTGGCCACCATTGGTCCCATCTCTGTTGCCATTGATGCATCTCACGAATCTTTCCAGTTCTACTCCGAGGGCGTCTACAATGAGCCACAGTGCGATCCCCAAAACTTGGATCATGGTGTGCTCGTCGTTGGCTACGGCACTGATGAGAGTGGCACTGACTACTGGCTGGTCAAGAACTCGTGGGGCACCACCTGGGGTGACAAGGGCTTCATTAAGATGGCGCGCAACGACAACAATCAGTGCGGCATTGCCTCCGCCTCAAGCTATCCACTGGTTTAACAACATATAAATGTTTAACATATATATGCATATATATAATAATGTCTTTGTACCGACGCTCAACCTCATTTATTTAATCACAAAAAAACCCTCTTTATTCCAATGCGAGCATCTCAGTTGTAAACTTTTATAATTTAATGGGCATATGTAACGATTTTCAAACTCATCACTTTTTTAATATAATTTGCCATGTAATGTTGATAAAAATTAGGCATATTACAATGTTGATGTTTTGTATAAAATAAAAACGTATTTTTTAAAATTAAATTATTTTCTTTAATATGAAGGATAAACTTTTTAATTTGTTAGATAGGCCATTTATTTAAATGTTATTGATAGATTTTAATGTAACTAATTAATTCGAATTTGTGTGCAACTGTCAAAAGCTTTTTAACCATCGATAGTTCATTGAAATAATCGATATTCTATTTTGTTTTGTTGCACGTGATAGTTTCAAACAGCTGACTTAATTGAATACTTGAAATGAAATCCTTGACTAGTATATCGATAGTTTTTTAAGGCGCACGCGCATCGATAGAAACAGCTGTTGTTTTGTAATACATAGAATGCAATATTTTCATTTTAAGTAATAATAATAAATAAAGAAAATGTTATTCTCCCTGCGTGTGCAGGGATCGCGTCTATGTTTGGGCATTACGGGCCAACAGCAACGTCGCCTATTGGCCAGCAGCGCCGCCGAGGAGGTCAAGAGGCAGACAACGTTTCAGCAGCCGTTGCAATTGGAAATTAATGGGGGCACGTACGCCACAGACAACTGGACGAACGTGACCCAAAAGATATTGGCACATCTGGGTCAAAATAAACATCTGCAGCGTGATCATCCTTTATCGATAATGCGTCAGCGAATTGTGAACTATTTCTACGGCGCTTATCGTAATCAACGAGGAAATCCTCTGTTTTCCGTCTATGATCAACTTAATCCAGTGGTTACAGTGCAGCAGAACTTTGATAATCTTCTCATACCCAGCGACCATGTGAGTCGCCAGAAATCGGATTGCTATTACATTAATCGGGAACATTTGCTGCGAGCCCATACGACGGCCCATCAAGTGGAGTTGATATCTGGTGGACTGGATAACTTCTTGGTAATTGGTGAGGTGTATAGGCGCGATGAGATCGATAGCACACATTATCCAGTGTTCCATCAAGCGGACGCAGTGCGTCTAGTCACCAAGGATAAATTGTTCGAGCGCAATCCCGGCCTAGAGTTGTTCGAGGAAACGTGGAGTGGTTCCCTAGCAGATCCCAGGCGCATTTTGCCCTCGTCCAAGTGCATGGATCAGACCAAGCAGCCCTGTCACACGCTGGAGGCCGTCAAGCTGATGGAACACGAGATGAAACACGTCCTAGTGGGCCTAACCAAGGAGCTGTTTGGTTCGCGCATTAAATATCGTTGGGTGGACACCTATTTTCCATTTACACAACCCTCGTGGGAGCTAGAGATATACTTCAAAGACAACTGGCTGGAGGTGCTTGGTTGTGGCATTATGCGCCACGAGATTCTGCAGAAGGCGGGCGTGCATCAGTCAATTGGTTATGCTTTCGGCGTCGGCCTTGAGCGGCTGGCCATGATCCTTTTCGATATACCTGACATTCGACTGTTTTGGTCCAATGACAGCGGATTCCTGTCGCAGTTCAGCGAACAGGATCTGCAGAATCTAAACAAGTACAAACCTATCTCACACTATCCGCAATGTACAAACGATTTATCATTTTGGCTGCCCACCGATGTGGAGCTCGACGCTGGCTTCTCACCCAACGATTTCTATGACCTGGTGCGCTCAATCGCCGGCGATGTTGTCGAACAGGTGAGTTGCATTTATGTTCAAAATTATGGCTTTTCAAATTTGTAAACTTTCAGATAAGCTTGGTGGACAAATTCAAGCATCCGAAGACTGGAAAATGCAGCTTATGCTTTCGCATTGTTTATCGCCATATGGAACGCACACTGAGTCAGGCGGAGGTCAATGAAATACACAAACACATAGCCGATGCCAGTGTGGAGACGTTTAATGTGCAAATACGCTAGTCAAAGTAAATGATTGTTGTAAAACGGACAAAATAGTAAAAATAAATTAAACTTTTTCAAAAAAAGATATTTCTGCGTTTCCGTTTGAAGTAATCGATGCTTTTGCTGTACAATCGATAAACGATACTCGAACGGTTTTCAACACTTATTTTTTAAGGCTTTACGTGTTACCCGTAGAGTGCGGCGTTGTTGAAGTATACGTCTTTATTAATTTTATGAAATTCAGGTTAAAATGTCCACTTCGGGAGCAGACACCGTGCTGTACAGCATATTGGCATTAGTCATCATCGAGAATGCACTGGAAATTTACATCGGCATACGACAGGTGAGTTTAAAAAGTTTAATTAAAGTTGCCGGCACATTTGTGAAAGGGTAGAAAAAGCGGCAATTTCACAGTCGCACGTATTTTTACGATACTTACGGCTACAACTGTATACACACGATTATTGTGTGTATATGTGTATATTCATATGCAAATGATAAATCAACTGGTGACATTAATTAACCGTTTGACTCCCATTCGCAGGTGAAAGTGTTCCGCAATGCATTGGCTGTGCCCAAAGAGCTGAGGGATCACATGAGTTCCGAGACCTTTCACAAGGCTCGCAAATATGGCTTGGATCAGGAGGTCTTTGGAATCGTCAAGGCCCTGCTTATGGATGTGGTGCTCCTCTGTTTGGAACTCTATTTTGGACTGATTGCTTTGATGTGGCGGCAGTCGGTGCATATAGTGGAGCGTCTTAACTGGGATGCAAGCAATGAAATACTCGTCAGCATGGTCTTTGTCCTCCTCTCGAATCTATTGTCCACATTCAAATCGCTGCCGTTCAAGATCTACAAGATCTTTGTGCTAGAGGAAACTCATGGATTCAATAAGCAAACCTGGCGTTTCTTTGCATGGGATCAAGTGAAAGGCTTTCTGGTCGCACAGGTGGTAATGCTGCCCATTACAGCGGCTCTCATATTCATTGTGGAGAGCGGTGGAAATAATTTCTTCATCTGGCTTTGGGTCTTCGCTGGCGTCATTTCCCTCGTCCTACTCACAATTTATCCGATCTTCATTGCGCCGCTCTTTGACAAGTACACGCCTCTGGAGGAGGGTCCGTTGCGCACCTCAATCGAACAATTGGCCTCAACGGTGGCGTTCCCGTTGACCAAGCTTTATGTAGTTGAGGGCTCAAAGCGATCCTCACACAGCAATGCCTACTTCTATGGCCTGTGGAATTCCAAGCGTATTGTGCTCTTCGATACTCTGCTGCTGAACAAGGGCAAGGCCGACAATTCGGAGCTGACCGAAGAGGAGAAGGGCAAGGGTTGCACGAACGAGGAGGTGCTTGCTGTGCTGGCCCATGAGCTAGGCCACTGGAATCTCGGACACGTGACCAAGAATATTTGCATTATGGAGTTGCATCTGTTGCTCATGTTTCTTGTCTTTGGCCATTTGTTCAAACATACGGTATTCTATGAGGCTCTCGGCTTCCAGCCGGGCATACGCCCCACGCTCGTTGGACTCCTGGTTGTCTTTACATATGTGATGGCGCCATACAATGCAATCGTTAACTTTGCCATGACCATCTTGTCGCGTCGATACGAATATCAGGCGGACGAGTTTGCGCACAAGCTGGGCTATGAGAAGGAGTTGGGCCGTGCTCTAATCAAGCTTAATTTGGACAATTTGGGCTTTCCGATCTACGACTGGCTCTATTCCACTTGGAATCATTCGCATCCAACTCTGCTGCAGCGCCTAGCACGGCTCAAGGAGTTGGGACAAAAGCAAAAGAAGCTGCTGTAAAATGTGCAGCCGAATTACAAGTCTGTAGACCAAAGCCCTTAGCTTATCCGTACCGTACGTAGATGCTCCTCCACTCCTCTATGTTTAGTTGTGTGTATATTGTGTAGATTTCAATAAAGCAACCAACATGAACAATGAAACAAATTTCCAAATGTGTTTATCAAATGTGTTTGGCTAAAATGTCAAATATAAATTCGGGTCACGTACAATGATCGACCGGCTCTGGAATGATCCCGCTATAATACTTATCATCCTCCTGCTCATTCTATTGGCGGATAATCTATGGGCGCTTTATCTGCTGTTGCGCGAGGTAAGGATCATAATATATCCTCCCATATGTACCAACTTATATGCCTCACGTGCTTGCAGATCCTACTGGCCTATCAGGTGAAGAATGTACCTGATGTGCTTCGTCCGTATTTGTCGCAGGATCTATATGAAAGAATGCGCAGATATAAGCTCCACAAAAGCTGGTTCATCATAGTCAATACACTCGCTGTGGTCGTAATTTGTGGCTGCATCGAATTGTATTTTGGCTTCCATGCGTTTCTCTGGAAGCTGTCAGGCAGATGCGCCATCTGGCAGTGGATGAAGCATGAGATCGTCCTGTCAATTATCTATATCCTCCTACTCAGCATTTATATTGCACTCAAATCGCTGCCAGGCAAAATCTATGAGAGATATAGCATAGTCACCTTGGTTAAACGGCCCAAGCGCAAGTGGAAGCAACGCATTGTCTCCGAGCTGCTGGACACCATCTGCTCGCTGATCATAATGGCCTTGGTGGTTTCGACCGTGGTGTGGCTGGTCATAACTCTGAAGCGGTTTGCCTTTTTTGCCATCTATGTGATGGCCGTGCTGCTGACCGTGTTGATCATTTTGCTGATACCCTTTATCATAAATCCATTAATGGGCAAACGCGTTACGCTCGACAATATAGCGCTGCAAGCGGGTCTGGAGCAGCTGACCCAACGCGTAGGCTTTCCCATACGTCAGGTGCACTTCATTCGCGTCCGGGATCCAACTGTCGGAAGCAACGCCTTCTTCTTCGGCAGCTGCTGCCTGAAGCGCATTGTCATATTTGATACGCTGCTCATAAATCGTGGCCAAGCCACTGGGGCAAATCTCACGGAGGGGGAGCAGGGCAAGGGTCTGGCAAATGAGCAGGTCCTTGCCGTCGTTGCCCACGAGCTGGGCCATTGGAAGAAGGGCCACTTCTATAAGGCCATCGTGATGTTCCAGGTGCATTTGTTGATCACTCTGTTGCTCTTCGCATGGTGGTTTCCACATGGTCCCATCTATGAGGCTGTTGGCTTTGAGCAGGGCCTGCAGCCAATAATAGTGGGATTCGTCATCATCTTTGGCTATGTTTTGACTCCGTATTTAACTCTTTCCAATGTCTTCATTTTAACCATGACCCGCCAGTTCGAATACCAAGCGGATAAGTTTGCCTACAAGCTGGGCTATGCCGCAAGTCTGAGGAGGGCCTTGCTCAAGCTCTATGCGGATAATTTATCCTTTCCGGTATCCGATGCCTGGTACTCCAGTTGGAATCACACCCATCCAACCATGCTGCATCGCTTGGCGCGCTTGCAGAACCTTGAAGATAACAGTTCTTAGTAATGGAAACATCGTAGCTGCCAATACACGTGCTTATCCGAATATTGATATAGATATACATATATATATATATAAATATGTCTGTGTTACGTCTTTACAGTACTGCTGATTGTTATTATTGTTAGACTTATGTACTAGGAGATACCTCAAGCCTTGCTTATACTTATATTTTAGGCAATTTTTCTATTTCTCTAAATCACGTCGTTTATTTCGTTTGTTACGCAGCTTCTGTGCTTCTTCATTTCAGTCCTTGGTGTGTGTTCGATCTTTCATGTTCTTAGGATATAATTTTGGCAATCAAAGCCAAAGGAAAGAGGGATATATTATCCAACATTGGAGCTATTTAATATCTGAACATCACGAAAATCATATTTGCAGACTCTAGTTCATAGGGTATTTATGATATGTTGTTAAACATTGCTGCTTATCGATTTTATTGATCGATTTTTTGACATATATCAAAAATTAACGGTTAGCTCGTTTCATGGACTTTGGACACACCCTCATTAGCCTGTTACATACACTAGCTCGAAACTAATACGCCCTGCTTACAAACTAATAGTGGGTATTCAAAACATAGTAGCTAAGAAAACACGTGTTATTAAACATAATTTTTAAAATTTTCAATATTTTAAACCCCATCCATATATATATGTATATGTGTATATATATATATATGTGTGTTGGAACTTATCACGTTTGTTGATTGCTTGTTATTATTGTTGTTACACGGTTTTGGAAACATGATCTTATCCTGAGCGATGGTATCCTACGACGATTGGCCGAAGGTAGATCCTCGCATTCTCCTTTATGTGATGATGGTAGTGTTGGTCCTCGACCATGTGTGGGAGATCATATTGGCCAAACGGCAGGTGAGCCCAGAGAATGAAGAACGTACTCCTCCATATCATTCTATTCCATTCCATTCCATTCAATTTCATTCAATTTCATTCAATTCCATTTCATTCTATTTAATTCATCCCTTAACCTGTTTGTCCAGTAGCAACTGACCTGCCTAGGCACAACAATGGTGCCGGAGCAGTTACGTGGCATTATTCCGCCGGAGATCTTTCATCGCGCCCGCGTCTACGAACTACATAAAATGGAGCTATTCATTTGGAAGCATGTCATCGATTTGATCATTAGCCTATTGGAATTATATTTTGGGTTTTATCCATTTGTCTGGGGTCTGGCGACCATGACTTTGGTATCCCTAACCAAAAAAGAGATGTGGATTAGCCTAATCTTTGTCTTCTATTTAACCATATATATTACGTTACGCTGCTTGCCAGTCCTCATCTATGATAAGTGTATACTTGAGCTGAGATATGGTACACATCGTCGATTTCCATGCTATATGTACCTCCTAATGGGCATATTATGCATTATCCTATCACAGATCGTATTGGCTCCGCTTACCTTATTAATTGTGTTCAGTGTCCAGCTAATGGGCTATTTCTTCTTCTTATATTTCTGGATATTATGGGCCGTTTTTACACTACTACTGGTGTTCTTTTTACCCTATCTATGCATACCCTGTATCGGTGTACAGCGCCAACTGCCGCCCGGTTCAATGCTCTATATGGACATAAAAGTTGTCTGTGATGAAACCGGATTCCCGATGTCACGGGTCTTCATCATTCAAACCAAATCGATGCAATACAGTAATGCGTATTTCTATGGCAGCTGCTGTCTGAAGCGGATTGTCATATTCGATACCCTGCTTTATAACAAGGGTCTGCCTGCTTCGGAGCTGCAACCGTTTGAGGTGGGACGAGGTCTGATCAATTCTCAGGTGGTCGCCGTTGTTGCCCATGAGCTGGGACATTGGAAGAATGGACATTTCTACAAGGCCACAATCATTATGAAGGTACATTTTTTGCTGACCATGGGCCTGTTTGGGCTACTCTTCCACTGTCCCTATCTATATGAGGCAGTGGGCTTTAAACCGAATCTTTGGCCAATTATTGTTGGTTTCATCGTTGTGCTTCGCTTCGCCCTAACCCCATATCTGACGTTGGCCAATTTCTTGATGCTCTGGAATCTGCGTCGCTTCGAGTATGCGGCGGATCGGTTTGCCCATCGATTGGGCTACTCCATGCAGCTGCGAGCGGCGCTCATCAAGATTTATGCGGATCACATGAGCTTCCCGGTCTATGACGCCTGCTATGCAAGATGGCATCATACGCACCCGACCATATTGCAGCGTTTGGAATATCAGCAGCGATTGGACGTGGAGGCCTACTACAATAGATAGCGAAGCGCTCAACTCCGGCTCTCTATAAATTTACAGTTGACGTTTTTTTCCCCTTTTCGTTTTTAAGTAGTCCGTGCAACTTATTTCTAGCTAAACAATTGTTTTTGTCTCTTTTCTAACTATTTTTAAAATTGGCTGGAATTTCAGCTTTCGCATAAAATTACGTATTAAGCGACCATGTCGTTTGGACGCATCACCAAATTGACCGTGAACATAGACAAGTGGTAGGTGAATCTGCAATTTAATAATTTTTAACCCGATTTTAATCTATATATCTATAAACCCTTCATTCTGTAGCCAGACGCGCATAACGTACGCCAATAATTCTACGCGTTTTCTGATGAACAATCCGTCCGGGTTCGTTTTTCGGAGCCTGGGATGTACTTCCGGTCGTTGCTGCACGGATTGCGCCAGCCAGGCTATTGGGTTCCTTCGCCGTCATTTCGGACGTGGCGGCAGCATCCGGAAAAGTCCTTCGATATCCAATCTGCTTTTATCCGTCGGACTACACGACTATGCGAACTGCGATGACGACAGCCTAGAGCAAAAGCAACCGGCGAAACCCCTAACTGAGCAACTGTACTCCTGGTATCTCGAGGAGATGCCCGTAGTATTCCCTCAGCGTGCTACCAAATATGTATGGCCCAAGGCGCATCTTCAGGTCTTTTGCCTCGCCTGGCATCTGGACAGCTGTCAGTGGAGGCATTTCCAAGCCAAAGAATATGAGATGCCCAAATGGTGGGTATACCATCTTAAATAAGTCAAAACTTCATTTTATATTATGATCGTTTACTTTTAAATTCTTTCCAACTATCCCTATTAATAGTTCCGGATAACATTTCAAATACGAACTTTAAAAAGGAATTCAAAAGTGAAAATTTTAGCTTTCAAGCTATAACGGTTCGGCGTCTGCATTGTTTATCAATCACTCGTCCCTTAGTCAGTCCGTCAATCAGTTTTGTTTTTTAACAGTTCTTCGTTAATTATTAGCTGTTACCGAGAATTTGCTGATCATCAATCATTCAATCAATAATCAATTTTTTATATGTGTAAATAGGTAAAATCTATTACAAAGCTCATCAATCAGTCAATCAATTGGCATCAGTCCAATTACATAGCTTCATTGTATTTCAGCTTCTAACACTTTTACTATTTACTATTTTTTTTATGAGTGACTGGCAGCTAATCTATCTACTAGTTAATCAGTCCGTCAGTCAATCAATCAATCATTCACTGAATCTATCAATTTTAATATAATAAAATTTAAGCTTCTCTAATGGTAAGGCCGGTGCACTGATCATCAATCAACTCATCAGTCAGTTACATTAATACTTATTATGAGTGATCAGATAGTCAATCAACTAGTTACTCAATCAATTGGTCAATCAGTCTATCATCTAATCAATCAAACAATTTTATTTCACATTAATGTCAATTATCAGCTGTTTCTAACATTCTCTAATATTTAAGCATTGCTTGCCAACCAATCAATCAATCATCAATCAATCATTCGATCAATCGGTTTCAATCCACTAAAAAAGTCATTTGTTTTCTATATGCAGCAACTGCCTGAAGATCAAGGAGACCATGGACTATATAAATGAGGTGGTTAACGGTGCATTACCTACGCCGGAGCAACAGGAGTCGGCATTGAGTTCTAATGACAAACTGATTCCCGATATGAGTTCGAGTATCATTGGGATTAATGCGCTACTCCAGAAGCTCAACGAACTGCTTGAGGAACAGAACCGTGACCAGGGGAATATGTAGATGTATATCTTATATATATGTGTAGGATTAAGGAATTGGCCAAAAAAAATGCTATACGAATCTATTGTTCGTGTTTTGAGATTGTAATCTATTGATAGTTTATTAAAACACATCTTTTTCATTTCATAGAATTTTTGCTTGACATATATGTATGTAGTATGTATATATATATATATATAGGTATATATATATATTTATTTATAGTTAGTTGTTGTTTATAGTTATAGTTTATAATGTATTTTGGTATATCGTGTTTTAGAGAAAGTCCTTTCTGAAGCTGTTGTATGTGTATCATCTGATATATTCCATCTTAAACATTAGCATAAGTAAGATATATAATATATATAAGTATATACGATATTTGTTTTTATTTACTTGGCATTTTGTTGCATCGCACAGTTCACTATAACATATATATATTGTTTTCTTTTCTTTTATTTTTTTTTATTACTGAGTTATTCATAGATTTACATAAAATTTTCTGCGTTCTTTGTTAAAAAGCTTAGTAATATTTTTTAAACTTGGAAATTGTGTTTTTAGTGGGTTTCATTATTTTTGGCTATTTTCTTAGTTGGGCAAAATTAGTTGCATACCAATAGTTGGCTTCCACTATTTATAATAAAGATAGCACCTTGAGGAGTTTTAAAAGATTTGAAGCATATCTTTAAATAGTTTTTCGAAAGTAAGGTAAGAATTACATTTAAATGAAACTGTAAACGAAATTGGGCACAAGTAAAAGCTTAAAGTTTTTTCTTTCTGTTTTTATTTTGTTCTCAAATTGTGTCTGTTTAAGACCCCCCTTTTAAGCTACGCCTCTGTATAATCCATGCACATGGACAAGTGCGACATGTGTTCAAAGGGGGAGGCTGGGCTGCAGAGAGGATTCTAAGTGGATTTTAGTTTTTCTCTTCCCTTTTTGTATACCCTCGTTTTTTTAATCATGGTTTTTTCTTTCATTTTTACCTGCCTGTGGACCAGGCGCCGTGCTCGAGTGCCAATTGGCAGCTGTTCGTCGATTACTGTGATTGATGCTGGGCTGACGCTTACATTCGGTAAAACTTATGCACTACAAACATTTTACGATATACCGATGACGATTTAAGATACACGATATACGATATACTGATGTACGGTATACTGCTGATATACAACATACGATTACGATATAGCTATGTACGATGACACAAATATTTTTCAGTGATATACGATATACGATATACCCATGTAAGATACTGTAAATCAGTTTAAAATATACGGTACCGATATTCATTTACGATATACCGATGGTCAATTTGAAATAAACCTGTGTATAATATACGTAGCATCAATTAACGATTTTTATAATTTGAAATAAACCCGTGTATGATATACGAAACATCAATTTACGATAGAAAGATGTAGAATATACTTCATACCGATATATGATGCATTGATGTAAGATATACGGGAATCTTATGTACGATATACGATTCACCAATTTACCATATAACGATATATGATTTACCGATGTGACATATACGATGAAGCTGTATATCATACACCGATTTACAATATGCGGTCCAAATATACCGATGTACGATATTCAAAATACGATGTTATCGTTAGCTGGCAATCATTTCTGTGCAACTTGAATAATTTTTTCTTGTCAAAAAATTAGGTAAATTTTCCAAAAAAAACTAAGCAGATAAATCACACGCATCAAAATAGATATATATGTATATTCATTATACAGTACATTTATATATATATGTATATATCATATAATAATTATTATAAGTACACACAATTATTAACAACAATTATCTAAAAATTTCGCACTACATAATAATAATATATTATAATAATTTAAATTTCACTTTTTGTATTTCTTTTTCTTTTTCCTTTTCTTTACGTTTTGTTGCAATTAATTCTTGAAGGTTTTGCTCTTACGCTTAGCTAAGTTTTAATTAAGACAAAATTAAATTAGTTTTTATATAGTTTTTAAATATATAAATAAATATGCAATATATAGGAAATAGAAAATATAGATATTACGAGCATTCTGGCGACCCGAGAATATTATTTTTAAAATCGATGTACTGAAATTTATTTTTATTTTTATTTTAATTTTTATTTATTAATTTTTCTGGCTGGTTTCGAGTTGCTTTGTCAAAAGTAATTGTTTTTCATATATTGGTAGGTTGTTGGTTTTTCTTCCAAATTTTCTTATTTTTGCTTTACGAATACACATACATATTTTTTATTTATTTTATTTTGTTTGCTTTTCTTGTTTAGGAAATAGACTTTCGAAAGCTTAACATGCATAAACATTTAATTAATTTGAAACATTTAGTTTGAATTAGCTTTATTTATTTATTTTATTTTTTTTTTTTGTGAAATATTTTCATTATGTTGTAATTTTGCGCTTCATCAATATTTATTTTTTGTTTTGCGTTTTGCATTTGTGAGGTTATGTCCTCGAACTGCGCCTCTTTGTGGGCAGTTTTTATAAAGTAATCAAATTTTTGGCTTGTGGCCAAAAAACACGCCCCATTTGCATTAGTTTACCCAAATTGGTAACAAAAATATATATATGTGTGTGTTTTTAGCTTTCAACTGCTTGGCCCAATCTACTGCTCATCCTCGGGCGATATTTTTGCCAGAGTCAAAAGGATCATTGTTAGCTCCTTGCGTGAGATTTTGCCATGCTTATCGTGGCCTACGCCGCGCATGATTGTCTCCTCGAAGGCAGCCAGATCCTGGGCATCGTAGTCATCCTGCCAAAGGATATTATATAAGAGATTCGGTATATATGAAGTAAGTGCTTACCTTTTTGACCAGCTCGAGCAGATCCTTGAGGAAGCCTTTCAGCTCCTCATTTTCAATAGTTCCGCTGTTATCCTATTTTAGATCGAAGCTCTATTATAGTATATACATATCTATATATAAAATCGGCTAACTTACGCGATCGTATAGCGAGAATACCTTCTCAATGTCCTCCTTGGTTAGTTTGGTGGCGCCCTGATTCAAACGCAATTAAAAAGAAAGAGTATTTGAAAATCGCATTGAAAACCAAGACAAGCCACAAAACATATCATAAATATATATTTAAAAATATATATACACACTTCAGTCTCTGCTGGGTTACTTTTTTGTTTTATAATGTCAACTGGCATATGGTACTGGAGTCTCTAGTCTACGTGTAAGTGTTTGAGTATGTGTGTGTAAGTGTGGGTGTGTGTGCTTGCTTATATCATATTTATTTACAGTTCATGCAAAATTATTTATTTTCATGCTTTCAACCTTTTTTATTATGCAATCCATGTCAGGACCGTGTTTGTCTATGGAAATTCAAACCACATTCGCACACCCTCAAACACAACATTCCCTCGCACACACAGTGTCACACACACTCACACACATGTGGCCTCCATGCAAATCAATTTTCATTTACATTTTGCCATTCATGTTTGCATTGACTCAATCTTTTCGTTCATATTACAGACAATTTGTGCACAATTACTTTCACGTTCCGGAAAAGCAGTTCGCAAAAAAAATGCCTATAAGGCAGCCAACGAAATGGAATCAGCGACAAAGACGCAGCTGCTTGCGCCAAAATGTATGCTTTCCTTTTTTTTTAGGTAATTGTCTTAGAGATGCGTCACTGTTCGATACATATTTGAAATTAAGATGATCGTGATATGATGAATCACATTTAATAAAAACCACAGGCCATAGTTCAATGGAACTTGCAGTTCTTATCTTTTCCCTTATTCAATTAAAATATTTGATTCTCCATTAATAACTTTGTTTCACAGTCCTAACACAAAGTCTATTCCATTAAGGAAACCATCTCACGCGCTCATCTCTAATGCATCACACGTACATCTCTAAGGCGTAAGACGAACGTTTATATCGCTAGAGATTGCATGCTTATGCGTATTATAACGAATGACTTAATTAATCTCCGTTGTATTTGTGCTTGTTCTTGACTTCCCCTCTACTTGTTCCCCCTACCTGAGCATTTGAAATTAGGTAATTAACATGCATTAAGATAAATGCGAATTTTCTCTGGCTTTCCATTTACTCCTCGAACAATGAGCAAGCAGGGTATACTGTGTAAGAATTTGCTTAAAAGAAAGCCAAAATAAAGAAATTGGGAATCAAAAGTTCAAAAAGAGCGATACAAAATTATTCTAATTTTCACACACTTACTCCTCGCTGGTTACAGGGTATCGCCAAGTCAGGCACTCTAGTGTGCCGAACACTAACTTATTCCCTCTCGCTTTGTGGCTTAAGTAATGTAGCATACATTTCGGCGCCAACATTTGCAGCTTTGGAATGTACAGATGTATGTGCTTACAAACACATATATAGGAAAATGTATGTGCTAGATGCTTTGAGCAGCAGTTAGATTTATTGATTCTCCTTCCTGTCCAATTCTCACACACACACAAGGACACAGGCACATACATGCCTGCACCTTGTTTTTGGTGCTTGTGGTTATGCAGGCAGCTCATAAAGGGAAGGCAGGGGAGAGGGAATGATGGCGTCGCTAGCAACAAATAGGTAACCATTCAAGTTCAAAGCCGCTGCAGGTGTTACATGAGCCAAAACCGAAATGGAATCGGCTCAAATTTAGCTAGCCAGCAATTTGTTACATATGTGTGTGTGGCTGTGTATGCGAGTATGTGTGTGCCTGCGGTCTCCCTAAGGACTGATAACATTTATTTTATTTAGACTTGTAAGCTGTTTTATAAACGACGCCTACGACAAAACGCATTTTCTTCTTTTTTTGCACCCTGTAAAAAATGGGTAGTAAAAAAAGGCAGGCGTCAAAGTCCAATTAGCTTTATAAGTAATATTGCTATATTAAGCTATAATCACCTAAAAAAAATCGGTTATTTTTTTATTTCTTTCTAGATTAAAAACATTTCGTTTTCTAAGTAACATTGAAAATCTTTCGATTGGAAAGTCTCTACAGGGTAACTGTCCGGCGACCACACTTAAATAGCATACATCTACCCATTTATTTCCTGTGTGTGTGTTTGGGGATTGGAAATCCATTAAGTGGCAGCTCTTTCAGCCCTTTTATCGCATTGTTCTTCGTTTTTTGAGTTTTAGAAAAAGAAGAAAAATAAAAACAAATAGCTTGAAAGATGGGCTTAATGTTGAGCCATCGTGTTTAATTTGTGCGCGAACACTTTTGCACACACCGAATTAGATGGAATTTATGCAGACGGACGCCTAAAAGCAGGCTTTACATTTTGTCAGCACTTGCTGACTGACAAATTGCGTAGCCGTCACGTTCGCCCAGCCCTGATAAAATGAAGTAATTATTTTATACTTCAACACTTTTGAATAGCATTTCGGGTTACGGCGGCGGATGTCTGCGGCTCCCATTATCCATATGGCCAGCAAAAGGCGCACACACACACGCATAGAGAGGGAGAGATATGCTGGCCTCTAAATTATGCAAAGGGTGGCAGCTCAGGGTCGTATCTGGACCTTCATTAGATTTAAGCAGCTCACGTACATGCACTTATCACCCATCTCTAGCTAGGTGTGTGTGTAAGTGTATGTGAGTGTGTGTGTGACAAGCAGCAAATATCTAATTAGTATAGCACATAGTTCTCGTTTACTTATTGGATTGGTCCCAGCATAAACACCCATTGAGGTTAGGTAACATATTTGCTAGGTTATGTTTACCCTAATTTAAGCGCCCGCTATTTGTCTTTTTAGTAAGTAGTTAAATCCAATTTAAGGATCTGGCTGAAACCCATAATTTATGGAATATGTTTAAAATAGACCTAATTGATTTGAAGGCTACATTGCAGGTATGTGTGTGTATGTTTTTAATAAATGTTATTTAGTTTAAAACTATCAATCAGCTGAGTTAGAGGGACAACAAAATATTCGAACCTGTTTTCTAGCTGGTTAATTTATTTATTATCTATGAAAAATAATATTTTTAGATGTTTTTTTTTGTATTAAAGCCATTATTAAACTAATTTTTAAATATTTGAATATATAACTTAGTATATATATTATACTGAAATATTAATAAAAACTTTTCTTTTTAGTAATACTTGAACTGCGATTATTTAAATTTAAAATGGAAAAAAAAAACTATGATTAAATTTTTACCTTTCAATTTGATGCTTGTGCGCTTGAGGGAACACAAGTAGCAAATCATTTAGTTTCCCTTTTTGTGCTGTCAAACGGACCACAAACATTTGCAGAATACGTAACACACACTCCAACTCACACACACACACACACGCATACACCTTTACACACAGATTGTAAAACTTATTTGCTAAACATGCTCAAAAACAAAAAAAAAGAGAAAGTAACCAACAAAGCAATTCGAGTAAAGCAAAGCAATCCAGCATGCATTTAAAATCTAACTATAGTATACGTATATATCTATAGATGTCTATGGCTTTATATAGTATATGGTTGCATAGAAAAAGTATTGAGTAGTATTTGTAGTTTTCTATAGATATGACTGACAAAAGATAAATCAGTCAGACAAAATACTTATTCAAATTGAACAAAATATGTGAAAGTCAACAACATTTCATTTATTTATTTTTCTTGTTGAACAAAACAAATTGAACGACAAAATATTTTATAATAAATTGAAAGCTTTGGTTGCTCGATTGGGAGGTGTTTTTATTGCAAATGTAAATTCCCATTGTTTTTCGACTATATAAATACGAGTAGAAAGTAGTGTGCTTTTTTTTTCTTCTTTGTTGAATACCCTGACAGAAAGTTTTAGAGTTTTGTTTGTTTTTAAAAAAGGATTTTTAATGGATTCGTCGAGCTTTTATAGTATACAAAACACTTTATCTATTTTAAATGAAAAGAAATCGGACTGAGTATGTTTTTATTGGACATTTTATTTGCGATTTCCAAATCAATATTGATTGACACAAAAACCAAAAAGTAGAAAGTAGGATTTGGAAAAGGTTTGCTACTAATGAAATGAATAGTTGTGATAATGTGCATTGTAATAGTTTTCAGAAATAGCCCTTAGGGATAAAAAATCTAGAAAAAAGCAAAGGACAAGGAATTGGTGTAAAAAATGTAACCTTAGTTAAAAAAACTGTGTAAAATTGATCTGTAAGGGTACTCAATGTTTGGCATAGCCAAAAACAGTTTGCATTTCTTTGTTAACTGTTTTGGTTGCTGTTGTTGTTGTTGTTTGCGTTGTTGTTGTTGTATTTTGCATTTGTTTTGTATTCCATTTGGTTGGGTACAACGTTTATTTTTCGCTTTAGCTCGGCTTGAATGGTAAATACTTACATCAATGCCCTCCTGGAATACGAGTACGAGTGTGTTTTTTTTTGTTTGTTAAGTTGTTGTTGTTGTTTTAGTTGTTGTTGTTGTTGTTTGGCAGTGCATATTGGTTGTTGTTGTTGTAGTTGTTGTTGTCGATTTTATATACAGCATTTATTTTGATTGTTTAATTGATTTTTGTTTTCGTTTTGTTTTTATTTATTGGTTTGCAGCAAATTTTAGAGTCGAGTTTTTTAATCGATTTCGTTTTTATTTTCATTGAAATTTTGTTTTGAATATTGCGAAAAGTGGAAAAATAACATTTGTGGCAGCCAAAATTTACATCACGTGCAGATTATATTGAATATATTTTGTAGATTTGATTGTCGTTTAAAGAGTTGTTGATTATAAAAATGTACAAGTGTTGATTGTAGATATATATATGTATATATATATACATATATATATATATAAATATACATATAAAGATTATAAGTAGAAATATATGCAGAAAGGTAATACGTAAATAGTATATATAGATACAGTTTGTTGGTTTTTTTTATTAGGTAGTTGCAGTTGGTTTAGGCATAAAGAGTTGCAATAGAGAGGGTTAGGCGGGGAATGGAAAAAAGAAAGTCAGAAAAATAGTTGATAAAGTATTCTATTTTTTGTTTCAATTGTTTGTATTAAATTAAAAATTATATTAGCTAATTTGGCTGCTGTTTAATTTGCAATTAGGTTAAGTCTAGAATTTTGGTTAGTAAGCTAAAATACCAGCTAAAATGCAGCAAACTAAATTATAGAGAAAATATTAAGTATACGTCTAGTTAATCATCAGGCAAGACCAATTCAAAGTTAAGCAATGCTTTTTAGTTGCTCTTTTCTTATTTAATTTGCCGCTGCTTAAAGGTGCAAAGAGCCAAAGGAATATAAAAAATAAATAATAAAATAAAAAAGAATATTTTATTTAAAATAAAAATATAAAATTTGTCTGTGTCAGCTGAAGGATTTGCGGCTGGCTGCCTTTTGCATTTCTGGCCACATTCTCACGTAAGCTGACAGCCGTTAAATGCAGTAAACAAAGAGATGCACCTGAAAGTAAAGTGAAGCATAAAAAACTCTACTCGGGGTTGCCTGACTGGCAAATACACTGCATGACGGACAGACTTGGTCTACTATATGAAAATATCCTGCCTTTAGACCGACAAGGATAAATCGACTCGGCTGTTAATGCTAATCAAGAATGCATTATGAGCCACGCCCACTTCTTCTGTACTGTTGCACACATTTGCACAAAAACAGTCTGCCCGCTTACACATTTACAGTCGGTTTAGCGTTTGAAAGGAAAATGCTTGCCAGCATATGTCGTGATCCCTGAAGCCACCCACAACACAATTACTTCAAAATTTGAGCAGCCACATTTGATCCCAAAGTTTATCCACAGGCAAATGCGCATTTAAAGCTGCAGCAACAGCATTCGCTGCAGCAGCATTTAGCAGTAACAGCAACCGCAGCAGCAGCAGCAGCAGCAGCTCTTGTGCATTATTTGCGACACATGCGTCGTATACGTGATGTGCATTAGCATAAGCCGTTGCGGCACATTGGCAGCGCTCCAATCCTTTGCAACTGGCTTTAGCACTGTGCTACAGCAATTTAGTTTTAATACCGCACAGCCATAAAATGCTTAAATACGGCCACATAAACCTCCGAAAATTTGTGCTCTGGCGAAAATAATAACCTTGCATTTATCCGAAACTAAATAGTTTCAAACTGAGCATAGAAAAGGCTTCGCACATTTTTGTATGCCAATGTATGTGAGTTCTAATCTTTTGAAATTGCTTTTGAAAAATTTTATCGTTATATATACATATACATAAATGGAATGTGTACCTAATCTCGTACTATTTTAAGCTTCGAAAAATCGAAATAATTTTCAAAGATCTGCCATAAATATATAACATAATTAATTGTATAACACAAGTCTCTATAAATATATTCTAGAATTTCTCTAAACATATTACTGAAATTTTAAGCAGCTATTTGATATAAAAAAATACATAATAGATTTTAATCTTTATTTATCCAAATGCAAATTTTCCAATATAGTTACATCGGTTAAATAAGTTAATTTTTCCTAAGCTCATCTTCAAAGCAGAGTAAGCATTACTTCTGAACTAATATTACTGATGATTCTTATCGTTTCGGAATTCTCTAGATAGAATCAGCTCTAGGTTACTTTTTTTAACTTACTTTCGAATTGTTATTCCTCTCATATTATTATCCCTCTTTCTCACAGTCCCTCTTCCTCACAGTCCCTGTTCAGTCTTACAGTCTTTCACTTTTTAATGAAAATGTTTTTAAAGTAAGAATTTTGTTGCTGTAATTCCTACCCAAAAAAATGTTAATTACTGTGTACAGACGTAAATTGGGAATATAAAATCTAGAAAGAACTAATCTTATGATACACAAGAGTTTATAGGGTATTAATAAGTCATTCAGTTATTCATAACAATACTTTGCTTTTGTTCTATTATTTAAGCTATTCACATTAACAATAATTATTATAACAAAATAACCAAATAATATTCCCAGAAGCCTTTCCGATTAGGACTAGGAATATGGAGGCATTTTATGCATAAAAGTTGTCCACGACTCAAACCCGCAGCACGTTTCGCTAGGATGGCAACATTAACATTTATTATTAGACTTTTATAACTTTATCTAATGTGCCATTGCAAAAGCAGACAAACCTTATGTGCTTCGAGTGGGGTTTGAACCCGCGCCGACTGTTACAATTTTATCTTAATGACTCGGACCACTTAGACAGAACAGTTAACAACGTAATATTGTGCAACCATTTCATATTTCTCTTTTTATTTTGTTAGTCAGTGTAATTGAGCCACGCAATTACCTGCCGGCTGCTGCTTACCTGAGTTTTACCGTAACTGCAGTCTGCAAGCCATAACTCAAAAGTCTTGCGGCTGTAAAAATGTTGATGCATGCTTTTATTTACATTTTTATTTTTATTACGCAATGGAATGGACCCCAGCCTCGAATGTTGGCCAAATGGGCTGGAAATAGCCATTTGATGGCTGCTTAAGCTTGTAGCATTTCGTTTTTTTTTTTTATGCACACCTTTGCTGCAACAAAGACTCCAGCGTCCAGGTGCCGCTTATCAGACTGCTGCAGGTGCTACAGGGCAGCAGCCGAATTATGATTTTTAACGACTTACTGTCATATTATTGAAAAAAAAAGAGGAAGAGAGTGTAGCTTTAAGCTGCTGCCGTATCATATTGGTGCGACATGTTACGCAGTGTGCAACATGCATTGGGCGTGGCAGCAACTGAACTGTTGTCAATAAAAGCCAAATAAAATGTCGCTGTGCAGCCAACTGTAACAATGGCCAAATAGTTGACTGTGTGAGTGTGTGAATGTGGCTGGCATGTGGCCATGGCTGTGCACATTGCTCATACGCCACGTTGAACTGCAATTGCTGTCAAGCTATGCAAATCGAACCAAGGCGAACATTTGCCAGCCCTGACGATCAGCTTATGGTATCTTAGTTCGCGTCGAAAGCCACTTGTCAAGTGCGGTTTGTGCGGTTTAATTAAAACTGCGCATACGCCATGTGACACCAAATTGTGCACTCACAGTTTTTAGCTAAAATATACCCTAAACATACATAAGCATGTATATACATACATACATATATACGTATAGATTTATTTATTTGTGTGTCACGTACATTCGCTGCAAATAACAATAAGCTGGCAACTGTCGCATTGCAATTGCTTTGCCTTTCCCTCTGTCGAACTCCGTTGATTAGGAACAATAGCAAAAGCCGGAAGCGAAGGCAAGTCGCTGACCACGGACATTGCTGGACATCTGGTTGCGTAACATGCGCCAAAACTAACTGTAATGGCTGCAAGAGTTTGCTTCGGGGCAGACACACACAGAAACACACACACACACAGAGGTTCGTTTCAGTGATATATTAGGGTTTGTCAGGAGTTTGAATTTGGCTTTGGCAGGGATTCAAATACTTGAATTACTTGAATCAAATGGAATACAACTTGATCTAGTTTCAAAGTTTACTTTTTATCATATGAAGGATAAGACTTGATCTAGTTTCAAAGTTTATTCTTTGTTATTTAAATAATTTGAATTAGTATTTGTCAAATTAAAACGAATTTCCATTTTAGCAAATTTAAATGTTATTCTACATTATTGTAAGAAATAAAGTAATTAATTAAGTACTTGAATATGCAAAGACAAAAGGTGTTTAGGCTGACATCCAAGATAATTTATTACAAAAAATTAATTAATTACTAAAGGACAAACAGAACCCTTTTTTGCTATTAAAGTAAGTGCGAAAGCAATTAGAAGTCCGACTAATAGAAGCACATTTTTGATTAATTATATTAGGCAATTTATTAGTAAACTGTAACTTCATCAAAGTATTGATTAAAAAGATAATATTGCTGTTTACTTATAGTTTGGACGTACAGATTAGTTGCCAAGTTCGAGTTGGACCAAAATACGTCGAACTAATCTTTGAGCCGAAGCTCTTAAATACGAAAGTTATATAGTTTAACATAGCAGTAAACCTATTTAACGCATGACTTAAACTATGAACAAAACTTCATTTTTTTTTGTGTTAAGCCAGTTCAATAAGTTGTACTTTGATCCCTTTTCCAGTGCATTTCATTCTTGACTACCCCTTGTGCCGATGCCTTTTGTTGAGGCTCAAATGCTGCTGAACACGCTGAAAGGCAACGTGATGTGAAAGAGAAGAGAGAAAATATTCTGGCCAAAGTTGGAGTATCGTATATGGCCAACGCAAAGTTATGGCCAAGTTGGTTTTTGCTGTGTGGCCTGCTGACCAATTACGTTCCGCCCGGCAGCCAAGAGACAGTCAGTCACTGCTTTCGTCCGTCAGTCAGTCAGTCAGTCAGTCAGTCAGTCCGTCAGTCAAGAACGGGAGTAAAAGTTGAGCCAAGTTGTGCGCTCCATTAAACTCCCAATGGGTACATTTTGAGCAGACGCTGCGCTTAAATATTAAATCTCAAATAAATTGTGAAATGTTGCCAAAGGAAATCCCAGACCCAAAGCACGAGCTGCATCACAATCCATTGTCACTTAATGTATCCCCAAATTTTGTGGTTGCCAGCTGCCAGGTGTTCTCTGCCTAATTAGAAAGTCAAAAGTTTTTGGTTTTGGATAGCTTGTATTTATAATCAGCTTAAACTGATTCGTTTCCCTATTTCCCAAACAATAAAATGAAATAAAAAAGGGAGAAGTTAGCTTTTTATTGCACGCTCATTGAAGCGGGACACAAAAGCAGCTGACGCAGGGTAAAATTTATATTTGGGGGTTGATAATGGGGTTGACTGCAAATTGATTTGTGCGAGTAGGGGATTCACCCCTAACTAAGCAAACAAGACAATGGTACAGCACACAGGTGTTTCGAACTTCTGTCTTTCGCTTAACTTGTCATCACGCATACGCCAGGGTGTACACAATTTCTCTGTTACTCTGTACAGAGAGAAAAAGACAGCATAAGGTATATGCAGAATTATAATTATATATTATTAAGAAATATATAAAACATTCTTTTATTTTCTATCTCGAATTTCCTTTTTTAAAACATTTTATGAGCTTAATTTGCTTGCATCTTTATATATAGATAAAGCTGTTTAGCTACTATTTTAAACATAATTTTAAAATGTATATTTATATATTTAGGTAATCGCATTGTTAAAGCCCCTAAAAACTTATATTTCTTTAACTTCCATTTCAAATATTGTTTCCACTCCAAATAAAGCATAGTTAAGACGATTACACGTTCAATTTTGATTAAATATTTATAAAATCATAATTTCATAATTTCAGTTATGGATATATTTAAACTCGGAATCATGAAACATCATTAACTGCCACTGCAAACAGTTCTTACGCTGATACGGGACAGAGCATTATTCAGTCGATTACACCCGGTTAAACCGCAGTCGCTTGCTTGTTTTTGCTGTGCATTGCAATTTCATAGCATTTATTCGCTTCGTTGGATTTATATTTTACGTTTATATGGCAAAACGTGGCTGAAATCTATTTGAGCAGACACAGACACAAACACAAGCTCAACAAAATGCAGAATAAAAAACAAATAAAAATAAATGAAAGGAAAGGTAATAAAATCATACGCATTGCGATTGCATAAGTATTTGGCTTGCTGTTTAGTCCAGGCGGCAGCTAGTTAATAACTAAAGCTAAGGCTAAAATTAACCTATGTGCTAGTGTTGTAAGCCCGGCCTAAGCCAGTTAAATATACTCATATAAATATATGTAGTTGTATATAAAGGTTGAGTTGACCCGAGTAATTTCCTCATCTGAATGACCGGCATAATACTTGGCACTTACCTTGAATACCTGACGACAGAGGAAATTCTCTTTAACCGGAAGCAGTCTGTAATAAATAAGTTGGGCGTTTTGTCTTTGACAAAAACTTCGGCATTGGTCTACTTACTTGGCCATTTCCGAGAGCTGCAAACGACCATCCTTATTGGCATCGAACACTTGAAGCTGAGAGATGGACAAAAGGAGAGGGAAAACTTAATGAGCTCAATGACAAAACTTTTATACCTAATTAATGATACATCAATTGGTTCTGTCCCTAGAGACAATGTGTATCAGTTCCTAAAAATAAACATACACACACACACTCGTAAATCGACTTAGGTAAGTACCAAAATGTTTTCCTCACATGACTTTTGTTAGCCTTAAGTGCAATTCGGACTAAATGTTGGCTCGAAAAACATTTCCCATCTGTTTCTTGGAACTCGAAAAATACATTTTTGTTAGTCGATTCGTTAAGCAAAGCACCCTCTAGGGGTTTTCCGTATTATGTATTATGTATTATGTATTAAAGTTGCGTCTTAAAATTGTATCTAATATTTATTTAAGTGCCTTGTAAACGTTCTCAAATAGATTAGCTAATTTGTATTTAGTTTTAAAAATGTATTTAATATTTATTTAAGTGGTGATATATGTTTTTAGCTAATAAACTATATATATAATATTTGTTTATATGACGTTAAGTCAACTTTTATATTCCACATTTTTTTATGTTTTTTTTTTGCCTGATAAACTGTTTTGAAAGTGTTTTGAGGAAGATAAGGCAACCGATTAATTTGACTGTCAGATTAACTAACTGGTAAATTTGATTAAGCGGAAAAGCTGCGAGATAAATTGCCTGTTAAATTTGAATAAGAAGGTACGCTGGGAGATAAACTGCCTGTTAAAAATAAAAAATAAAATTTAACATGAGAACATCTTCAGCTTATTGTTTGATTTGACACGAGCTTTAATCAACATATAAAAGATTATAAAATTTTGTATGGGACTGAATAAGTTTTCCTCTTTATAAGGTGTACTATAAGCCAAAGATATATATTTTTTATTGTTGGGCTATATTTTATCGGGGCAATTTGTCGGAACATTTTCGCAACTGCATTTAATCTTTGACAACTTTTCTCTTCTATCTGCTGGTTGGTAATTTAACTTGCAAATGCGTTACGAGTTTCCCTAACGAGAACATTTTTATCATCATTTATTGTAATACGTGCGCCAAAAATAATGCGAAGATAGGAGTTTAAGAAGCAACCACAAGTTGTGAGGAGAAACGGAGAATAAGATGGGAAACTCTTAAGAGTTGCTGGCGCGAAAAACTGTGCGACACTGTGTGACACACACAGACACACACAGACACACACAGACACACACATGTGTATTTTGCTTTTTCATTATAAAGTTTTTAATTAACAGCACTTTCAGTGCATATAAATTGCGGAGCAAATTCACATAATACCCATAATACTCATAATTCCTGTCAGGCCAAAAATTAATTGCAATATTTAACGCAAGACTTGGCGCAGCGAGTGTTAAAGGCCAACGCTGACATTGATTGGTCAGCATCGTAATTTATTTTGGCACTCATTTATAATGAACTATGATCCAGTAAGATATATTGTGTATACGCACCATGGTGTCTGTGTATTCAATAAGCTTATCCTCGGAGACATCGTTGATCTTTTTGGCCTCTTTGAGCAAGTCACGCAAGAAATTCTTAAGCTCATCCGCCTCAATGTAACCGGAATTATCGGTGTCGTATTCACGCCAGATCTAATCGAAAGAATAACATCAGCATGACAAGAATTAATTAGAGGGAAACATTCTTTATCAGCTTCCACCGACAACCTTGGCCTTTTTCCTCACCTGGATAGGTGAGTGAGTGGAAAGGGCGAGATGGATAAGAGGACTGTCCCTCGTTTAACGCTCCGTTGACCAACACTTACCTTCATGAATTCGACGCTTGATTCCAAGGGGTTATCGAAGCGGAAGAGCAAAAGGAAATTTTCTTCCATGGGCAAAAGTTGGGCAAGCTGTAAATATTTTTATTTTCAAGAAGAAGAAAAAATGCTTGGGTTAAAGAAAATACTTGAGTGATGGCACTTCAGCCTTAGCTTGCTGTTAAAGAAAAATCTAATCTCAAAGTGTGTGTGTGTTAGTTTTTGAAAAACTGTAGTGAAAAAGCCAGTAATTTGGCTTTTGCATGCAGGAAGCTTTTCAGTTAAGCTGAAAGCTTTTTTTTATTAAAACGAAAAACTAAATTAACTGCCAAAAGCAAGAGATGTAGCAAATAATAAAGTATTTTAAGTAATGTATAGTTTCTGATTGGCTTTTAAAATATATAATATTTTTATATTAAAGTGTTAATTATGTCTATATTACTTTTTTAGCATTGCACAACACTTATTTGGAAACATTAATATACACCCAGTAAACTTTAAGTTATTTTATCGTTAAAATTAAACGCAGATTTCAACAAACTTGAAACTCAATCTCGGAAAACTGCTTGGAAAAACGAACAAAAATGCAAGTTAATCGCCTTTCACAATATGAGAAACAATTTTGCAGCTGCGAACTTAAGCCGCTTGTATGAATGAAAACTGTTGGAAAAAGGAGTTGCAAGGAAAGTAGAAAATAGAAAAGGCTGTTTTTATTGGTTTTGGGTTTTGCAGTGAAAATATTTTGGCAAACTTAGAGAAAAGTCTGTGATTTCAATTCACAGCGAATTGCAATGCAAAACTTTCGGCTCATAATTCAAGTGTCGATTTGAATTTCGTTTATGCTAAAAATTTGCAAGGAAAATAGAATAGAAAAAGGGATACAACCCTTCATATAGATAAAGTTTCATGCTTTTAATTTCATTAAACAACAATTTGAAATTTTCGGACAGCCACTTAAGCTAATTAGACTCTGGTTGTGATTAAGCAAACGAAACTTAAACAAAACTTGGACAACAACAAAAAGAGAAAGAGAGAGAGAGAGAGAAAGAGAGGAAGAACTACAAAAGTTGCAGAAAATGTTGAAATATCAGCTGCCACATGGCGTATGCGCAACATTTTGTGCCGCAATGAATAAATGATGAATGATATGGGTAGTTGAGTGCTTTCTGAAGTCACAAAGGGTTAGGACTAAACAACAATCAGAGATTGCTGCTGCTACCTGGGTACACACAAACACTTCTCTTCTTGCTCTTTCAGCTTTCAACTTTTGCTCATTCATCATGGGACAACGCCCAAAGGTAGGCAACATTATTTTTCTATTATTAAATCTTTAAATTCACATTGGTTAAAAGCGACTCGTAGTAGTCTTTCGACTGCTGAGAGCTTCAATTAAAAACTCATTTTAAGAAGAAGGCGGGGAAACTTTTTCGTGGACCTTGGCACAAAACTTTGGAACTGTGGCAAATGGCAAAATGGCCAAATAAATTATTGAGCCACAGCAAATTGATGCGGGCAGAGTAAAAAAGAGAAAGAGGGAAAGAAATAAGACAGAAAAAGTGGAAAAGCATCATTTCAAAAGCAATTTCAAAAACGCGGCAGCAAACGCAAAAATTGTTCCATTTTAGAGATCGGAGCGTGTTGCATATTTTTATTTTTGGGCATGTAGCCGTGTAGCAGTCAGTACTAATAGGTATCTATATAAAGTTTTATATTTCTATTCATTCGTGTTATTTGGAGTTCTGATGATTCAAGTTGTAGATATCGGTAAATATTGTTAATAAAGATAGGTATTGTTTAAGCCAATTTAGGTTGTGCTATTTGTTGAGGTCAATTTTCAGTGTTCAGATCGTGTTCTATTCGTATTTAGGTGGAATCGTGTTCAGTTGCTTTTAACCGTACTCAGTTTTATATTGACCATCAGTATATTCAACAAAGCCACGTCCAAACATATCGACCGAAAATTGAAAATTCGAATACGACACGCGCTCAGCTCTAAGCCCCAAATAGATGTCATTGCGAGATATGCACGTACAGACACATTGCGCATACGACATGTGAGGGCGTGGAAAAGCAAAAGAAAAAATACATAAGGAAAGCAAACACGATGAAAATGAAGCAAAAAGTTTAGAAGCAGCAGAGCTACAAAACATGTTTGTCTGAGCTGTGAGTCATAAGCGTAAAATGCATGAGTGTCTTACCTCTCTGATATCGATTTTGCCATCCTGATTATCATCATAGGCCTCCATGAAGCAGGACTTCAGCTCCTCCAGCATTGTATCGGTGACAGCCTAAAAACAAGGACAGAAGCCAGTTGATGAGTTCTTAATAGCAAGCAAGTATTTAAGGTTTATTCCCAATGTACTCGACTAGGAGTATACCGAAGATAAAGACTTAACTATATTAAACGATTTTTTTAATCAATTTAGGAAGAAAATGGCATGTGTGTTTAGCTTAAGTGTCACATTTCAATTGAAGTATTTCCAGTTTTTCAATTGGAGCCTACAAAATAAATTCTCGAAATCGATTTTTATCGGTATTAGGTAAATAGGCTGACTTATTCGGAAAAAATAAAAAGCTATTGCTGCGTACGGTATACCAGAATATATATTCTAAATTAAAAGATTCTTGCTTGAGTAGTTCCCGAGATCGATGAATTCATACAGACAGACCAACTGATAGAAATAATACATTATATCATTATGGTGTATCACGCCTGCTTCTGCCCACTGCACACAGAATATATATATACCCAATATACCCCACTTAAAAAATGTTCAACTAGGCCAGGGTATAGAGAGGACTTGCTGACTTGGCACTTACCTCGGGACTAATGTCCGTGGCATTGGCACTGGAAACGAACTCGCGCAGAAAGCCATCCAGCTCTGTGCCCTCGATATAACCATTGCCTGCGGAAGGAATCAAGTTAAAGAGGTTAAGGCAAATGCTTATATATATAATATATAGTAAGTAAAAGTTATACACACCATCCTTGTCGTAATGAGCCCATACATCCATAAATTGATTGGCCGATAGTTTCTTGAGCTCCCGTGATTCAGGATCGCGATATTGACGCATGAAGTTGTGCGCCTTCTCGATTTGTACGCGCTTGGCGGCGGCGGCAGCTGCTGCAGAATCCATTTTACTTTATAGCTTTTATATATATATTATCTCAATACAAATAAATTAGATTTGTGCGTTGCACACTTCTTCTTGTGTCGCTGTTGGCGTAATCTGCAAAAAATACGAGCAAAGCAAAAAGGTATTTTAAATTCCAATTGAATGCGATTTGTTGGCAGTCACGTAGCGCAATCAAATAGCGCTTAACATGAAAAACTACTCACAACTATCCCCTAACCTTATAAGGAAAGCCCGCCGCAAAGTATTTTCAATTAGCTTTTGCATATTTCAAAGCAATACCAAGCGAAAATTCTTAAAATTAAATCAATTAGTTTGACAGCCAGTTCATTATTGGCTTAGCATGCAGCTAGGGTGTGCAGTGTGTGTGGGAGGGGAGGGGAGCTTAAATTAATAATATAAAATACATTGACATATACACACACACACACACGCACACAGCTTTGACCACAGGAGGTCCCTGCAACTATTTGAAAGCTTATAGAAATTAAGAAAAAACAGTTCCCTTTTAGTTAGCGACTATTAAATACCTTAAAGAAGTTATATTAGTGTTAACAAAGAAGATTATTCTGTGCCAGCTATATGATAAAGTAGTCCAATAAATATTGTGATACGATATAGATACTATATGCATATGTACAATACAAATTTTGTTCTTAATTAAATTTTAATATTTAGAATTTGTATTCTAAAATCTATATGAACAAGAATATGTTTGTATACATATATTTTCTATTTTAAGTATACTCCTTTCCTACGTTCCACACATCAATACAAAGTCAAAATTGCCCACAATATCCCATCAATATACCCTATTTACGATTATTAAAAAAAAGCGCAACTAACAGGATTAGAGCCAGCACGCAGCAGAGCAAGTGTGCGTGTGTGCGTGTGTGCGTGTTCGTGTTTATTAGTGTTGATAAGCCCCAAACGAAATGTGGGAAGTGTTCGCTGCAGCGGACAGCGAACAGCGTTGCCAGACTGGGCGCCACTTAAACGGAGCTAACTTTGTGCAAAAGCGCTGCAGGAGAAATTACCACAACACGCTGACATTTGCCACGCCCCTCCCGCCCATTATCAAAATAATAACAGTACGAGTAAAATATGTACTTATGTTCAAAACAAAGGGAATGCGAAATAAATTGCTATACAAAAGCAATGGAACAAGCATAAATTATTGTTGTTTTTTTTGTTGTTGTTGTTGTTTGTCTGCTGTGCGGTCGCTGTGGGCGCTGAAACAAAGCAGCAACAAAAAACAAAAATATTTTGAGGCTGAGAATGAGCCGCAGGATGAAGATGCGGATGGGGCTGAGCTGCAGCCACATTTGACGTCGCCGTCGGCGTCGCAGTCGACGCAGCCGCAGCGACAGGATGCGAACTAAGCGTTTGTCCTGCCCGGAAATTGCGGGCGGCATTTTGTCTGCTTATTGTGGCTCCGGTCTCACATCCACTCAACAGCGGACACGGCCTCTGCGTCACGGACATGTAGACACAGTTTTTTTTTCTGTTTGTTTTTTAGCAGCTGTCGTTAAATGAGTTGGCCTGGCTAAAAACACAATCAATGCGGGCCCAAGAGGGCGACTTGTTGCTGCTGTTGTTCTTTTTTTCAATTATACATTTTTGCAGGGTATATTAAGTAAGTCATCAGATGTGTAACGCATATTGGATAGTAGGAAATTTAAAGACGGACGAAAACTTAGGTTGTTTATCTGATAATGTTTTTTTTTTTCAATAATTTAAGATAACCCTAATTGATTTTTATAGAGAACGGAATGTTAATTTTCACGCAGACCTTCAAATCTGTTCAATGCACATAGAATCTCAAGATTTTGATATATCTATAAAAATAGTAATTTAATAAATCAAGCGAGAGAACACCAGATCAGAAGATGGAGATAATTTTCCACAGCACTTCAAGCCATACTTGTAAAAAGTTCTATTATTGAAATCTCTTTATAAGATTCAATCGGTTAATCAGAAAAAATATATGACCCTTAAATGAATTTTCACAGAATGTACAAGTGAAAGTTTACTGAAAAGGAAAATTTGTAAATAATTTTATTTATGCTTTCTAAACTTCGTTTTCTATGGGACAAATTTTGTTCCTCACTATCATACATATAAATATATACAATATTCGTTCAGTAAGGATATTTACAATTCGATTTGCTAGCACGCTCGCTCTTTCATGCACTTTCAACTTACATAACGAACATTGGCGCCTGAATGTTGCACAACTTTTCGCATGAACAACATGAACAGCAAGTGCAGCAAATGCCGCAACTGCAACAACAACAGTAAAAAGGCTCAACTTGTGCATTTTGTTACCTGACAGAACATACAAAGTGTGAACCTTGATTGCAAACTAACTGCAACAGCAATTGCAGCAGCAACTGCAACTGCAACTGCAACTGCAATTGCAACTGCAATAGAAAATGTGGCTTAAAGAGTTTCATTGAGAAGTTGTCTGTTGACATTTTATGGCTAAAGGGGATCGCATTGAAAGCCAACTTTTTTGCCTTTGCCCACATTCTGGGTCAGGCTCATTAGAAGGACCTTCGCATAAAGGACTTCAAATGCGAGTTTCAGAGCCGGCGGCAACTAAAGTTGTTGCTGTTGCTGTTGAGATTGTGTAATGGCATGTGAGGCAGCAAATATATTTATACTAGTGCAAAATATGTGAAGAACTTTTAGTTTGGATGGCACTCGAAGAGGCCAGCGCTTGAATTGCATTTTTCAGTGCGAATGCCGCATGCCACATGCCGCATGCTGCATGCCGTATGCTGCATGCCACATAGCTGCTGCTAATGTTTGCCCAGCGCATATTCCAACTGCAGAGCAACTCCTGCTGCTCTTAACTATATAAGTTATGGCCCAGATTAGTCCGCTCTCTGAGCTCTTTTACATTATAATTCATGCTGCTGTCGCTGACAGCTGCACTCGAGGCACTTTTCGAGTGCCCAAAAGATATGCATTGCTAACACAAATATCAGATACAACAACGTGATTTAAGGACAGACTTTGAGAGGAAAAGTCAAAATAAATTAAAAGGAAAACATATTTCAGGAATATTTGTGAGCCACATATCGTAAATGTGAATTGAAATGAAACACCAGCAAATATCAGAAAAAACGTGGATTAAGGCAAGATTCTGAAAGGAATTCAATACAGGAATAGAAAACACATATATTTAAGAGAATTTGTGAGTCAAATATGTAACATTGAATTATTGTTTTTAATATAAATCATGCAGGGCGTATACTTAATGCAATATATTACAAATATTATATAAAGTAATAAGTAAAATAGAAATCATATCAGAGAATTTGTGGGCCACATTCGATAAGTGAATTGATATGTAACAGAAATATTGGATGCAACAAAGTGGGGCGTATACTTAATAATTTCTTAATAAATGCAAGAGAAATTTCAATTTAATTCACTATCCTAGCCTTAAAATGTTGATTCAAAACGATAACTAAAATATATTTTATTTTATCAAGAAATATTAAATTAGAAATTTATATTTTAATTCGTCCTTTACAAATTCGAGACAACACGAACGATGCTCAGGCTTAATATAATGCTCAATAAATTTTGACAAATATGAAAATTCACAATTTTATATTTCATAAAAGTGATTCTACAAAAAACCAGAGTTAAAATTCAATTCATTTTAATAGGTAATAATAATAGAATATAATTTATCTGAAGCAATGTATAAATCTTCCTTAGCATAAATGTTAACACATTTTAACCTTTAAATTTAAGCGTATTACGAAGCATTTCTGTTCCTTTAAAAAAGTAATTTACTTTATTACAAATGAGTCACATTTAACTACTTAATTATTGATGTCCTGTGAAGCATAAAAGCTTCTTAAATTTAACTAGTTTTTATGCGCGGTATTTTCTTCCGCTACTTCTTTGGCATAATTAATCAATCGAGTCAATGAAATAAACATAAATTATAATGAGACAGACCTGTCCCTCGTTTGTCTTCACACGCACTTTGTTAATTATGTCAACAGAAGGCAACGTGCATAAATATTTAGTATGTGTACTAAATATTAAGGCAGAAAGGAATGTGACATAAACATAAAATAAACCGATTTTGTTTTTGTTCAAAAAATACGCAAAACATTCAAAAGAATTGCCTGAATTCAATTCGACTTGTCGCCCATTTTGCGAGCTGTCAGCGACAAACGAAAATAAGCCACAAAGAACCAAAAGCAAAAACAATAACAACAACCGGAAACGGAAATGGCGGAGAAGAAGTGCTGCAAAATTCGTCGGGCATAGTTGAAAGCGTCATGGTGGACGCCTTAATGGGCGTTTCACATGGCAGCAACGAAATAGCAGGTGAAAAGAGGGTGTTGATGTGGTCAGGCCAAGGCTACAAGAGGCGATTTTCAACTCGAACTAGTTCGCACCAAGCATGCTGTGAACCGAACAGGGAATTAGTTTGATTAAAAAACCAATCTTATTCAAGAAAGAAACATACTCTTATATATATATATATTACAATTTCTTATGTATTATTTATACATTTCTGAACTGAAATTAATTCCAGCCGGGAACTAATTCATTTAATCAAAAATAAATATTTGTATATTTGGTATATTTAATGTATATTTTATGAACTGGAAACTTGTTTTAAGTAGTTCCAACGTAGTGAATCGAGCACCGAACTCCCTAATTTAAGCAGAAAACAATCATAATTGATACCGAAGTGAACAGTTTAAAAGAATTGTTTTCTATTTTTCTTTTTATACACTCATATTATTATTATATTCTTAATATTAATGTGCTTTAAATAGTTCCAGCTAGAATCATTTGTAAATCGAACATTGATATATAACGTTTCTTTATTAACTTTCTTGTCCATTCTACATATTATCAGGCTATAACTCAGACTGTTATTTAACGGCTGTTATTTAACTGTAAGCGAGCATAGCCCAGTCAAGAACATCCGACTTACTTATATTTTCAGTGGAAAATAAGAATTGTCAGGCATTGTCGTTGTCGTTGTCGTTGTCGTTGTCGTTGTCGTTTTGCGATTGCGTTGCAACTCAAGTCCACAAGTTGTCAGCGACGCGTGTTAAAGTGGGTGCACGGCGGACAGGTGGGCCAGGCGAGGCCCTGGCTACCTGTGAGTGGACGCCAGCTCGACATTGACATCCATTACACTCCCCTACTCCCCTACACCGCTTTGCACTGGCCTTTAATTTGAGTGGAAGGCAGTCGCCGTCTTCTTTCTGTACTGTATTTAAGTGCATTAAGCTCGCATTTAATTTGAAATGTTTGCCTTTGTTTGTGCTTGTGGTTCAATTACGTCTTCACCCGCTGTTAACTTGACCATAAGCGTGCGTGTCTATTTATAAACGCTTTGCACAAAGTCTGAATTATATATAAATGTGTTTTGTGTGCTAGAGCCGAGGCGTTCGCTTCAGCTTAAGTTCTATTTTTAGTATTAATTACGCTCAGCAACGACATTTGCAATGGCAGCAACAACAACAACAGCAACAACATTAATAACAGCAACAATTTTGGATTTTATGAACGATTTTCACAATTGATTGTTTGGCCTTCTGTTTTGTTATTGTTATTACCTTTAACGTATCTATTGATTTCCTATAGGCAAACAATTCCTTTTCCTTTTATTTTTCTTTTTTTTGGGCTTACATGGTGTATACTTAATATTCATAATATTTTTATAGATTGGATAAACTGGATAAAAATATGAATGAAACCCAAGTTGGGATTAAATTATTAATTTGTTCAATATTGTTATTTTTAAAGGTAATTTAATATCTGCTTTGGTGTAGATGTTTGTAATAATTTACTGATTGATGGATTGATTTAAGGTTGACTTTTTAATACATAATAAAAGTATACATTCAAATTTAATAAGGTCTGTTTGACTAACATATCTTAGTGTCAGACTAGTAAACAATGAATCGATGGTTCGAATTCCACAGCAATTTAATTGATTATTCATGTAAGCCACAAGTTATAAAAGTATGGATCTATAAAGCTTTCTTTCTTGAGTTCCTTTTTATATCTGTCTGTTTATCTTTCCGGATGCTTCTCTAATTGGATTGAAGACTGAAAACTGTCTTACACTTCTCTATAATAAAACAATCTCTAGAATAGTGCTAAATGAACCCATAAGCCCAATAGCTCTGAGTACATTTTGTTCTTAACTATATTCCGCTCTTTAATCATTATCAAAGTTAATTCTTGTCTTAGCCGGATTCCCAGTGGGCTATTGGTCCATAAATTGTTAAGCAGAACACTTTTCATGTTAGTTGTCTTGTTCTATCCGCGACATTCTGGACTTTTATGGCCATCCTTGGACTGCTTTGCACTAAGCCACATGCCAGATGTGGAGTTAAAAGGGGCCGTAAAACGGTAGGAGGAAAATGTATTGAAGGTTTTTACAAGCGTCCATATAAACAGACAGTCAGACCGACAGACCGAGTAGTGAAAAACTTTGTTGCTTTTTGCTGCAATGTGTCAGCCAAAGTCATATTCATAAATAATAATAATAATAATAATATATAAAGACAAACACAAATACACGTGCAGACAAAGCTTTTATGCATAGACGTAATTTATGCAAGTGCAAGCGGAAGTTAATAGACAACACACACATACAAACTCACACATACATACATACATACACACACACACATGCACTCACTCAAGAACTGCTCAAAGCACTGACAGCCAGCAGCTACTAACTGAATGAATGAATGACTGACTGAATAACTGACTGACTGACTGATTGACTGACGCACAGCCTGTTTGACTGACGGCCAGTCAGAATAGTGCTTGGCTTTTGAATTATAGAGCCAACATTGTCTGTCCTATTGCGTTTTGTTACCAAAATAGATATACAGGGTATTTAAAGGATATGATAAACTAGAACATATGAAAGGTTAAATACAACTACTGCTGAACAGTGGTTTATTTATTTAAATTTAACACATCGAAAAGGAAGGTAGGTAAAAGTATTCAAGTAAAATGTTGTATCTCATAGAATGTATCTATTTATATTCTACACCAACACATCTTCCCACAGGGCATCTCTTAGTCGATCACGCGCTGAGTGCTGCTCAAACACTTAAACTTGGTTTTTGTGCTGAGTTTTGTATTACGTTGTCTAAGTTTGCCTCAGCTGTGTTCCACTTTAATTAGGACAGGGCCAGAAATCTAAAGGCTTAGTTTCTTAAGAGGTTGTGCATGCAAGCGGCCATAATAAACTTAGCCTTGGCTTTCAAAGTCATATGAAAAAGAAAACACTTGGCCACAAACAAATGGAAACAGGCAACAGTTGCCACTTGACATTGACATTTGCATGTGGCATAAGTTAAACTTAAAATCAGGTCCAAATCCGCTGCCCAATGGCTTGTAAGCTGTAATAAAAAGAAGATGAAGAGGACGAAAGGGAAGGAGAGGAAGCAGGAACGACCATTGATTTGCATTCATTCAAGTCTCAAATGATTCGGGCTGCAGCCTCAACGGTATCTCTGATCCGATCAATCTGTACCCTAAAAAGGGGAAGCTTAACCAATAAAAGGTTTGCTGCGAGGGAGGGTCGAAGAGTTTCGGGTAACGGGTTGTCGGGTTGGCGGGTTGGCGGGTTGGAGGGCTGGTCGTATAATTTATGGCCCAGTCGAGCTACGGCAGACAATTTATCAAAACACTTTGACATTTCTACAATTTTATTTATTGCAATTTGGCTTATGCTTTGGGCCTTCCAATTGGGGGAATGGGCGAACACTAATAAAACATGCAGTTAAATTTTAAATGCCAATTTGTGTAGCAACGAATCTCAACTAGGGTGAAGGCAGGTCTATCAAATGCTGTGTGTAATCGACTAGAAGATACCCTGAAGTAAGAGTAAGTCGATGGAGGCATTTCAAGCTGATTGGGTGAGTGATTGAGTGATTGATGAGCAAATGGAACAGTCGTAATCGTTTAAGCTGGTATTTTACATTTTTTTATCGCATTTTCCTAATGAAAAGTAATTGAACTGTGAGAAGGGATTAATAAAAGAAAGGATGGGGAATTAAAAAAAAAATATATCTTTTCTTTCTTCTAATGCATTGCAACTGTATTCAAATTTAATTAACTAACCTCTGGGAAGGGATTTTTTTATTTTTTTTTTTTCCTTTTTGAAAAGGGTGAGAAAAAATCGCTTTCTGATTTCAAATAGAGTTCAACTAAATTGAGAATTGATCAACGGAACTCTTTGAATGGAATTCCAAAAATTCTTTTGTGCTTGGATTTAAATTTATGAAGAAAATCCCTTGTTCTCACTTCAAATGCAAAACAACTTTGTTTTTGCATTAGGATTGATTACTTATTTATTTATTTTAAACGGCTTTGCTTACGGATTTGAAGTCGTATTTTTTATAAACAAAACATAAACATTCATCTTTACATTAGAGATAAACTCAACTAATGCTGTGTTAATTTTGATGATCAAAGATAAACTTGCTACGTAAATATATAAATTGATATATAAATATGTATTTGTATAGTATGCATGCAAATCTTGCTTCCATTCGTTTAACAAAAATTTATTGGTATAGTGAACTACACTGAGATTTATGACTATTTATCCGGCTTTAGTCGCCGGACTATGGACAGATGGAAGCACCATATACTCAATATCGAGATAAATTTTAATTAGACGATAAGTTGCAAAGAGCATCAAAATTTATAGTACTTTAAATAGCATAAATCAGCTCATTCCGTAACTAAATCGAACGCTTCATGCCATACGATTTTAATAAAATCTCAATATTTATTTTTCTATTTCAGATTTCACACACGCTTCTCCTAAAGTGCATGTAAGATTCGTAAGATTTGTAAGACGCCATAAATTAGATACTAAAAACGATTCTTTAAATAAATGCCGAGTTGCAGAGATCTCTATTCTATATATTTTCGATCTGCATTAACTCAATTGGCTGCTCATACAAGTTCAATGAAAGAGACTTGTGGCCATTCGCTAATTGGGGGAATTGTCTGACCTGCTTGTAAATATGCAGATGTACAACAATTGGGATTTTCTTTACGGTCTATATATAGACAGGCCGATCTGACAAGGTTGGCCTGAATGAAACTTCAAGCGGCAGCCTCTCAATTATTTTTGGCAGAAACACTGACAAGTGAAGGAAAACATGCAGGAATTATTATTATTATTGCTATTGTAACACATATTATTATTTTGATGCTGCAAATAGATCGGCGGGGTGTCTCGCTTCTGCTTTAATCAAAGGTCACATGGGGCCTGCAATTGCGTCATCTCGCAAATGTGTACTATCAAATACCTAGAGGATTGTGAGTACCTTATAAAGTATTCAAAAATATGTAAGACATAAACAATTTCTATTAATATGGAAACGCATACGAAAAGATTGTTCAACACTATGAATTGTTGCGCAGTGTAATTATTTACAATGCAGTTAAGTGCTTTGCATATTTTATAAGTTCTTTTTAGATTTGAGAGAGAAAAGTGTGCATTTGAAACGTTTTCTCATTGACTATGCAGACAAAGTTTTTACTACTCTTTACCAGCATTGTTCAACACTGAAAATTTATGATATTTATGAATAGATAGAAAGAGTGAAAGAAAGATAACTTCAATGATTTATCTCGATTTTAAAGTAAACTATAAATCTGTGCTTATTGTAAAAATATATAAAAAAAGGTAAGTAAGTAGAATAGCTCGAAATATAAATTATACATTTACACTCATTGTAAGTATTTCCAATGTGATAATAGTGCTAAAATAAGATGTATACAGAACAGATATGAAGGTAGTCTACTAGATGAGTTAAGTATCGGAATATAGGTTTAAATACTATTACTACTATTTCTTTTAAATAGATATTAATGGCAGATTTACAATGAATTTAAATATGGCTAGTCATGCTCAGCTAGAGCTTAATTTTCGATAATGATGAAAATTAAATTGTGCGCAGGCCTTCATTTTTTTATTTGGTTGTCAATTATCAAGGGAAAATTGCAAATGACAGCATTTAATCGGCATCAAATGCACTTTATATCGCTTTGCCAGCTATAAAATATTGACTTTTGCTTAATCACATCGTATTACACTGTCCAACACAAGCGGGCAATGAAGCATTACACATACGCAATGTTGACTGCAATCGAGACCAAAAGCTCGACCATGTTTATTTAAACAATTGAAAAAGCTTAAGCTGCAAATGCCGTCGACTAATTAGTAGCCCGTGTCTGTGGCCACACACAGAGTTGACCCCACACTTCCCACCCCTACACCCACCCGTTCCTCTTCTCTCCACAGGAGTTGTCATAAAAATTTAATTAAAACTGTTGCAATTGCGAGCGAGAAGCAAATGGGGCACGCCGTTGCATGCCCCACATGATTTTCCAACAAATAATTTAATTTTATGCATTCAATTTAACAGACAGAATAAAGAAATAGTAAAAATAGAAGAATATCAAGAATAACAGAGTGTAGCATAAAACTAATTAGAGGTCTGTGGCGCAGGTTCAGGCTCTGATTTAATTAAAATCTTTTTCTTTTTTCTCAGATTTTTTTTTTGGTAGCCTTTGCTCTTGAAAAAGTCTATAAAGGGGCAACAGATGAAATTGCTCTGTTTTTCTTTGCCTTTTTTTCTTTTGGCACGCAGCTTTTCACGCTGCTTTTCATGCTGGTTTTCTTCTTCTTCTTCTTGTTTTTTTGTACATATTTCTCACACTTAAGTGAGCTGTTTCTATGTTAAGTATATAAAAGTTTCTTTCCTCTTTTTTTATGGGATACATTTGAGCCACATCGTAAACAACTTGTCAGACATATGACAAGAGTTCAATTAAGCATGAAATGAACGAAGAGCACGCGCTTCCTCTCTCTCTCTCTCTCTCTCTCTCTCTCTTTCGACCTTTGAATAGGGTAATATGCAAGTCATGCATACCCTCTTCAATAGCAACTGAAAAGTCATGCTTGAGCCCATTTGAGTAGGGTTCAATTTGCTTAAATGTGCAAACATCTAAATAAAATATGCATTAAGCATTATTATTCAAATATGTTGGATTATATTTTCGTGTACAGTTGTGTTCAATTTGTTTATTGGTCTTGAAAGCTGAGATTTATGTGCAAATACCTGTTTTTTTATTACATAAAGATGGTAGATTCTATTTATAGTTCGTATTTCAGGTATTTTTTTTTGAAGCATTCATTTAAAATTTATAGATGTGCAAACACTGTGATACCCTGTACAGGAAGTATATAGTCAATTCTCGTTATTTTTAGTCTATATAAGAGAAATGGGATACAGTTGTAAAGCTATCAACTACTTCAACTCTCACATATAGGTCTTGCAACGGAGGTCTTCGACAAAGTCCTAACTTTTTATTACATAATCATAATTTAAATAAACATTAAAATAATAATTTACTTTTATATATTTAAATTTCTTATTAAACATTTTTAAAAAGTCGAAATAAAACAGATTTTAATAAAATTGTATATGTTACAAACTTAGGCCCGGCTTTTGTTTGCATAGCTATGAAACTTAATACAGGGTATCGGCTAGTTATGCTTTGAATACTTTGCTGTTGTTGCTGTTTTTGTTATTGGATGCTGTCACAGCTTGCAATGCGGGTTGTTTTTTTTTCGCCCGCGGGTTTTGTCAATTTGCAAATGGAAATGTCACTCATCCATTTTGAAATTGTCAGAATCATTGGACACACACATACACAAACTGAGACTCTCACACACTCGCACTGCCCGAAGGATAACTGAGTGTAAGTGGGCGTGGCCAGTGAGCGGTGCAAACGTGTAAAAAAATTCGAAAGCCGCAGCGCAATTTGCATACACACGAACAAAAATATAAATTACTCAATTAATGGGAATGAAAAAATTCGTAGTATCGTCTTCTAAACAAATAACAAAGTGTTGCCTGCCCAGCAAAGGTAAACAGAAGAAACACAAAGAAGAAAAAGAAAAAAACATAAAGCTACAATACGGACAAAGTCAAATAACGGCGGAATGCTTGGAACATAAAAAAAATGAGTAACCAATGCAGATTATCAGAGAATAATCTTGGCTATAAAAATAAAAAAAAAAAACAAATATTAATTCATTTAACGATTTTATAACAAATTTTTCGTAATATTTAATATTAATATTTTTTTTTGGTCAAGAATCGGGCTCATTAAATATGTTAACGCCTGCCCGCCAAATGCCTTTTTATGCTGGTTCTTAATTAACCTACAATAGACCCCCGCAATAGCAACACGCTTGATATATTGACCGACTAATGCCCCATCATAAAAGTGAAGACACGCGCAAATGTTGTAAATATTTACAGAGTCGACCGTTTTTTATGCGCCTTTGTATAAATAATAATCAAGAAGTAATAATAATAATAAATAATAACGGGCAGACCGACATAATTAAAGCAGCTGGATGTCTGGTTAGCAATAAATGTGTTGAAAGATTTCTCTTGTTTTCTTCCCATGATCAAAGATGATAAAATCAACAAAAGAATGACATGAAATATGTTCAGATTACATAGCCGAGTATGACAGGCTTCTAGATGCCCTGTTTGTAGATTTCGAGAGTCAATTTTGTATTAAAGGATTTATAAGAACACATTTAGTGATCTTTTATAACATTCTCTAAGCTATGACTCAAATTTTCTAAGCCTTCTTCTCGCAGTATGTAAGTTCTACGAGATTGTATAAACGAACATTATATGATCGACTTGGAAGAAAAACCTACTTATTACAAACTATGTTCTATTCCTTATTCTATAATTCCAATCTCTTTTTTGTGCTTATGTGGAAAGTGGTTACAATAATTTAGATAAGGATAAATCATCAGAAGACATCAGTAAATTTTATTTATTTTTTTAACTTCTAAGGCGTTATAAAGCCTGCTTACTAATTATCATATACCTCGCCCTTATAGCTCTAGCTCAGGCTCTAACTTAAGCTGTTCTTTTAAACTGCTTTTTTAAAACTCACATCGTGTGTTTACAGGGTATACACAAAATTATGCTGATTACCTCTCCTGCGTGCTCTACAAATATTTTGGCCAAATATTTGGCTCTGCCTGCGGCAAGTGGCAACACTTTTGCCCCACTTGGCCAGGCTCTAATTATTAGAATTATTATTGTTAGGCGTGAAAGTTTCTTAATGGCACTTTCGCTTTTTCAACCTTCCCACTCCTTACCTTAGGTAAAGATAATTTTTCGAAAATTCCTGTGGGCTTGCGTATGTGTGTGTGCTGTGAACGTGTGTATGTGTGGGTGTGTCTGCTTGAATTAACGCTTTCAAATTGGCTTTCACAAGTGGCTGGCAATTGAAGAGCATAACAATGTTTGCCTAATGACAATTACAGTGCCTACAATGGGGCCTACTTCAACAGACTATTTTTGGTTAGTACAAATGGTCCTATTGTGGTGCCCAACACTGTATTTAAGGCTACGCTTTTCTATGAGCTAAGTGGTAGTATTACAGTCTTGACTGTTTAACTTTTACTTAATATTTTTCTTTGATTTGGGAAAGAGATTAGGTATATATGATAATGTATAAAGTATAGATAGGTATAGGTATAAGACATTACTTATAACATATTCCTAAGCTTCTAATGAATGTGAATAATAAATAGCTTGAGTTGAAGCAAACTTCTATCTAAGTTTAGATCCGGAAAAAATCATTTCGTAAGTTTTTATTTAAGAGCTAACGACAAGCTTAAAGAACTTAAGAATTGAAATATAACTTAAGTTTTTTAAATAATTTTCTACTCTTCAGATATAATATATTAGTTATGATTTTTATTTTTTGTCTGCAGCTCTTTAGTTTTCACAATTTATAAAGATTTTCTTTAACCAAACAGTTGTCCAATTATTTATCTATACTAAACAAATCTTTTTTTATTTGAGTTCTGTTCACTTTATTTTTATTGTTACTTTAAAAAGTTGCAAGTCATGTTTCGCCCAAGCTTTTGAACTCCCTAATTCGTGTTCCCAATAAAAAGCTCTCGAAATATTCTTTCTAAACTAATTTTTGAAATGTTCTATTTTAACTGCATTTCAGTTCTTCTTAGTTTTAAGTACCATTAATCAAAATAGTTGCGAGGCATGTTCTGCTTAAGCTTTTGATCTTCCTCAATTACTGTTTACATCCCTAATGAAAATCTGGGGAAATATTTTGACAAATCAAATAAATTTCTACAAATTGAACAAATAACTTGAACGCAAGTTTTTCGATCAACAACAGATTAAAGATATTTCGACTAGCACTTCCTCTATATTGTTGGCTATAAAATGAAAAGCGAGAAACGCATACAATATCTACATATATATATATATATATTTATATACTTATATAAAAATATGGCCCATTGACTTCGCGGCCTCCGTCAGTCATAAATGGCCATTGTTTTTCCCTTGTTACCATATTTATTTTGATAATTTTTTTTTGTGGCAACGAGCCGCCGCTTTTCCTAAATTAAGAAAACATGCCTCAGCCAAAAAAAGAAAAACAACAACAATTAAGTATACGCCATGTGTGGTGAACGCGCATATTTGTTATTTTAATTATTTTATTATTGCAGCAAAGGAAACTGCACAGCAGCAGAGGAAGTGGAAGAAGAGGGGGTAAAGAAAAGCAAAAGGGAAACATGCGAAACATGCGAAACATTTTCCATTTTGCATTTCCCTTCAGTTTGACTTAACAAATAAATGAAGGTAAAAGTCAAATAAATATTTAATTGAATTGTTGTTGCTTTTATAATTTAAATTTAATTCGGATTTACAATCGCTTGCAACATGCAACACGCAACATCGTCTGCTGCCTGACAAAGTTTTCAACATATTTTTAAGTGCAATTAATGTTATTTATGTAATTTAATTGTGTGCATTATTCGTAATTTCGCATGTCACTTAACACAGCTAATTAACAATTTAACTAAAGGTGCGACTATTTAATCATCGAATGCGAGCGGAAAGAAATGTTAAATGTTTATTCACTGAAAAACTGTGAAATTTGCAAGACTGTTTTTATATTGATAAAATTATACTTCTCAATTTTGTTTTCTTTGGGAATATTTAAAATTGTTCTAATATTACTTACTAGTAATACTGATTATATTTACCCATATTACTAGCAAATTGAATATATATTCAAATAATTTATATGTAAGAGTATTCAATTTTCCATTATAATGTCTTCTTATAATAAGATCAACATATATGGGTATGCAAGCCCAACGATAAGACGATTCCGATTATTAAGCCTGATTGATTCGTCAATGTGTTTAGCTCAAGGCCCATAAATTTCAGTCAATTTCAGCTCAATTTCCGTCACTTAAATCAACAACTACGATGATAAATGCGGCCGAAAAAGAAAAAAAAAGAAAATGATGAAAAATTTGGTTGCATACGCAGAGGCGCGCACAATGCAAATGAACTTTGGACACATGGCCAGAATTTATGAATGGGCATAAATTAACGGGACTTTGGGGGCTGTCATGAATGTGACAAAAAGACGACATCAGCGGATGAACTTGCAGTGTGCAGACGGACAACTCGGGGGCACATAACATTAAATTTGGCGAGAGTACAACAAAAAACAACAACAGCAACAGCAAGAGCAAAAGCAAGAACAACAAGTCGCATTTTTAGTGTCAAGTATTTGCTTCCTCTTTTTTGTTCGTATATGTCATTAAATGAGTGCGAACTCGGCGCCCGCTGCGTATACGTAATATGAATATAAATTACTGCTGGCATTTTTGGTCTGCTTCTTTTTTTATTATTGTCGGACCCTTTTTAATTGAAATTCAAGCATTTTTAATGCGACTCTTTTGTTGCGCTTGTTGTTTGGTTTTATTGTTTTTTTCGGTTGTTGAATGCTGAAGAATTTTTCCCCCATTTTTTATTTTTTTTTGCTTTACACCGAATTTACATAAAAGGTTTTATTCCATTTGCATTTTTGAAATTTTGTAAATTGCCGCGGCAATATTTGAATTCGATCATTCAAACAGCTTCAATATTAGGAAGACCACAAAATATTTGACCCAGAGTTGGGTCCTTGGCCCTGCAGACTGCAGCTGTTACAACATTGTGGAGCATTCATTTTTTGGCAACGTTTATCAAGGTACTTGCAACACACATTTTTTTTATAAATAATTGCATATTTATACGTATACATTGTCTTTTGTTGACCGCAATTATGACAGACAATTGGCAAAGGCCGCGATTGTAAACGGTGAGCAATTAGAAAAATTCAAACGTTTTTTAAATATTCAGAATCAGAAAAGTATTCAGAATTGCCATTCAAATTATATTGCATTTTGGTAAATCACAATATTATTTTCTTTTGTTGCTCCATATTTTCGAACAATTTATTAAAAACGTTTTATCTACAAAAGCTTAACAAGCCTTTGAGAAACTTAAAAATAGCATTTTTAATAATTTGTTTTTAAATGATAATGGAAAAAATAATTACGTTTCAATTTGTATTTCAAATTCAATTTGAATAACGAACCCATTTGATTTGTTAAAAAATAGAACATTTTTACGTATACTTAAATATTTGCTGAACTTAATTTAGATTAAAACAACTTCATTTTATATTTAAAATATTTCTAAATGAAGAACAAATGCTGAAAGATTTTGTTTGGCCTTTTCCCAAATAGGTTTTAGAAAAGAAGAAAAACAGTTTAAAAACCGTTTTTCAGTCAATTTAAACAAATCACAAATAAATTTCCATAAAAACCCACACATTGTTTTTTTAAAATGCCCCAAACAATAGAAGAGAATTTATACTTAGAAATGTGAGTCAAGTTTTTGATAACATAAAATTTTATATTTACTTTAAGATCAGTAGCAAAAATTCGCAAGAATTTTTCCAAACAATTTCCTCTGATTGTTTTTATAATTTCGTTTTCTTAGTTTTCAGTTTCTTTTCACTTTAAGCACAATTTCAAAAAGACTTTTTTAAACGATTTCAACTGTTTGAACGCACGAAACGAATTTTTTGTTGATTATCGAGGTTTTGGTTTTGAGAAGAACCGTTAACGTCTAGAATCCTTTGCAGACTGTTTGAAATGTTGCCTGGCGAATGGTTTATCAAAGCCAAAAACTCAACACACCTTGGGACCGAGCCGCGCGAAAGAGCGAGAAATGAGAGAGGGAAAGACAGACAGAGAGAGAGAGAGAGAGAGAGAGGGAGAGAGCGAGCGAATGGCTTACCCGGGGCGAATGAGCATAGGCGCCGTCTGCAACATATGTGGGCGCAACATGACAACAGTTGCTAGCAACATGTTGCTGGCAACAAACTGTTGAATTGCGTTTTCCAGGCATTCCGTAAACAAAAACAAAAACAAAAACAAAAACAAAAACTGAAACAAAGGCAATGGCACAACTTTTCTATGGCACCATCTGTATTGGTGTGTATGTGTGGGTGACTGATATTGAGAATGTGCTCAAATTGAGGCTTTTGGGGTGTTGGGCGGGGGGCGTGGCATGTGGCATGTGGCATGTTAGCAAGTGGCTGACTTTAGCTTTTTATCTGCCATGCCAAAGTGTAAAAATACAAATGAACATAATGCGCAAAATGATTTCCGCCAGTTCAACTTTCCACGCTGTGTCTATATCTCATCTATACGAGTGTGTATGTGTGTGCGTGTGAGTGTGAGTGTGAGTGTGAGTGTGTTCTTTTTAATTGTAATCCCCTTGGGTGCTTTGGCTTTCAATGTTTTATCAGCATGCAATATTATAATTCTAGAGCAAAGCACTTTTCTCTTTTGGTTGTTTTATAGCACTTGGCCTTTAGGCCTTAGTTCAATCTGTGTAGGATTGCGTGTGTGTGTGTGCATGTGTGTATGTGTATATAAGTGTGTATTCTCGTCAGCCAATGTCAAGTGCGACCCATGGCTTGGTACACACTCGTGGTTGTTTGGAATACTCTTTACTTAACATTATTTGTTATTAGGTCATTTATTCAATGAACTAAAAGATTTATCAAATTATATTTTATATTTATTTGAAGTCTTTTATATATATTTACTAATATTTAAATATTTGATCAACTTTAATTTTCATATTTTTCTGATTGAACACAAATGCCTAGAGCTAGGCTAATAATATTAGCTTTATCTAGTATTAGGGGTAGTCCCTTAGAAAATTCATATAATTAAATACGGACAAATAATGCACTAAAAATAAAATGTCTATGGTTCTTATGCAAATTGGTAATGTGTACATTTGTGAAGTTTAGTGTACAGAGTATTCCACAGTCGACCACGCCCTATTCAAACAACATAGCTTGTCATAGCGTGTGGTTCATTCATTTTTCAAGCAACTTTTGCGTTTTGTCGTGTTTCTTACTGCGAACAATTTTGACCACCTTTTTGTGCTTGGATTTATGTCTAAGCCTTTAAAGTTAATTGTTACTTACTTCGACTTCACTATGTACATATATACATATATACATACGCATGTGAGTATGTATGTGTTTGTGTGTGATTACTTTACAACTGGTTAAATATCCATTATGTAATTGTTTTGACATTGAGCATAGTGAAATGAAAGTTTTGGCCCCGTCCCAAGGAACTCAACTGTCGCTCACGGCGGAAATTACAAATTTCACAGACAACAACAACGTTAATAACAAAAACAACAACAACAACAATAGCAGCAGTAGCAGTGGTAGCAGCCGTAGCAGCAGCTGTGATTTCAGCGCATTTGCCAGCTCATCTCAACTATGAAATCTGGCAATAAATTTCCGCTGTTAACGCGCCGCTTATCGCTCAATTGCCACAGACTAAGCAGCTTTTCCAGATTTTCCAAGCATTTTACCCTCCCACTCCCGCCCCCACGATCTTTTGCTAGCTCACATGTTGTCTGGCCGCATAAACAAAAGCAACAAAACGGAAACCGTTTGTTTACCAAAAATTTGTTGTTTAATTAAAATAATTAAATATCAAATAAATGGTTTTTTAGAATAGCTGTAAAGTTAATAATAAAATTTAACAATTGCTGCATTTGTTTATATTATGTAACAACAACAAGAACAAAGTTTTGTTTATATTTGTTTTGCATTTCTTTTCGCATTTCCATTGAAAGCATTTTGGAATTTATAAATTGTGTGTGTTCTTATTTATTTTAATGTTTCAATGTGTTAATGGCCTTTCCTCGTTTCCATGAATAAAACATTTAAATCTCAAATCAAAGTAAGAAAAAATACAAAATTTACTTTTCACTTTGATACAGACCCCGGGAGTGAAGTATACACATACATATATATAGAGGCTTTATAGAGGCCACCACGAAATCAATTGTGAGAATTTATTGCGCTTGACTGCCCCAAACAGGCATACACACACACACACACACACGCACACAAGCACAAGGCCTCAAAAAAGTATGCTGCATATTTAGGAGCTCAAATTTTTGCCACCGCGACAAAAGTAAAAAGTTTTTTTATTGCACGTGTTCTTTAAAACGTTTTCATTAGAGAATTGAAAAGAGATTTGTAGGATTTCAAGAGAAAGAAAACACAAATAAATCGATGAGTTGAAATATATTCCTACAGGCATATATGTGTATGATAAGTTCGATAAATATTTGTAATATTTTTATTTCCTTTAAAGTGTTTAATTCGTTAAAATTACCATACAAATATCATAAATGACTCATTAAAAGAATATAAAGAGAAATAATTGTTGTTATTGATTAACTTAAAAATGTTTGTGTTTTTTTATCATTTTTAAGTATAAGAAATGATTGTTAATACTTAAGCTCTAAAAATAAATAAAAAATCTTTCTGAAGCTCAAAGTAAATAAAAGAGGTTTGAAAACTATCACTTAAATTAAGTAAAATTATTTAAAAAAAAAAATAGATATTATTAAATTAATGAAAGTGTGATTTTTTTAAAATTCGTATCAGATTATGAGAACATCTCGCAAAGAATTCAATGCTCGTATACAACGCCTTTATCAGCTGCGAGCCTATTGAGAGCTACCGCAGCTTTTCAGCTGGTCTCTAAAGCTTTATTTATTGTTATTTGCTTTGCGTTAAAACGCCTTGAATTGTTTTGGCTTTAATTTTCTTAACGGAAATTTAAGGCGACTCAAACTGGCATCAAGCGGGCCTATTAATTAATATATAAACAATGCACCAAACAAATGTGTGCCACTTAAGTCAAAGGCCAAAACACAAGCGCTAACAAGTACGATTGCCATAAATAGGAATGTTAGACTTACAAATGCTCTGTAAAGTTAAAGTTAGAGAGTGCTGGAGTCAAAGTTAACGAACATGCTGCATGGCCAGACTTTGAGTAAATGGCCAATAATGAATAAAATATAGGGTATTAAAGAATTTATCTTACAATTTGAAAGATATAAGATCTACAAGTCTCTGAATTCATGCAGAGGAATAAAAGTTAAGTTGTACTTCTTACCTTTACAATTTGAATGCACCCCATATTAAGGCTAACTTTTAATTAGTATAGGGTATAACAATAGCTGTAGGCACTTTGTTCTGGCCGGTGCCAATTTCGAGTGATTTACTCGAATTACTTAATGAAAGTGGCAGCAAGCAGAACGCCTCATCGATTGGATTAGTAATTCCGACTGCTGATGCTGCTCTCTAGTTATAATTAGCCTGGCCAACAGCCAACGGCCAACGGCCAATGAAGGGCTGAGAGTCGAGTGGTACGTGTTTGAGCCTCTGCAATGCTTATAAATTAAGTTAATTGCTTTGCATTCATTAGCCACTTTCTATTAAATCGTGCTCCCTTCTAACGTCAATTAAAATAAAAAACAAATTCAACCAAATATTTGGTGACATTTTTCCCCATTGTGGAAAAACAATTCATTCTGCTTGCTGACATTTTCAATTTAACGCCAGAGCAATTTGTAAATCACAACAAGGACAACTTCACAACAGCTTTCGAGTGCCAACAACTGTCCCGAATCCAAAGCTGACCAACTACATAACCTTGCTTCCGATACGAACCCTCTATTAAATCCCCGCTCCTGCCCTTCCTACACTTCCCCACTCTGTGATCCCAGCTCCCAAACAAACGCACATGCATAAATCAATGTTTGGGCCCGTTGCGGAGTCTTGCCTATTGACATAAGCTGCGGATCCTCGCACAAATTCAACCTGTCATCTTTTAGGCAGACTCGTCAGCACATATTTGCAGAATGCTGGTTCTCTGATATACCCTGTACTGCAGCTGGGTGGGTGGAAGGTCAAGCTTGTGTATTGCATGCAATTTGTCTTGATCAAAGAAAGTTAAGAAGTAAAGAAAACAAGCTTAGTCAGCAAAAGGAAGAACATGAATAAGAAACGAGAAGCGTAGAATGTAAGTGGGAAGAAGAATTAGAAGCAATTCAAGAATTAAAACCATAAATCAATCAATTGGAGAAGCGTTCAGCTAAACTTAACAGAAGGAAGAGGCGAAACAAAGTTTAAAGTGAGACCAACTAACGGCAAGAGAAGAAGAAGAGCGAGTATTGAAACGAGATAACGAAGAGGCTTATGAAGCGAGAAGCGAAGTAAGAAGTTGAACAGAAAAAATAGCAGTGGCAAAAAATGCGAAGCTAAGCGTAAAGAGAACGAAATTAAAGCTACGAGAGAGATTGACAAGCGAGAAGTGAGGAACAATGACAAAAAGGAATGAAAATATTCACAACAATAAACAAAATTTTATAAAATGAGAAGAGAAGTTAAAGAAAGTACGTAACTGAATCAGTTTCCATTACATATTTATTCCAGGGTATCTGATTGTCGAAGCTCTAGTACTTGCAAACTTTTGTCCCGTTCAATTCGATTTTATGTATTTCCTTGTATACGGGCGCCATTTTGTGTTGACAACTGGCAACAACTGCAGCTGCAGGCGACCATTTAACGCTACACGCAATTGCACGTCAGGCACACACACACACACACACACACACACACACATACATACACACACACACGAGGACCTAGTCACACAAATACAGCGGCAGTCCGGTCTCATTTGATAGCTTTCAATTACAAGCACAACTAATAGACATAACTGTGAATACTAGCAGGAAGAGAAGTAAATTTGACAGCCAGAACTTGATTTGATTTGCATTGAGTGCTGAGCGATTGCATTGTGATTGCACTCGGATTTTGGCTTACTTTGGCATGCCAAATGGCATGCAAATATTATTTTAGCTACAATCTGTTAGCTATGGTATATTTCATGGTAATATCATAATTTCACAAATTAATAACAATTCCCTTTTGTTCTCTGAGAGCTAGAGTAAAGTCCTCAGAATTTATGCTGTAGTACTTGGCTTGAATTTCCTGCAGTCATCCTTTGGATACTGCATTTCCTTCCTCTTCCTCTTCCTCTTCCTCTTCCTCACCCCCAGATGCTTTGCATGCAAAATCTACTCAGCATGTCGTTCATTGCTGCTGACTATCGTTTTGCTTCTGTGTGTGCGTGTATCTCTGTGTATATATATGTGTGTGTGTGTGTGTGTGTGTGTGTGTGTGTTTGTTTCCATTCTGCGGTTTCGCTTTTCCATGACACTTTGCCATGACAGCATCTGTATCCTCTGTTAAATCCACAAACATTTCCAACACTTTTCCAATTCGATTTTATTTATTCTGAGACACTTTTGGCCTGCAGCTTGTCCCACATTTCTAACACTCTGCTATGCATAAAGTCAGCTAACTGTAACTATTTGTTTGCTTATTGCAAATTAGATTTGCCATTGGTTGACCAACTTTGCCATTCACGCCTTTCAAGCAACACACGGCGTATGCGTGATCAAAGTATTTGAAATGCTTATAAATGCAAATAGTTAAGTCTCCAGGTAGCCAGGAGGAAAATACCCTGTACCTAGGTGAAACAGCATGAGCAGTACTCATAGAATAAATTTGAACTTAGTGCAAACCTATAATATAATTAATATCGTCTGATCCGACAGATACTTATGTACATGTAATGTTATATGTTCGAATGAGTATATACATACATAGCTCGTACTTTAAACTATGAGCAGTCTAATATTATTATATTAAAGATTAAAATATATGTTATATTATCAGAATATTATAAATCATGATAGATATTACATACCGAATAAGTACACATAGTATTCATAATCGAACTGAATATTAATCTTTAGCTGTGTTTTATGATTAGTTTAGATTAAATTGTATATTTAGTAAATGTTCTGAATAATAATTAACCTTAGTCTAAAAAACTAATTCAAATGAAAAGAACATATGTACTTTATATAACAGCGCCTATAATATCTCATTCAACACTGTCATTCTTTACAGGATATACATAAACTTTTATACGATTTTTTTTTTTTGCCACATTTGCAGATAACATAAAAAACATGACCAAATCGTGACCTTTGTTGAGGTCTGCATCTCAGGGCCATTCTGAATTTTAATTTTAATTTTAATTAAATTCACATCAACAACAGTTAGCGGCGTATTAAGCTTAGGCTTTCAAAAGCTGCTTTGAAGTCCAGTCCCCACTCTGCCCCTGTCCCACCCTCTAGCCGTCATCACGTCCCACTCAATTAATATACCACACCCTGTCGACTATTTCCCAGCTGCTGCGTTTCTGATTTGACGCATCATTTGCATTTCTAATTAATGCACTTCGTTCTCTTGCCGCCTGTTTCCACTTCTCCTTCTCCTTCTTCTTCTTCATTCTTTACGTGTGTTTCGCATGGTTTGCATAACTAGATTTACAGTTGTCAACTCAAGTTACCTCGCTCTGTTTTTTGATCTGAAATGCTTTAAGCTTTGCTTTGAAAACCGGATAATGCTTTCCCGTATACCCTATAAATATGATTATAAAGTAATTTAAAATGTGTTTCAATTATGATTAACTATAACCAAACCAATATTATAAATCATTTTACCTTAAGTTTGAAAAACATATACCAGATAATTAAGATCAATAAATTTCGATTGCCACTCGATAAATAACGGTTCCTGGAATCAAAATGTTGGAGTTTGGTGGGATATAGCTTGAGGAAAGTATAAACTAGACTTTATTAGCAAATATGATATGCTTTAGTATTTCTTAGCTAAATACAGGATATTTAATTGTTAAGCACACTTGAATATCTAAATATATTTTCCCTTAACTTCCTCTTAAGTTGAATTTGTCTTACTTTAACATTAAGGCTTGAAAGCTTCCGCTTTACTTAAGTAAATGTATGAAAGCAAATCGCTTTTCATTCAATTGCAACAGTTTGAATCTTTTAAGCTGCCATTCAATAAGCATAAAGTGAAGCTGAGTCAGATTATGGCTACTATTCAAACTATTTTCCTAAGCTAAGTTCTTAAACTATTTTTTTACTATTAAGCTTTGCTATGCAAAAAGGGTTGCTATCGGAAATTGGGGTGCGAATGAGAAATGCAATTGGGGTAAGATTTTAAACTCTTATCGCCCAGCTACTTATCTATACATATATACATATATCCATACATACACACACATATTATATTTATATAGATAGATATATATGCCACAATTATGTCCGCTGCTATTCGATATCCATTATGGTAGAATTTGATGATGCCTAATTGCTTTCCCTCCAATTTTCATTGGCACGCAAGAAAATTCGTGGGGTCGACCAAAGTTTAAAATACTTCATTTAACCCTGAAGAAAATTTGAAAAGGAGCAATACTTATTAGTTGCATGGGTTCGTGTTTGAGGGTCATGTAATTGTGAGGTTTTACATTACTGGGGATTGAATTTCATAATGAAGATGAAGATATATATGTATATATAACATATACATACACTGAAAGTTGTAGTAAGATCGATTTTTTATGCATATCCTATGGATATCTTGTTAAATGCACAAATTCTGTTTAAGAGTTTTCAGAATATTTATAATCTTGAACTATAAAACAGTTTTTATATTAATACCGGTATTTTTTATGGCAAGTTTTAGGTAACGACGTATTTTATTAAGCACGGATTCCATCTTGATTTAATCTTTAGTCTCTAATTATGTGACCGTGTGTGAATATATATAGTATATTATATATATATGGCAAACCACAATGTATAAAAGTTGAGTTTATAAACATATGTTAACCATCCGGTTAATTAAAATAATATATTCTGTAAATTTGTTTATTGCCGAATAAGGCAGATTGCAAATAAATATGTAAGAGAAAAAAAAAAAAAATAATAAACATATGTTAGTTTTAAATGCATGACATTAAAAATATGCTGTAAAAAGTTCAGTTTCCCAGCGATTATCAGCCAATCAATCAATCAATCAACCAGTCGGCAGCCAAAAGTTTTATGCATTGACATTTTTATGTCTACGTCCGTCCTTTTTTACCGTATTATAAAAACCTTGTTACGCTGCCACCTCCAAAAAGAACTAAAATCCTTGAACTGGCCGCCAGCTATGCGCCTATTGATTTTACTCATTCCGAATACCATTTAAAGTTTTCAAACACCCTCTAAACAAACATTTCAACATTTTTTTTTTGGGGGACCTTTGATGATGCAGGCCCCAACTTTTGAGTAGCCAACCCAACCGCTTGGCCGTGGCTGCAACTGTCACAATCCATTGCCGACTGAGTTGTTATATTTCCGGTTTGTCAGCACGAGTTATGCGGGCTTTACTTTGATTTTGGGTCGTGGCAACTTGCAACTTGCAACATGCCACATTTCAGTATTACTTATCTAAGTGTTATTTCTCGAGTGTTCTTTCACGTTGCAAACAACTGATTTCGAGGTTATTTTTTAGAGATGTTCAATAAACCTAATCTTCTCTTTTTGCTGACCTCACAGCTGTTGAACTGTAAATTGTTAGATATACAGTTAAGTCGAATGTTTTTTGTTCAAAATTCATTTGCGCCGCCCACAAAAGTATGCCACATATTTTTTCCATGTCTGCTGCTCGAGGCTGGGCACAATCATTGCGTATACTTGATATTACAAATGTCGAGGGTAGTTCATTTGGCCAAGATGAACAAATATTTGGTTAGTTCGTGTCTTTATTGTATTTTTGCTCTTATATGTGCTTTCTGTTCAAGCCGCCTTTCAGGTCGTTTCTTTTATTGGTTTCTTTTTATGTGTGATAAGTATTTCGACCTTTTTTAGTACTGTAATGTCGCATTGTTCGGTATATTTGAAAATTGTCAAACAACGTGTGTTTCTGTACTTTTAGGGTTTCCTAGATATTAACACAGAATAAGCTTGAGGTATAAGCAAGAAATATTAAGGCAGTAAAGGTGGAAATACTTAATTTAAGTTTTAGGAAATAAAAAAATAAATAACTAAAAGAATGTCGCATAAGGATATACGATATAATCAAAATTAGCTAATAAGAAATAAACCAATAAACCTTATACATTTGTTGGTATTCACTTGAACTTCAAGAAAAACTAACTTTAAAACATGGATTAGTAATTACTAGGATCAGCCTTGCAAGGGACTTTATCATCTCACATTAAGCTGCCATGGCATGTAAAACCGAATAGTATTAAAATAGAATATGTATAAGGAAATTCCATAAAGCTTACAACTTGTCGAGCGAAGAGTATTAAACGATTTGCCAGGCATTATATAGACACCATATAGTTTGCTTAAGTTGCTTTTACATTCATTGACACAGAGAAATTTCTATTTGCCATTGAATTTTATGCGACTTGTCTTCGAAAGCACTTGGCATATTAAATTTCAGTGGTCTGCAACGCTCGGATGTGGTTGCTTAAAGCTAAGTACATACACTTACATACACACACACTAACACCTGCGACTAATGCACGTTAATTGTGTGAGTGCGTGCTGTGCATTGAAAATTTATGCGTTCACCTTTGAGAGTCAGACAAAAAAAATAATGTGATTGGTATGAAAAATGCAAAAGGCCGCAGGAATTAATAATACAAAGCTTTCAAGTGTGCGCGAGTGTCATTAAAATAATTATCAATCAATGCGTCGAGTCATTCTCGTCAAAGTCTCATTTATTCAAATTATTTCCAGCTTAGTGCCACATTACGCATACGCCACGTAGGCCGCAGAAGAAACACTGATTTGAACCATGCGTTGTGTGTGTTTGTGTGAGAGTGTATGCATGTGTGAGTGTGTGTGAATTGGTATGTGCATTACACGTTGGGCACCCTAATGAGCTACGATTCTCTGCCATTTTCATTTAACATTTGTGTCATTTGCCCGGACCAAACAGAAAAGCAACCGAAACTGAAACCGAAAAAGGAAAATTTTGGTTTTTCTTTATTTTGGTTTCTGCGGCAAATGTTGACAAACTTTCATGGTACAACGCACTTCCGGTTGGTGGCCCAAACGTTGACTTGGCTGCCGATAAACAAACAAGTTGTCCAGCCTTTGGGGCAGAAAACAACAAAAGCAACTATAAAGCTGTGTAGTTGGGTGGGATCGACTAACTAATACTCGCTTAAATCAGACAAAAAAAACTTAAAAAAAAAAGAAGTTTCATCCATTAATATGATATGTATTTATTTTATTTATTAAACTTGTTGAATACATTTGCTACACACACACACACACACACACACACACACATTTAATATACTCTTTTCATTTTGTGAGCGAGTATTGAGGCAAAAAATCCAACCAATTGTTGGCTTTTTAATTGCGCAGATAACGCAAAATGCCAGCTCAAAGAGCAACAGACAAAAAGAGGAGAGGGGGAAGTGGGTTCTGGTGGGCTGGGGGTTGGGGGTTGGGAGCTGGGAGTATGGCAAATTGCTCCTGGGCCCGTCCAGCCATGATTTATGTTACACAAAATAGTTAACATTCCGAGTGAGTTGGCCAGCTCGGTTGTTGGCCCACTGTCGCCAGCTCTTTACGTCTTTATCACTTTGGGGAGTTTACAGGCACGTCGCTGTCCATGCAAATTAGTTTTAATGTGTGTGTGTGTGTGTGTGTGTGTGTGCTCGAGGGTGTTTAAATACATATTTATATTGGAGCAACCCATGCCCCAGATTCTGCTGGCTGCCACATTTAATTGCCGTTCGGCAGCTGCAGAGACAACTATGGACGAAATCTGCCGAATACATTAACTGGGCTCTAAGTAAAGCCCGGGAATACACTCAAAAAATCATTAAGCATAATACATAAATGATAAAAATAAAAACATATTTTTATTATTTTTAATTGTTATTCAAGTCTTATAAATCTAGCTTACTTTTTCATTAAATTAATTACTGTTACTGTTACTGTTAAACGCCCCTTTTTTCGGTCAGTGTAGTGACTACTACAAGCCAAAATGTCAAATGCCACAAACCTGTGTCAATGTGTGTTCAACACTAAACAAGAAGCATCAGAGCCACAGATGCTGATACACACAGACACAGACACAGACACACACACATACACATTGCATTGATCATTGTTTGGACAGAAGTGAAGCCACATCGGCTAAGCTTATGGCTTTTGGTTAAGTCGCTCTATAAATGAACTATTGCCAACTATTGCCAGCCACAAACACTTGAGTCAGTGCGAAGGGCTAAGACGATGGTTGGCTTTTATGTGCTGCTAAGACCTTAAGTTGTTGTCGTGCGGCTTATTGCCTTGTTTATGGCCTATTATTTAGAGCAGCTCAGCCTTTACGACAATTCCCAGCTCATGAGTATAAAAAATAACACTGCCACGCCCACAAGTCGCCCACCTCAATTGAAGACTAACTGCAGCTCATTAGCACGTCAAGTGGCGCTGACAAATTTGACTTTGGCAACGCCTCGTTGCATGCAACATTTACAAAGGGGGAACCACATCAAAAGACGCAATCAAAGCGCAACAGGTGCGAAAAAACAAGCTGACACCTTAATTAATTTAATTTGCATACATTTTGACAGCTTCCATTAAGAGCTGCTTAAATTTTCAAGCGAAATATGTGAACACGGTGACTCAACAGAAAATTGTGGCAAGTGACAGGCAAAGCTTCGACTCAACTAGGAGTTTATTTTCAAACAGAATTAAGTAATCGCAGGTTAATCCACTGGTAAGTTTAACAGCAAGTTTAACTTGTTGTTAAGTGTTTTTGTTCACTTGAGTACACTGGATTAACTAAAATACATGACAAAATTAAAAAAACATCGTAAATCACTTTAATCGTGGTGCTTGTAAATATAATCTGTGCTTTAGCCTGTGAATAAGTTTATAGAATGCTATTTAGCTTATGTATGGTTTTACTGGCTTTCAACAAATTAATTACAAACTACTTTGATCTTTGTAAATTTATCCCTTACCCTAATCTGCAGATAAGTCAATTATTTCTCTTCGGCTTCTTACATATAAAATATCTTACATATCGTGTGATTCTTTGTGATCTCGTTATTTTAAAATGAAAAATGAAATAAATAAATTTAATAGTTGATTAATTCTGCAATTAAATGTAGAAACTCCAATTTCTTACTCTCAACAAACTAAAGAATATCAGCAAATATTTTTGTATGACTAACTGATTGTCACATAACCATTCACTTACCTTTAAAAGGATATCAGCAGGATATGTGAGCTGTAACTGAACTGCATTTAAAATGAATGTGAAGAGGTTTTAGGTTTGGGGCTTGAACAAGTTACCTGACAATTTGCAGCTACTCAAAAGCCAGGTGTGAATATTTATATTTAGCCCAACAGCCATGCATACACATATATACTTACATATGAGCCACATATGCCACACATGCCACAGAAGCAACGCGGCGTAATCGTAATTTGCGTTTAATTTTTTAGTAAGCGCTCGAGTTGCAGTTTTTGCCGCACAGAATTTAAAGAAAAAAATATTTATGCAACGTGCCATAAACAAGCCACAAAATTGCAAATTGCAAATTGCATTTGAAAATTTGAGCTGTGGAAAAGTTTAAAGCAAGCGCTGCATAATAATTGAAATTTTCATTTTAAAACTTTTGCAATTTGCAACCGATTGCCAATGCCAACTGATGAGAGCTAAGAAATAAAAAAAGTTTAAAAAAAAAAAGGGAGGTAGCAATAAAAGTTGTCGCACAGTCAACAACAGCAGCTGCGAATGGCCAAGCAATTGTCTAGAGGACTTTTAGGGACATTCACTCTTACCTCATTGACATTCACCTGTAGCACGAATTTCAATAAAAAAAATGTGTGAGCTCGGACGGGTTAACGGTGCGTATGACGAATGGACCTGTAAGCACACATTTCATTCAACTTGACGTTCTGAACACGTCAACAGCGGTTGTGACGTTATGCGTAGGCACTGCTACACTGTAAACAAATCTTTAAAAAAAAACTAGTTTTAGTACTTAAAAGTAACAAACAATAAAATAAGTGGGAATTCCCATTTTTAATGGTTTTTATGTATTCAGAAAACTACAATAGTTTTTACGTGCAAAATAAAGAGCAGCAATAGTTCCCCGATTTATAAATAACTTATTACACAGTTGTATATTTGAACAAGCTGTATTTATGAAAATCGCATCGAAAGGCATTTATTTCGAATTATGCAGCCTAGTACAAGTTGAAGGCATTCTTGCTTTTAAGTAGTGCTATAAGATAGTGTTAAATTAAGACCTTATCAATATATACATGTATTAATTCATTATTCATTTCGAAATTAATTATGAAAATTGCATAGAAGAGCATCTTAAATTAAAGTTGAACAGCTTAAATTAACCTAAACTGATAGAAAAAAACAATAACTTAAATACAAATATTAATTGATAGACTTTATATGCTTGTTCCTGTTTTCTCTCAGTGCACTCACCGCACAAAATGTAGTAGCTGAACAATAGTTAATGTTACATTTGCCACACATGCTACAGCCTTTCATTTGTGTGTGTGTGTGTGTGTGTGTGTGTGTGTGTGTGTGTGTTGAGGGGCGTGTCATTGTTAAGTTTTGCAGCTGTTGTTGAGTGCAGAGTTAAGTTTCCAATGCGCTCAATGATTGCACACATTCGCACCTGCCCGGCACCGTGGATTAAAATGGCAGCAGGGGGGCTGGGGGCTCAGCCACGCCCACAGTGACACCGATTGCCAATCGATAGGACACACAGTCAACTGATGTGTGTATAGCGATAATTAGCTTTGCGCATGAAGTGCAATCAACTGTATTTAAAGCGTAGTCCAAACAAACTGCCAACCATAAAACCCCACCCCCTATCCCCACCCTCTTCCCTTCTCCACCTGGTCCTGAAGTTGTGGACATTGTAGCCTATCCGAGACCATTTTATACGCGCATTTTACTAAATTGTTTTTCGTCGACGCGGTGGAAAATTTCAAGTGCGGTGCAACAACAAAGGCAAAAAGTACACACAAAATGTTTTCAAATGTGAGAGTGTGCATAATAACCGTTAGACGCATTTGCCACACCCATCCGCCCGCCTATTTATGTGAGTCGTCAAGTTGGCTAATAGCGGGCATTATTATATTTTATATATGCATTAAAGCAGCCAACAAAAACAATTGCCAGTGTCTTTTTAGCAGTGTGATCGCCGGAGAGTTACCCATTAATAATCCTATTCATTTAGTTCAGCTTTCAAAAACTCTGTACATATATGTATACTATTTAGGATATGACTATAATCTTTAGGACACATTTTTGAAAATTAATATTTACTGAAATAACTTTTCTTGGAGTCTTCGAAATTTCTTCCAGACCTTTAAAAAAGTTAACTATACTTAAGAAAAATTATTTAGCAAGATCGATATTTACCGATTTTTAGTTAATTAACTTGCACTTAAGCACAAATAATATATTTTTCATAGTCTTTAACTCCTAAATGTTTGAAGATCGAAATAATTTCGGTCTCCACTTATGTTCAATAACTCTGTCTACTGCTGTCATGGTCTTCTTTTTCAATATTTTCATAACTACAGGGTATGTAAAACACACATCGAAAACCCTATGAAGTCATCATCATCGATGCCATCAATGGTAAACACACACTTGTATGTGTGGGTATGAGTAATCGAGCGTCCTGTGGCGCAGAAAAAAACATAAACCTGATGGATATGTACTTAATATAAATATTGACAGACTGATGGTTATTAGCAATTTATTTATTTATACTCTGGCATTGCGCATAAATAATTATATGTTGTTTATATATTTTAATAGACAAATAATAAAATTACGCGCTACTTGCAGAGAGTTATGTCTGCGAACGTAAATCGATTCCAATTCCAGCAGCAAAAAATTAAAAATAAATAATGAAGCTATATGAAACGAAACGAAGAATAAATACTCTTTAAAAGAGTATACCCTGTACCTGAGAATTATAGAGTACAGTAATTATGTGATTAGTATAATAAATAGTTCAAATAGTGAAAACAGCTTATTACCAAAAAAAATAAGTATATATAAATTATGTTAGCTTAACACAAGGCCATGAAAATCACATAGAAAGGCGATAAAAACAGTCAAAACAAAAAGTTCATTTTATGTGAGTCTAAGAGTACAACTTTTAAAATTGTTAATGCTTACATAAGCTCTTGGAAATCGTATAGAAAAGCGTTTTACACTAAAAAGTTTATGGGCAGAGATTAAAAGAATTTTATGTTAAACTAACAGTAAAACTTATAAAGTCCTTAAACCTCGCATGAGCTAATAAAAATCGCATAGAAAGGCGATAAACATTAACAAGTTACATATTTGACAAGAAAAAACATTTATTTATTTTATAAAAACTAAAAGTAAAACTAATAAAAATTTAATCGTATATTAAAGAGCAAATATCTTATTGATACTCGGGATCCTGTTGAATACCCTATTCAAGCAATACAATATTGTGCAGGGTATTGGCAAGAAGAGATTTGAATATATAGCCATAAATTGCCGTGTTTTTTTATGGAGATGAAATACGCTCGCTGACTAATCAAATCGGGGCTATGGCGTGTAACTACGTTTTATTTTGAATGCCAGTTGCCAGACGAGTGGCTCATTATTCAATTCAGATTTCTATTTTGAGGCACAGTCAAGGCTGTTGCCTTCCCCCGACTCCCTGTCAATGGCCAATTAAGAGCTTAGTGCGAAGATACCCCACACCCTGGTAAACAGTCAATTCAAAAGGATACATAAAATATGCCCGAAGAGGACAACCAGCAGCTGCTCCTCTTTTCTCTCTTGTCCCAGACAAGAGACAAGAAAGAACGACAAGAAATTCTCGACAGCTTTTCCGAGTTATATACGCAGCCTGTTTGCGGATTATATGGAATTTTTGGTTTCTGCTTCTTCTCGTCTTTTTCATCGTGTTTGCAAAAACCATAAGAAAATCTTTGTAGAAAAGTTTTGTTCACGACATTTTTTCTGCCTCGACACTCGCATTTAAGAAGCAAAATTTTAGAAAATTGTTTACCTCACAATTAACAATTTTTAATTGAATCTAAGAAGCACTTTAAGTATTTACTTTTTCAATTAGATTATGTAAAATTTGTAATCAACAGTTTTGCTGTTGTTAATATTGCTTAAGCATAATTCATAGCATTAAATTCTTGAATATTTCATAAAACCAAATCGAATGCATTTCATTTAATAATCACAGTAGGCTTATATAAATATTTGGAACTGAAATCAAAACATTTTTGTGGTTTACAATTACATAAATGAAAACTAACACAGTAATTGCAAATATCATGTACTTGTTTAAACAGCAAGACCAGAAGTTACCCTTGCTTTACTTTTACTAACGAAAATCTTAGTTTTTATTTGAACTAGCAAAATTTCCTTCATACTTCGGAATATTTGATTTACAAATCGAGGTTTGCACTTAAACAACACTCAGATTAAATTGAATAAATTCTGTATAGGGTATATTTTATATTTGTTTATTTATTTCATTTTGTTGACAGTATGAAATTTACATATATGCAAATTTGTGGACCTACTTAAATTGTCTGCAAATATATTAAACCCATTTTTAAGGGTGATTCATGTTCAATAAAACAAATAACTTTTCAGTTAAAATTGTTGTAATGAAAAGTTTAATTGAATTGATTACATTTTAATGATACAGAAATTGTTGAACATTGAAGGAGCGGCAATATAATCTACTTTATGGCACACCTACGAAATGTTCATAAAATCGAATTGCATTAATCATTCAAAAGGTGAGAATGTTTTGTTGGCCCTGACAACGAGACAATGTCAACTTATGCTAGGCCCTCAATTAAGTTGTCAAATTTGGTTTAATGAGAGTGTTTAGACAGAAAGAGAGAGGGAGAGCTGTCAGCCACGTTAAGTGGAAGTTTGGTTAACAAATGTGTATAAGGAAAACCAAGGTAAATAGCAAAGGACAAAGGACTATTCAGGTGAATATTTTACTGTTTTGTATTCGTATTCATATTCGGTTTTATACATAATTTGCTTATGCATATTGTAACTGTAAATAGCGTATAAGAGTTTATGTATGTGTATCTTAAGCTGCATTTGTCTGCCTGCAGGTATTTCATTAAAAATACCCTACAAAAGGACCAGAAGATGAAGTTACCTGATTGATAAGTAAGTGTACTTTAGGCAGGTTACTTTTTCATCATTTAAGCAAACGAAAAATCAGTAGAGCATAAAAATGGTCAATGTATTCTTCGGATAGGTTGTTATAAGATTGTTTAACAAAAATTGCGTTGGAAAAGAACAGTTATTTCTTTAACTGCAGCCTTATACATTTGATTACACAGTATCTGCTAGTCAAGGTCACCCAACTAGACCGCTCTTACAAGTGCTTTGTTGTCGCTGCTGTGAAGCATCTGCATATTTACATTAATGTATATTTTTAGCCCTCGTTGCACAATGCAAGCTAAACAAAGACAAGGACAAAACCCCGTCAAGGTGGTTCTTCTAAAAGATATGAGTGCTGCGACATACGGAAAAAAAAACTAAAGATAACGGCAGTACGATATGTTACTACCCTTGTATGTAACAGTTTCGTATTACGATTTACGTAGCGATATTTTAAAAAATGTGTTCTAACTGGAATCTTAAAGCAAGTTCTGATTTATAATCGTATAATGTAGAATAAGTGAAAGATGGTTCCAATGATAGCTTATGATATGGGGTTCTTATTTTATTAAAATAATTTGTAATAAATAAGAAATGCAGCCAAGCTTATACAAATAACTATTTATTTCTTTACGATTTATTTCCACACCTGTACTAAATCAACAAACCCGATAGATTTTATTGGACAGTAGATATACATTTAGAAGATATACCTTATACGATGTTGTGTCTAGATATAATTATTACTGCCTCCAAGAGAATTACGATCAATCGTCAAATGTATTATGGCAATACGACTTACATTTAGAAAATATATAGCTCATTAGTTCAAAAAAATCTCCTGCTACCTATTAAACATTTCTTTACAGAATGCATATACCCGTATTCCTGCAAGGGTATTAGATTGAATGGGAATGATAGCTTCATGCGGCTGTTTGTTAGCTGCTCGGTCGCGAGTCCAGGGTCAACCACGGATGAGCCACGAGCTACGAGCTTCGAGCCATGTGGTGGAAGGTCATGAAGATTGTCGAGCAGAAAATTGCATTGTGCATCTTTGACTGCTGATATGCAAGTGAAGTGTTAAACCGAACTAAATGCTTTTTAGCCAACTGGCCAACTGGCCAACTGGTCAAATGGCTCGTAAATATTTTGTTGCAACTTTATTAACTGCACGACACAAACTAAGAAGTGGCATCAACTTTGTTTACATTTGCTCAGCAAAATTGCTGAAACATGCATGGAAACTGAGATACGTTTCGTAAAGGGTTCGAGTACGCGTGAGGTGTACGGGTTAGGGTAAGGATTAGGGTACGGGTTAGGGCACTGACTGTGATGTCTACATTTTGCTGTTATTTATCACCTCTTGCACTTTGGTCACGCAAGTCAGCCAATCGTGCCTAACCCAGTTACCAGCTGCCACTTGCCAGTTGCCAGAGAGACTGTGGACTCCTTCCATTTTCGCTTCCACTTGACTTCGCTTTTTCATGTGCTCGACATTGTTTGTCACCCACACCACCCATTCCCAAGCTCCTCAGCCCCTTGGTACGTGCTCATAAACAATTATTTATGCAAAAAAAAATAAAAATAAAACAGAAATGTTAAGAATATTTCTTTTGCTGCGGGGCAATGCGGGTGAACTGTGACATTGATAAGGCACTGAAAAAGTCCTTCCATAAATTCCTGAGGTCACAACAATTTTTATTTATTTTTTTTTTTTTATTTGTATGTAAAATGTTTTACAAAGTCAATTTGTATTTTGTTTATAAAAAGTAATCGCTGTGAACCGGTTCAAAATCTTAACCGGTTCAGCATAACGTACATTCTTATTAGATATAATAACATTACATAGTTCTAATAATGTAACATTAATAATGAATCACTGTAAAAATAACAGCGATACAGTTTTACATACCTCTGTTAATGGTGTGCTGTTCATTTGACATATCACACTAAATGTGAATGTTAAGTATCAATAAGTCGCCTTGTTCCTGTTAAACAATCTTACAGCTCTGTTAAAGTGGCAGCTTTAGCGACATTTAACATAACTTTACATTCATATAATCTGTAATAAAATGATCTGATGTTAATGTGTCATACTTAACTAAAAAATTTGAATGAATTATTTATATTGTATATTGTCTAAGTAACAATCAGCTTCAACTTTTTCTAATTTAAAATGAAATAAACTTCTGTAAATGTCACAAGAACAGAAAAAATGTTGAAATTTAAATAAATATATTGCTATAATTTGGCTGTGTCAATCAAATGCAGTACGAAACGCTCACCGAGTTTGAACCTCTGCCTTTTCCACCCATTTTAGGGTACATCAACATACATATACATCTGCATGTATATATGTATATATATATATATATATATTTCCCGCTCACATTTACACCATAATTCATTCAGTTGGCCCGATTGTTCATTTGTTCGAGTTCCTAACAATAATTTTGACAGAAATTTAAGAAACTTTTGTGCCGGTCTTCTCGCTATTGTGTGAATCTCCCCCCAATTGTTATTTTATACGCACAATGTGAGGGAATTGCGTCAAGTGTCCGCGGCTTTACCACCTTTCCGAGTCCTTTGAGCCACATTCAAGTTGACAGAGGGCTACACAACAAAAAAAAACAAAAAAAAAAAAAAAAAAGAAAAGAAAAGTTTTTTTTTAAATGAACAGCAGACAGCTTGCGCTTCTTCTTTTTCCCTTTTTTACATAACTTTTTTTATTTGCCTGATAATATTTAAATAATAAATGAGTTTTTGACAAGCGGGCAACAGTTCGGGCATTGGGCCTTATTTTGGGTCAATCATTTGGGAAGCGCACTCAGGCTCTAAATTTGTCTACCCTTTGCCTTGAGATGCTTTAAATATGTCAAGAGCTTTGTAACGTCATGGAGCAGACATCTGTACAGTGACAACTCCCACGAGCGAACAACAAACACTTTATCTTTTCTTAGCTTGATGTCTGCTTTAAAAAGATGGAAAGGAACTGACAGAAAACAAGAATGAAAAGCAGAAAAGAAGTGACTTGACTAACAAATATATAGGGTGTGCATACATATTACATAAAAACTGAGGTAAACGTGAATTGGGGTTTATATATGCTTTTATTACTTAACTGTATAAACATTTTATTAATAATTAAGTTATTCCACATTATTTTGAATACAAAATGTAGGGTATATAAGAAGCAGCTTTGCTGTCCAATTATTGTTTTTGCTTCATTATATTTACTTTACCATCTTATCTTATTCTCTTCATAATTATCTTTTTTTCTTCTATCTTCGTTTTCCTTTTTTTTTGAAAATTATATTGATATTTCATTCATATCTTGATATACATTTATATTTTTTTGCTAATCCAATTAAGCTTGAAAATATAGGGTATTTATAGGGTATTAAGGATGCGACATGATTGGCTTGTACTTGTTTACGTTTGCTGCCTTCTTGAATTGAATAAATCACTTTAACTTCTCAGTTGCAGCTCATTACAACTTGTTCGAAGACTCTTATTTTTATGTCTCATGTGTGTGCAAGTGTGTGTGTGTACGAATGTGTGTGTGTGTACGAGTGTGTGTGTGTGTGTGTGTGTATCTTTTACAGTTTTTCAACGTCATTTCCTTATTACGGACATTTTTCAAGCGCTACTGCGGCTTCCGTTTTCCTTCAACTTTGCAGCAATTTTGTTGCTATTGCTGCAGATGTTGCCGCTGTTGTTGCTGTTGCTGTTGCTGTTGCAAGTGTTGCTACTGTTGACATTATTGTTGCTGTTGTCAATGGCGTGCAAATGTAATTGGTTTAGCCAGCAGTTTAACTCACTGTTCAACATTTTGTTGACTTCTGCTCTTGCATTCCAATCGCAATGAAATTTCATGACATTTGGCATTACGTATACGACGCGCTTACCCAAGTACGGACACATTTATGTAGCCGCTGCACTGCGCATCAAGCAAATTGACATTACACACTATATATAGTGCATAACCTATCTTATATAGTATATACATATATATCAATGTAATTGCTGCGGCTGCCTCCAGCTAAATTAATTGCTTCGCCTTATTGCGATTCAATTTCAGCGCAATTTTTCATCTGACCAGCTCGTAAATAAGAAACTGTCTGCCTGCGTGTGTGTGTTTGTGTGTGTGCTTATTGCCTTCACCTGTTTAGACCCGGGTAAAACTCTTTAAGCAGCTCAAATTTATTTATATACAAAGTAAACACTTTTCATAAGCTGACAACTTGGCAAAGTTTCTAAAGAGCGAAATTGCCTTGGAAATTGCTCTTATATCATCCTCTCAAATGCAGAAGCACATTTTAGAAATTGATCGAAGGGGTGAGGGGGAGTGGGTTATGTATGCGTAGGAGGATAGGCATTGATTTGGCAGTTCTAAAAACTACCTTGCGTTTATATGATACCCTATATTTTAGATAAGTTGCAAACATCAAAATATCGAATTGTATGCAAGAGAAACACGTTGGAAATACAAACATACATACATACATGCATATATTGTAGTCTATACTCTGACAATGGTAATAATCTATAAGAACGTTTTAATTGGCGAATGCATTTATCAAGACTTTTATAAAACACTTTCATTATAGGTCGATTCTACTGAAAGGCTTCGTCACTTCTTCATTTCTTGCAAACCTATAACTTTCATTAATGATTTATGCCATTGATTAGGAATCAGTCTTAAATGGTCCGAAATATCATTATATTATGCAAGATAATTCCGTCTTTAACACTCTACTTTAATTAGCAAGGAGTATCTAAGAACCCCATAGAATGTCAGTCTTTTAGTTAAGAAAAACTTGAAAGTTGTTTCGAGGCTTTCACCAGCAGTAATTTTCAATAGTTGTTTGTAGGGAAAATATGTGGTTAGAAGTTAATTAAATCTTTTTAAGAATTGAACATATTAGTGAGAAATCAAGGATATCTTAACGATAGCCGAAATTCGAGTTAGAAGATGAATTTTGGTCCACAAAAATATTCATTAATGCCTTTGTTACCAAAACCAATTGTTTTCATTTAAAAGACCAACGACTGCGACATACCCTGTTTGAAAAGACGTAATAGTTGCTAAAGAGGCACTATGCATTTCTTTCATTACAAAGTTCTAACATTTCTGTCTGCTCTCTCCTACCCAAAAATAGTCAAAGAGGGTATCAGCTAGTATTGCAACTTGTTTTATTTGCATTCTGCTTAAGAGATGCTCATTTAAAATAAAAGTACTTTTTTGTGTGCAGGACTGAGCCAAAAGGAATTGGCCATGGCTACTCGGCTTAGGCCTTACACTGAGCTGTCTCTCGCCTGCATAGACCTTTTGATTTAATTTCGTAGCCAGGCTGAATGCAACACACTTGAGCGCACAATTAGGGGAATGTCTGTTGACTGCCACTGGTGCAGTTACAGCAGTTGCTGCTGCAGTTGTTGCTGCAGTTGTTGCAGCAATTGCTGCTTTTGTGCAACTGCTTTGTTCTGTTTGACAATTCAATTTGTAGTCGAAACGCAGTTTCAGCTGCAGGCTGCATTTAAATTTGAATTATTTGCCAGATTTTTTTGGCCAAACCTTGTTGCAGCAACTGCTGCTGGTGCTGCTGCTGCTGCAACAACTGCTGTTACTGATTTGCATCAGCAGCAATTTTATCGGCTACCGATATCAGCCAATTGCGATTATAGCCATGGGTTACTGTACAGCTGCTCAAGTTATGCCAAAATCAATTTGGCCATTGTCAACGCCTGCCAACAACTTTGCTATTTATTGCTAGTTGGCCATGGCTTTAATGTTATTGCCTCTTAAAGTATCGCTATTTATTTATGTTGGTTTATTTATGCTGTTTTTCTCTCAACAAGTGGCGCATAAATAAAATACCTTATAAAGAGGCCCCCGAGACGCATTAAACATCGACCCCAAAAGCCAAAACATTTTAAATAAACATTAAACATAAATGTTCGAACTTTGTGTGTACTTTGCTAACAGTCAAGTTTGAACCAGTGACTAATTTTATTTTTGTGCAAATATTCAAAAAAATGTTATCGAATTTGACTGACATATTTTGTATTCTCTTTATTATACTTACTCTAGCTTGATTTGCTTTCAAAAAAAGTTAGATCCAATGATTCTCTATTAACAATTTTTTATTTTCTTTTTATTCTTGCTTTGATTTATTTTCATTTTCATTTTCCAATGGATTTTCCTGCTAAAACTTACAATAACTAATCTGTAATCTAAAAATGGGTATATTAGTTTGTCCAAAATGTTTCTAAATTAAAAAATTAAAATTTTTTCTAAATTTCAATATTAGATCACGGTCTTATAATAATGTTAAAATTAATACAATAATCTAAAATCATAAAGAACCTACAGATCACAATAAAATGTAAAATTAATAAAGCATTTCATAAAAGTATATTCCAAATTTTTTAGACTAAAATCAATGTTATACATTTAAATAATTTTGTTCTTTTAGTATTCAAATATCATATATTATTCATATAAAATCAATACTTCAATGAGAATTTTCTGATCAATTATTTAAAGTTAATTTGTCTTCCTAGCTTAAAATTCTTTTTCAAATATTTACTCAACTATTCTAACTCCTCAACTCTAAAAGCAAAATTTCTGAAATTTTATCTTCAATATATCTGAAATATTTTAAGTTTATGAACATTCTTCATTCCAAATTCAGCGTCTGCGATTTTAAGCGTCAATAAATGAAGCATCATTAGAGCAAGGAAAATGTCGCTTACAACTTTGGCAAACATTCGGCATAAAAACTTGGTTAAATTTAACCTTGGCGTAAACTTAATGCAATTTTTAATGCAAAACTTTGCTTGTGTCGTTGCAGTCGGCAAAAACAGTTTCAATTTTAAAGTTTTGCGCATAAATTTCAACAGTAAAAATAAAAATACGAAAGAAAACAAAATATCACAACAAAGTTTTCATTTTCCGTTTCCGTTTATGTAGACCGAGAGCTGGAGGCCTATCCGACTCTGTTTTTAACATGACTTTCAATTTGCATTTAGCTCGAGTTTATGATCAGACCAAAATAGAATGTTTCAATATATGAATATGAATATAATATATAGGCAAAAAACTTCTGCTGTTAACTTCAACAATTTCGTAATCGGCGGCCCCATTTATTAGCTCCGGGGTCAGAATTCACCATGGCCAGGACACGACCAGGAGAGCTCCGGCATTTGCAAGAGAGCGAAATGCTCTGTGTGGGCGTCGTACACCTCGCAACATATGTTGCCGCATGCCTGGCAACATGTTGCTAATGCTGCAAAACAATGTAAAGTTGACAAGAATTCAAGTTGGATATTGCATGCATTTAGCCAAGAACTCATAAACTTCAACATACAGAAACTTTCATTCGGAATGCTTGAGAGTGCTCGCCCCGTCATACAAAGTGGTTTGGGCCATGTAATGCCCCCAACCACCACCCCAAAAGAAACTCTGCCCCAGGGGCAACATTTTGGCAAGCGAAATTTTGATACATCAGCTATGCATGGAAGGCGGCTGGCTGGCAGACAAAGGTGAGTAATGGCTGATTTTGTGTTGTTGTTGTTGTTGTCCTGTGGATACGCATTTGCATTTTGTTGAAACACCTTTTGGCCCGGCTCCGACTGTAGTCCCAGCCAGGGATTGATTTATAAGCAGTTGTGTGTGTCGAACCAATAAAATGTTGCTGACTAACAAGACGCTTGTTAAATGTTATAGTAGGAATTATTGACCAAAAACGAGTACGCAATGGCCTATAGCAGGGAATTTCGTATTAATATAACGCAAATGCGAAAATTCCCTTTCATAAAACAAATACTTAATATAAATTAATGTATATATTTTAAAAGAATTATTTGATTATTTGATTATTGATGAATTTTGGATTTGAAATACGGAAATTCAAAAATGTTGTGCAAACCCTTTGACTGTAGACTGTTTTATTGAGCTAACAGTATATTCTTATAAATTTAAGTACAAGATCGAGACTTAACCGTGCTCTGAACCATGGATCAATTTTCGACTTTTTTTCTGCTTAGTTTTTCTTTTTATTTTATAAAACCCCATACTTTTAAAGCTTCTAAACCATTCCATATTTAACATCTTTAATGGAAGTTACATCTTAAAAGCTTTGGTAGCATTTTTCGTAGAATTTTTGCAATACATTTGCACGCAGTCTGCAGTTTTGCTTTTGCTTTTGCTTTTGCTTCAAGTTATTTTGCACCATTCTTTTGAACATTTTTGCTTTGGCTTTCTTTATGGCCTGGCCAGTTAATTATGCGCAGCCTGCTGTTGGCCAACAGGCAACAGCAATTTGTTGGCCAAAACTAGTCAAGAGGCGGCCTCTGAAAATTTTTACGACTTGCAGCTTGATTTGTGTTTGTGCTGAATAGCAGCCAGCTGCCACACATATATTTCTCTCCTTTTAAAACACAAAACACACACATACTTACGCGCCCACACACACCCTTACCTGATATACATGCACACATTCATGTAATAGATTTCGCAGAAACCTTTCATGTTTGCGGCATTTGTTTGGTAAATCGAAAAATTGGCATCCAACCACATCAAAAAGCGTTAGGAGCACTTTTTTTTAGAGAGTCATCGTCGCAAAATCTGAAGTGGGAGTTACAAATGGGGTATTTCAAAGCGATTAGTAAAACTAACAGCTCACTTGTAAATATGGGCACATATACAACATTTATACCTATCAATGTCCATTCAAATATCTGACAGCATTTCATATAATTAATCAATTCTTGTTATATTTGATCCCAAAGAATATGTATATATATATTTTTTGAATAATCATTATTGAACATCTGTGATAAGAATAAAACATATTTTTTACTTAACCGACTTTTTAACTTATATTTAATACAATTACGTTAAGATCATAAAACTAAAATGATATACATATATATATATTTATATGCACTAAGAACACATAATAATAATCTTCGGCTTGTTCAAAATTTGGTTACGCCCGACGTACAAGGAATCCAGGAATAATACACGATCTGAAAAAATATAAAAACAGACTTGCTTTGAAAACACAAGTGTCAAAAATAAACATATATTCATATATATATGTACAAAATATAATTAGTATATTTGCGTAACTCTCGTCCTTCAGGTCTATTTTCAATAGTTTTCAATTTATTTGTGTAGAAATTAATCCAACCAGCATTTGAGAACCGCTAAATTGCTTTGTGTTTAAATAGTTTCAGAATATTGTACAATTAACTTTTAAATTTTGTAATTATGACTGGCATTGGTATTAACGGCTTTGGTCGCATCGGCCGCATCTTTCTACGGGAAGCCATGCGACGACAGGATGTTCAAGTGGTGGCCATTAACGACCCAGCCATGGAACCCAAATATATGGCTTATATGCTACGATACGATACGACGCATGGCATTTTCAAGAAAAAAATTTCCATCGAAGGCAAAAATCTGATCATAAATGGACAAAAGATTATTGTGTCCAACGAAATGGATCCCAGTAAAATCAAATGGAAGGATAATTGCGTCGAAACGGTGGTTGAATGTACGGGTCGGTTTACCACTTTAAAAGCTGCTCAAGCCCATATTGATGGAGGTGCGAAAAAGGTGGTTATATCTGCACCCTCGGCCGATGCGCCCATGTTCGTGTGCGGTGTTAATTTGGATAAATATAAACCGGAAATGAAGGTTATATCGAATGCTTCTTGCACCACCAACTGTCTAGCACCTTTGGCCAAAGTAATACACGACAACTTTGAGATTTTGGAAGGACTCATGACGACCGTCCACGCCTGTACTGCCACACAGATGATTTTGGACGGGCCCAGTAAAAAAGTCTGGCGCGATGGACGCAGCGGTATGTGCAATATAATACCTGCTAGTACAGGTGCTGCCAAGGCTGTTGGTAAGGTCATACCAGATCTGAATGGTAAACTAACGGGTATGGCTTTTCGAGTGCCCACGCCGAATGTGTCCGTTGTGGATCTGACCTGTCGTTTGGGCTGTCCGACCAAACTAGATCAGATTAAGGAAGCCGTCAAAGAAGCTGCCAACAGCGAAATGAAAGGAATTTTGGCGTACACCGAAGATTTCGTTGTTTCATCTGATATGAATGGCTCCCGATATGCCTCGGTATTTGATAGCAATGCTTGCATTGCTCTTAATGATAATTTTGTAAAGCTTATTTCATGGTATGACAATGAGACTGGCTACTCTTGCCGCTTATTAGATCTAGTTATATACTCACAAATGATGGACCAATGTGCCAAAAGCAAAAAGGACAAGTGCAAGAGTGAGAAGGATGACAAGTGCAAGAAGTAGATAACCAATATTAACTTTTTGCTTTAATAAATTTAAATCAATTTAATTAATTAGTTTGCCGTATTGTATTGTAGTAACGTACCCTAAACTACGCTCGAATTCCGTTGTAGGTGAACCGATGAGATGCTCATTATTTCATGTTCCGTATTGTTGACGGACCCATCTCCATTATCTTCGACCACAATGTCATCCAGCGTTGGCGTCTTTATTCGATTACGGATGATCAAATCACGCTCCGCAGGTGCTTGCAAATGCAACGGATTGGTAGCAAGCTCGGCAGCCACCAGTTCATCGCCCTGCAAACCGAGTGTCATATTCACTTTGGCATGCTGACCAGCTGCCAGTTCACTGCTTGGCGGCTCAACGACAGGTGGCGGACGCAGTCGTGCGGGATCGAGCAACGAATGCATTTTCTGTTTGCGTGGCGTGCGGGCGGGAGAGGCCTTTCTTGAATTGTAGTTCTTCAGTTGCTTGGCACTATGTATAAAGAAAAATGTTCTTAATTGAGTTATCAATTCTTAATTTGCAAGCTTACGCCTCCATCAGTTTGAGCAGAATATGGTGGTATGCCTCGTATTCGTCCTTTCCAAACTCATTTGGATCGTGGCGAGCGTGTTCATATGTGTCGCAGAACTGATGAATTATGCGCTGACCTGTTCCATTGAGCGTGACCGAAAGAGTAGTCAACAGAAAGGCTCGCAGGCTTTCATGAGCGTGGCGTATGCTACCATCAGCACGGGCTATCTCCGACTCCAGCAACTTGACATCGTCCACGGCCTTCATGCGATAGTAGTAGGGCGGCAGATCTTGCTCCGGACCCGGGTGTACTATATATTTATCCGCATCGGTCCACAACAGCTTTGGCTCCTGTGCAATCTTTTGTATGCAGTCTAATCTGCGCTCAATTTCGCGGCGAAGCGCTTTTTTAGCATCATTCCCTACTGGCACATGGGGACCACGGCGACTACGCAGCGTAAACCTCATTATCTGGCGCTTGGCAAAGATGAACAGCATTACAAAGGTCAGCACGCCACCGCCGATGATAATTATTATCATAACACCCGAAAGTTTTTCCATCTTTGCGGGTATTTCAACCTTTTCACTACAAAACTTTGCCTTTTGTTTACGTTTTTCCCAAAACTAATCGATTTATTTCGCTGTTTAACAACATTGTCACAGCCAATGTACATTTCTTATCGATAAATCAACCAAATCGAAATCGGGTTTTGAACATTTATTTAAAGTCACTTGCAAGCAAATTGGAATTGGTGCTCGTTTCTTTTTGTGAACAGTGTTGTCGCCTATAAATAATAACTACAAGCTTATCCAATTCTAATGCAGTCTCTTTGGCAACCAATAATAGCTTAATCATTATATATATACAAAAATGTATATATATATATACCGGGCTAATATTAATTTCTCGTTCAAGTCCAGGGAAAGTTATTGGAGAACAAAACTGTTCCGCATGCACAATATGTAGTGCACCAGATAAACAGGGCTCCTGCCTTGGAGCGAAACGAAAGCTGCGCCAGTGTCTTGGGCATATGATCCGCTGCAAACCAATAGAAAATGGGCGTGGTGGAGGCCAACAATCGCGTGGAGACTTGAATGTGTACAAACAGCGCACAAATGAGCGTGAGAAAAGCGCCATGCAGCACAAATGGCAGCGACTTTTGCGTCTTCAGGAGCTCCCGCCAGTTGGAACCCTTCGAGGTCAACTTTGTGACAAAAAGCCACAGATAATCACAGCAATGCCAATGCATGAAGATTAGCATGGGCAGGGCTAAAAGAAAGTTGGGCACCTGTTTCCATTGATAGTAACGCAAGAAGCCGACATCCCAATATGTGGATTGCACATAATTGTAGGGAAATGGTAACGTGTACTGGCACCAGGGCGATCCATCCGGTCCTCGTCCAGCAAGCAAATAGTTCCGTTCATTGGCATAATGCACAACCTGCTCTGGATGATAGACCGTGATGCTGGGCATGCAGTATAGTCGATATATGTAAAAGTAATAGGCGTGCAATATGCCCAGTGGAATAAGGACGGCCAGTGACATCTTGACAAGCTGTTGGCAGCGTTTTGCGTTTGCAGTCAGTAGCATATGGCGTGCAAAAAAGTACAGGGGAAAGCCCAGGGCAATCAATCCATTGGACCGGCACAAGACGCAGGCAGTTAGGCTTACGCAAATGCGTGTATAGTTAAATTGTTGCTTAGGCCGGACGCATTCCAGCATTAGAATGAAGCTAGCGTAGGTAAACAGCGATTCTGAGTATGCCGCACTGAAGAAAATGCTCGCCGGATTGAAACAAAAGACGAGTGCTGCGTTCCAACTCTTGTGCAAATCGTTAAACACGCGCTGAGTCAGTTGGTATAAATAATTGGCCGCCTCACAGAAGAGCCACAAATTTAGGACGACGGCGATGACCAGTGTCAGAGCATGCAGCGACATGGGCACACTAAATGTCTCGCAAGCAGCGGCCAAATTCCGTATAAGGACCGGGTACAATGGGTAAAAGGCCAGCGTATTCTCATAGGTGTACAAATAGTTGGCAATATGCAGAAAGTATTCTCCATCCCAGTGCCGCAGACCACCCAAGCAACGCATCACCAGCTTGTCCAGACCATGTACAGGGGTGGTGGCATTCAATTCTGGCAAGGGCATGCGAAATACATCCGGCTTATGATCCGGCACAATCCAGTTGGCCATCATTTGTACGGCCAGTATTATGAGACGGCTAGTAAGCGCCAGCTTCGTTACCTTTAATGTCATCGTAGCTGTGGATGGGCGTAGTTGGTCAGCACATGATTCACGGCATTAATAAAATGCTGCTGTTACTCACCTAAATAAATATATACATATGTATATGTATGTGTGTGTAGATGTGGTAGTTGCGGTTGGAATATATAAAATGTGTTTTCCTATGCTCACAACATTAGTAGCGCACAGCAACAGTTTTTGAAGGTGTTTTTGAGTGGAAATGCGAGTCTTTAAAGACTCCCTAAATATGACTTGACATTGAACTGGCCGGCTAGTCTGTTTTTCTATTTTTTTTTTCTTAACAAAATAAATATTTGGCAAGTTGAGACCGGCCAGCCAACTAGAAAACAGTGTGTACACACCAGATGGGAAGCAGAACATCTGCTACACACGATGAATCATTAGCTCACAACTCACTTTGAATTTGAACTACTTCATTCTTAAGCCACAGGTTCATTAACTTAGGGTTATCGATAACAGAAACAGTAGGCGCGAAATTTTAAAGAGAAAACCCACATAATAAGGTTCCAAATGCAAAACTCTGAATAGAAAAACTACTTCAAATTTATAATTGTCAAGATTATTTTACTTCAATTTTTGAATATATTTTTGTCTGGGGAACATACTTTTAAAAATTTGATCAATCGCCTTCAGAATCGGATTCGATCTTGTCACTTACTTCCATTTCATTAAACATGCTCATCAGCTCCAATTCTTTGCGTTTAATGCGCTCCTTGATGTCTGTAATTGACTCGGCCTTTTGCACTTCACGTGTAAAGAACTCATCCATCGTCTCGAATACCGTACTATATTCATGCGGTTCATAGTTAGCTAGGATGGGCACTGAAGTTTTCTTGGGTATGCGTCGGTTTACATAACTCCGTTCCATGTACTGCTTTAGTTCATCCAAATGTTGCTCCTCATCCTGTTCGTGGGGTGAAAATGTCCGTATCGTGGGTTGGTTCATTTTTTTCTTGGTCTCCGCCCGTTCCAAGTCGATTTGCTGGGTCAGGAGCGGAGACGGCATCAAAAGCTTAATATCTCCAATGAGCAGATCCCGATTAAGTATTTCGGCTTCAATGGTCTGCACGCCTATATCTTGCAAATGGCTTCTTTCCAGCCTGTCGGACGAGCCAAGCATTGACTCAACCCCGTTATCTTTCTTTAGCAAGGGACCTCCCCCGCCAGCTACCTTACGTTGCAGTCCCTGCTTCGCCATGCTGTCCAATGCCAAGCGATCCAAGCATTTTCTTTCCCCAATTGTTGCTCTAAGCTTGCGAGGAGTCGCTGCCTTTTGAGCCAACACCTTGCTGCGATTGCTCGCTGCCCGCAGTGTCGAGGCAATCGTTGGCTTCTCCAGCCGAGCCGTAAGGGTTAGCCGGCTAGTGGTCGTCACTTCTGTTGTCTTCCATCTAGCGGTGCCACCATCGCCATCGCCGCCGGTGCGTCTGACTGCTCCGGTCCTGTGTGATGATTGCGGCGTCGCCAATCTTGTGCCACGTAGAGTTTCAGGCAAGCCTCGGTTGTAGTTCATTCTCGGATTGGGTTTGGGAGTGCTCGAGCCCGTTCCCGTTCCCGTGCCAGTAGACAATTTGCCGCGCGCACTCATACTGCGTACGTGAATATCGATCGTTAGGCGAACAATCTTTGCAAATTCCTGGATTTACGCTAGGATAACCGAATACAATTGCTTTACTATATTATAATTTTTAAGAGTTAACGCTAGTTTACTCGAATTCCTCGAACTATATATACTAATATATTTTAAAATGTTATTTCAGCATTATGTTTATCGAAATAAAAATCTTACACTTGTTTTTTATAGAATCATTATAAAGCTTACAATGCCAACTTTGTTGATATTGTCAAATATAAAGCTCAAAATTCTTTACAGCTCGCTCAAAATATTTTAATTATAAGTATGGGAAGACCGGCTAACATACCCTGTAATTTAAATATAGTAAAAGGAAAAATGCTAAGATGTAGTTTTAAAGCAATATAAAACACATATGTATATAGTTATGCAATTCCTTTGCATACCCTGTAATTTTGAAAAACAAAAGCATAAGAAAGTGTTAAAATATGTATTACAAGTCATTAAAGTTGTGTCCAATAAGTATATAATTTATTATCGATTATGTTTAAAATAAGGAGAATACAGAATTTTTTTAAACTGATTGACGAAAACTATCATTTTCAATGGAAGATACAATATATTTAATGAAATCAACCATTGCATTTGTAATTATCATTGAAATTAAGTAAGATTTCGAAATTTCAAATTATAAATATCAAAATAAGAAATACAAATCTGAAGCAAACATGATATCTTTTTGTGGTGAATATTGTACATGGCTTTAAATAACGGTGATTTGTGCACATGTTATAAAGATATATGTATATATATATATATATATATATATTTATATTCATTTATGTTATATATATATATATATATATATATATATTTATATAAATGCATAGATATATTTATATATATACATACATATATATAATGTGTGATACAAAAAGAAATGCCAAATATTCATCCAAACTCGCAGCTGGCGAATTAAAGCGGGTCTCTATTATACCGTATTTTTAATTCAGCCAATGCACACTTGATACTTGCAAATTCTTTCTTTTTTTTTAATTTTCGCTGTTTCGAATATGATTCAAGTGTCGCAGACATGTGAACTGCAATCAAATGCAACATATGCCACAAACAGCAAAAGTCCAAAGGGGATAACAATGGGACACAATTATCCCAATGTAGTCCCCGTAGCAATGTAGCTCGAAAACTACATATAACATATATATATATATATATATATATATGTATATCTATATGCAATATATGATATAACACAATTGCTCTGCTTCCAGTCTCCTTAGCTAACAATTATGATATAGCACAATTGCAAATCTTTTAGTCTGCTTTTAAATTATGATATTACACAAAGACTCTTCTTCTTTTCCTTTGGATCGGGCGGCGGATTTGGCTGCCTACTGGCCCAATCAAAATATGGCGGCGACCGTCCTTGTTGATAGAATGGCGGTGGATGTCTATACTCTTCCGCCAATCGTTCCTTTGCCTGACTTGCTTCGTTGCGTTGCGAGGAATAATTCGGCTGGGAATAGATTCTTTCGAAGCGCGATGAATTCGTGGGTATATGGTTATACTGGGTGGTGCGCAATACTCTTGGAGTGGCCGGCGGTGCTGAGGGTGTATATGATGTATAGTTAGTATTAATGGCTTCTTCAGCCACTTTAATATCTGTAGACGCTTTCGTTGCGGTAACAGTTGGCAGCTTATTCAGAGCTGGTTTGGTGATGGTTGCAGACACAACTGGTTTAGTGGGTGGCACCTTAATGGATAAGGATTGCATATCTGCCCTGATGGAACGCACTATATCGGCATCGTTGTCCACATAACGCGGCACGCTGGGCAGATCGTCGAACAGCTTGTCCAGTTCGGATTTTTTTGGCTGCTGAGTCGAAGTCGACTGGGCGCCCATTTTCAACAGCTCAGCTTTATTGTAGCCAATCTTTGTGGCCGCCGATAAAGGCACGTTGTTTCGTATATTAGCTAAACGTAAAGCAAACAAAGAAAAGTGTAATTGAAATATTTGTACATATGTTTTCGATCAAAGAAACAACCAGAGAAATTTGAGCACTATGGATCAAAGGAGAAGTGTGTAACAAATTAGTTAACCAAATGCACATATCACGAGCATGATCAAAAGATGCGTATGCCAATTTATTATAAACATGCGACGGTATTTTTTTTTTTTTTTTGATTATTTTACAACTGAAACTGCAATTGATTCTCTATATATCGGACTTGCTGGCGAAACTGGTAAACCGGGGCAACTCATTTGATGTAATGCATATATATGTACTGATGTATATCTATATATGTGCATATATACATATATATATTAATATATATATCTATACATGTACATATATATTATTATAAGGGATTTGAATGTGACGTAAATTGAATTGTGAACGTCGAGATCTTGAAAACATCTAAACGCATGTTATATGGACACAATCTAGATCTGTTTGTGTGATCCAACTCGTTTTAAATATATATATATATATATCCATATATATTATGGGATCATTCGAAATGCTAAAGATCCTGCGTATGCATTTGTATAAAGGCATTTATGATCGCTATCTCGATTTCTTTGGTTTCTTTGGTGATATTGATAATTATGACAACGATTATTACTTCGCTTGAATGAATGTCCCAATGTCTGCGCGTCCTCAGCTGTTGCGTCCGTTTGATGCTGCCGATAATGATTGTGATTATTATTATTATTGTTATAATTATTATGATTATTGATCGGATGGCAGCCGGAGCGCGTTGGATTAACTGTTTGAGCGGCACCGCCGTTCGCCTCGTTCGTCTTATTATCATCTGGATAATAGGGCGAACCGACGAGCGTTTTTCGATCCCGGCACATGTCGATGATATGACGAAATTCCTGATTCTTGCTTAGCGTGCGCGGATTACCAATTAAGATAAGCAAAGACATGGGACGTGACAGCAACACGTTTAAACGCTATAAAAAAATAAAATACAAAACAGGAAATAAATATATATTTTAGATGATTTACAAATAAATCATAATTAATTGTTTTTTTTTTTTTTTTGTTTGTTTAAATAAAATTCCACTCACTCGACTATTATTAAGGAAGCCCAACTTTTCAGTGAATGAGCGCACAAAGGAAACAATAACTATTTGCTTCTCCTTGCCCTGAAACAGTTCAACTGAGCCACAATCGATTTGATGCCAGTTGCGCATGTTGAGCTGCTCCTGGATACGCTGATATTGATTCTTATACGGCGATATAATGCCAATATCTGTTTGGGCCAACTTCTCGCCATTGATACCAAAGTACATCAGATCCTTTACATAGTCCATAACTGCATCAATTTCCTTATTGTTGCACAGGCTAAAAAACCAATCAAATATTAGTATTAGTATTATTATTATTATTTTTAACTATAAATTAAGATTCATTATTAAATCATTAAACCTACCTCAGCGAGCTTTGCGAGTTCATGGTAGTACCAAAAACCGAGTGAAACATTATAGGAAAATTTTCGTTGGGCGTATGAAACCAATTTTTAGTCAGGCAAACACTTTCTGCAATACATAAAAAATAAAAACCATTTTCAGAGAACGTCTACACACAGATTATATATATATATATATAGTATATATAGTTTTAGATATGCTTACCCAGTGCTGCCTCCGATTTCAGTTCGCTGTTGTAGTAGAGATCACTGTAGAGCTTTACGATTTCAGGATGGGAACGATAGTTACGTCGCAATCGCGTCTGTACAGTTGCATTGTAATCACCATTCTCGTCCAAGCGATAGCAATCGCGCTGCAGTAGACGCTCAAATAGCGATACGCCCAGGCCCCAATCGCCGGCCCGGTGAGATTGGAGCACCGGTCCCAGTTGTTTATGATCGCCAGATAGAATAAGATTCGTGGCTGGCGCTATTGTGCAGGTAATCCCCATTAGGACCTCTGCTTCTGTCGATGCGGCAGCCTCGTCCACAAATACATGTGAGAATACACTGCGTTTGTCTTCGTCACGGCCAAAGCCGCCCGTCGATAGTTTGCCCGCTAAACTAAGCGTACACACTACGATCCGATAATCGTGCACAGCCTGCACGTCCGGATAGAAATGAAGGGCATACATATTTGAATATTCCAATAGAAGGTCATCAATATTATCGATACGCCGATCACAGCTGGCGGCAAAGATGCGCGTCAACGGACGCGCCTGACTGGGCAAATTGGATATGGAACGCAACAGACGTAATGCGATCTCATCGCAAGCCGTATTCGAACCAGCTAAGACCAGGATATGTGTATCTGGTCGTCGCACATACAACTGATATATGGCCTCACAAATTGTTGCCGTTTTACCCGTGCCGGGCGGACCGACAACAATATAGGGAGCTGAAAGCTTATCGGAAAATGCAATTTGTTGCACCGCTTGTTGTTGTTCTGGATTGCGTCCAATTTTCTCATTATATAAACTTAATGCGCCACCTAAAACCGGCTGTCTTTCAATGGTGGCAGGAAATAGTAACCGCTGCACATGCTCCGGATTGGTTAGCTTAAGCTGACGCAATGCTCGATATTGATAACGTAGTACGGCACGAACTGGACGAAAGAGTAACGCATATGTGGTATTATCGAGCAAATGACGATCGCAGGTGATATTGACGCGTTGCGTCGATACGCCTAAGATGCGAGCAAAATAAACACGCGGCTCACGACGCTCCTTTTCCGGTACACCAAATTGTTCGTTGATCTTTTGACCCCACTGGATAAGCGCATCGAAATCCTTTAGAGCCAATTCCAATACCAGACTATTATTATCCAGCAGCTGCCGAATGCTATTCGCCTTGCTCGTTTCCACTTGACCGCCAATTGTGCAACGTTCATTTATGATTAGGACATCATCGCCGGGAGAGAGAACATCCTCGGCGCTTAAATTTCTTGAATTCGGCTGCAACTTGACGGACAACTCTTTGCCAAACTGATGCAACTCCATTTTGGATTGCTTCAGTGCCACATAGCACTGCAGCCGCTCAATATCCTCCACTTGGAGCAGAGTGCGCAGCGTGCCATAAAGATTTCTTGGGGTAAATTCACGACCCAATTCACAGAAGTTACGATAGTCTTTATTATACTCAGCCAACCGGATTTGGGCATCATGTGCATCATGTTTCAGTGCAGTGAGCACCGGCTTGGGTGGTATAGCCGGTTCCAAGCGACCACCGCGAAATAGCTTCTTGTTGGACAGACGATAGGGATTGACATTGAAGCTTGCCTTGGGCAGGGCATCGGTACGCATAAAATGATGCTGTTCCACATAATGATAACGCTGACCATTCACTATCTGACTGTATCCAATCACAATCGGCTGTTCGCGCAATATCATAAATACGTGCGAGTCTACAAAAAAGATCAGTTGACCACTTTCTGTCACCTCCAATGGCAATCGATTGTTGTAGACATAATAAAATTGTCTCGACTGTACAATGATAAACTTCTCAATCACAATGTCCTTTAGCTGCGTCTCCAGCGTAAACCCAAAATAATGGCTATCCACGCACGTCCGATACGACAGCTTTAGCATGGGCTGGCCACTGCAAGAGATGTAAATCAAATGTGGGCATTTATTAAGTAAGTTCTAATTAAAAAGGCTAAGGCTAAGGCTAAGGCTAAGGCTAAGGCTTAAGGAATAATCGTTTTATGTTTCAAATTTCAGTTTTCGAAACCATTTGCTTTTTGAGAATACATTATTTACATGTATAAATATCCATAAATAATACTATAGGTTCTGAATAATTACATCTAGAACAATAAACTAATTGGAGCGAGGAATGCAATTTTAAAAATATGAGTAATACGTGCAAAAGTAGACATATATACTATACCATACCACGTGACCTGATAACAAAAGTGTATGTATACATTTTATAAATATAAATATATATATTTATATAGCCTTAAACTACACTCTTATCTAAGCTAACCCCTTTCGCAATTCTTATGAATTCAAGTAAGATTTTCAGTTCTTTATGATCTATGAATATAAATGTTCTAATAACGTCGTTTAATCGAAGTTTCTACTCGAATAGCTGACTAACATTAGTCGGTCATAAACTTTATCAGAGTAAAGGCGACATAAATCCGATTTGTTTTATATAGCAGTAGCACTTACTATTTTGTCATTTTCTGCAGCGACTCAAAGTCCGACTCATCGCCATGGTATTCGATATGTTCCTCATACTTCTCAATGCTATCAAAGTTGCATTGACAAATGTAGCAACCCATCGAACTCAACTCAAAGTCCACATTGCGATGTTGTTTTTGGGTCTTTTGATATTTCAATGGAACCGACTCTGCCTCCTCATCCAGCACGTACTCTGTAAGAAATAAACATATTTATTTAAATAAATAATATATATATATTGGAAGTTTTCTAAGCGGTTATGTCCAGTTGGTGGATGTCCTGCACGTAGTTGCTATCAATTTACATTCCCAATTTAAAATTTTCAGCTGTCATGATTTAAATTTAATAATAATAATTATATATGGCAATTAATATTAATCGCTAATTCGATGTATACTCTTATAATTTCTTTAAAAAAATCTCTTTAAAAAAAAAAAAAGAAAAAAAATAAAATAAATCGAAAAATAATATTGAGCTTTAACATACTTAAAACTCCGGCAGAGCAAAATACAAATACAAATACAATAGAAAATAACAAATATTCTGCAAAAGTATACATTTTTAAAGATCAGACGTGATCATTTCAGCTAATGATTAATGCTATATCCCTACTTCATGTCTATTAAAATTCCTCCAATTTCAAATGGAAATATTTACTTTGGGTAATTGGACCGTCTTGCGTTGCATCCGTCACATTGCTGACGACTGCAAGATCATTTTGTCGTTGCTTTTCATCAATTGCATTATACTTCTCCCTACGAAACTCCATAAGAGCTAGACTCTTGATACGGTAATTGGAGTCGCCGCGCGGAGTGTTCATCAAGAAGTTTGTACGCTGCAACAGTGAACCGATCTGTAAATAAAAAAGAAAAACAATCACAAGTGTTTATAATTGTCGTAAATATTTATGCGATATGCGACTATTGGTATAACGAATTGCCATTTTTCATTGTAATCGGATGTTCTTTCGTATTTATTGTATATCTATTCACTTTGTTTTGAAGTATACTATAGATAAGGGTTACTGAAGAAAAACTTAAATAAGGGGCATCCCAAAAATATACAAAATGTATCTAGTCTTCAACTCTATTAAATATTTCGGGATTTTTTTTCCTAACTTGGGTTTTTACTGGATGAGCGAGTAAGATTAGGGGTGACATGCACATTATTAAATGCACACACAAAAATAAACAAAGTTATTTCTAATTTATTGTTTTTTTATAAGAACATTTTTTTGTAATATATATATTTTTTTAAATATATACAATATAAATATATTTTCAGTCATTAATCATTGTAAAATTGATAAATTAAAATATATATATATATATATATATATATATACTTTATACCTTATACATTATACTTTAATATTATCTATCTCTATATACTATATAGATTATTTTAAAGTACTTTTAAGATATAGACCATATATATATATATAAAATAAAAATAAATATATATATAAATAGACGGTCCTCTAATCTATTATGTGGCAGATAATTCAGCAAGATATTAGAGAACCGGCTCAGGCACATGGCTTAAAATAATCAGCGGCTGAGCACTAAGGGTCGACTATAATCTAGCGGGTAGTCTGGCAAAACCCAGAGCCGCCTTCAAACATATGACTCACACATTTCATACAATACAGCCGATGTGTTTAAGAGAAAGAGAGGGAGAGAGAAGTGAAGAGCGTGGCATGTGTTAAGAAACGATTGGCGAAAACAAAGCGAGATAAAATTGAGAGGGAACAAAGAAAGCAACGATCGGTATGTTATACGGTCAACTGTTCGTTTTTAGTAAAGTATATTCACAATATAGAACGCTATATTTATATACATATATATGTAATTCATGTTTAAGTTTAAAAAAATCTTTACTTTAGGCAGCAAAAAAAAATATAAATAATAATTTAAAAAAGTTAATTTTATCGTATAGAAAAATTGAAAATTTGTTGACTATATTAAATGAACACTGTATTTAAATGCATGCTATGCACACTTATACTTACATTATAAGCTCCATTAATAGAGAGCTTAAATCGCAGTTCGGTGCTATTAGGCTCCCATAGCAGATACTGTTCGAATTCCCTGCGTAGCGTCCGCTTGTCCACATACCAGCTGCTGCGCGCGCTCACCACTTGATTCTCAGCCATTTTCAGTAGAAAGCATCCTATCAGCTCACGCTCTAGGAATTGTTTTTTTTTTATGTTGTTTATTGTGATACAGTTAAGTTTACTGTTATGTTTACAGTTCAAGGTACTCACCCCAAGGCTTACGTTGCGGCATGCCATAGAAATCGGCATTGTTGTTGCTGTTGTTGTTGGCGTTATTGTTGCTTGCAGTGTTTTTGTTGTTTAGGTTTACGAATGTTGTTGTAGCGGGCGGCGTCGCTGGCGGCGTCAAAATGGAAGGTGGCATTGTTGCTGTATTTGTTACTATGTTTAATCTATTGGCAGGGATCGCCTTCTTTTGGCCATTGGCCTTTTTTTGGATTTTATTTTTTGTCATTGTAAATACGTACAAAAGGACAAAAATGCTTTGCACAGCACAGCGCACACACAAGCACACACACTCACACACGATCTCTTACACACTCGCACACACTAACACACAATCAAAGTAAGGGCAAAAAATAAAACAAATGATCGCACTCTGGATTCTGGTTTCTAAACTGCAATTAAATATTATTTTTTTTTTGTTTTGTTTGAGTTTACAGCACAGCGCTCACACACACAAGCACATAAACAAAATTGCAATGTTTCGCGTATTTATTTATTGGCACGGTTAGAAAAAAGCAACCTGCGCGACGGAACACTCAAACGGTTTATGGCAACGACGCAGACGCCGCTGTGTTTATATGCTTACAAATACACTGCGATATTGACCTGCTATTACTGTCACAAGAGATCGACCGATAGTCTGATTCACCAACTGTCGCGAGAGAGTTTATCGTAGGCTGTGTTCGTGTGCGTCTGCGTGTGTGAGATAACATTCGGGATATACATATGTATGTGCGCGCGCACTCTATGCAACGGTTAATAAAGACAGTTTTTTTAATCTGCACAAACATGCATCCATATGTATGTATGTACACATATGTATGTACATACATACATATATATATACATGTATATATGTTATATACTTACCACTGCGAATTTTTGTTTGCGATAAAAACATGCCACGCCTTCTTAAAATGTATTGTATGTATTTATTTTTGTCTGTTTTTTTGGTATGTATTAAAATGTTGCGTGTAACACGATTTAAAATATAACTCAATTCAACATGTATGTGTGACTTAAAATGCGTTCTAGTTGTGAAAATGCTTGTGAGACACGTACACAATAATGTGGGTAAAACCGTTTTGCCCAACTTGGAGCGCGTCCGCTTTCTCGACTTAAGAGGGAAAGAACCGAATTTTTACTAAGTTGCATTTGCGGAGAACGGCAACGAATTTGCTATCAGCCGGTTTGCAGTGTGACCAGCCGCTGTGGAGGTGACAATACCGCAATGCAGTACTTTTTGCGTTTCGATTGGTCGCATTGCGCCCCCATTGAAAAGATTTAAATTGCGCCTTTTAAGCATAAAACAATTTGTGTTTTTACAAACTAATCTTACATCACTAATAAAATGATTATAAATAAAAGTGTTATTTCTTGGCCAGCTTCAGCTTCTCGGAGCCAAAAATGACGCCAGTGTCGACGAGTTTGCGCTTCATGGCAAATGGGTTAACAGAATTAAGGGGCGTTCGCTGGTCTCCATCAACTGTCGCTGCCTTCGAGTCGCTTGACTGTGACTCAGACTCGCCGAAGAGGTTCTCCTGTGTGTCCAGCGGTGAGCTGACTTCTGGGGTAGCCGGACGGGATGAAGCGGCTTTAAATAGATTCGGTGTGTTGGAGAAACGTTTTAAAGCGTTACGCTTGGAGGCACTCAGCTCCATAGCCTTGGGTGCCAATTTGGGCGTCACCGCATGCGTTGGAGCCATGGGCAACACAATGGTCGCCGCAATGCCATTGGCGCCCAGTAGCTGCTGCTGCTTGCGTGCTTCTTGCACCGCTTCCAGCTGCGGCAATAACTCACACAATCGATCCGATAGATGAATGCGACCCCGCTTTGTGGCATATTTAACAGCCAGTTGGAGAAGCTCGGTGCAGGCAATGGACTCGATCAGCTCACGTGCGCGCGTCTCACACTCGCCGCTGCAGGCCAATGCGAATAGCTTAATGGCTGTCTCCTTTTGCACCTTTTCGGCGCCTTCCACCTGCATAAGGCTGGCACGCAAGAGCGTATCCTCCAGCTCGGATTTCTCCAGCTCAATATCGCAAAGCGGCAGCTGCATGCGGAGCTCCTGCAGCATGGGACGAGGATTGGTCATTGGGTATGAGCTGGCGCGGCACAGGACAGCCTCTATGATCTGTCTGGATTCAGAAAGCGCGACTATAAAGAAGTTATTTGAGACACTGGAGCTCTGCTTCATTGTATCGCATATGGGAAACCAGGCATTGCTGGCACGTCGATATAACTGCACCAGGCCCATGTTATCGGCAAAGCTGGGCGAGCCCACGTCCGTAAAGCCGAGCCAATTTAGCTGACGCCCCGGGGTTAATGGCACAGCCATCTGCTCAACACGCAGACTCAATCCACTGACATTTATTAGCATTGCCGCTAGATGCTGTTGGGTTTGGCTGCTGCCGGCTGCATGGTAAACGCACAGCAGGCTATTCTCATGACCGGCCAGAGCTACCACCGATCCTGGAATGCTCAAAACCTCACGCTGCGTGCCCATGACACTGAAGAGTCGCAGAAAATGATTGCTTGTAGCTACGGCAATCAGATGACTGGTGGCCACCAGGGCATCCACACTCTCGCAATCCGGTAGACTGAGAGACCATTCCTTGTTGCCGGCTGCTGCCAATGCTATGACCACTAGTTTGCTACTCTCCGTAGAGGCCAAGGCCAGGGCGCTGCGACTGAGGCTGGCCAGATTATGCTGGTTATAGTTGTTGCTTAAGTGCAGTGCATGATGCACGCTAGCATCATGAAATTCCACGTCAATAGCACCATCGCCGCTCGGTTCCGTGTGCGCGGTCACAATGCCCACATCGTTCCAAGCCAAGTACCGATGCTCCAAATCATTTGGTGTGGCGCCTGGCTGAAATGCACCCTGCTGCTTAAAAAGCTTTAGCTGTGGAGCAGACGGCGCTGCGCTGCTGCTGGCCAACGAGTGCTTGGAATGCTCATCGTCTAATGCATCTGATTCAATGTAAGCAGCATTGCTCATAACCTTGCGCTTCAGTTGCTCAAGGCTGACGCCACCGTCGCCATCGTCAGGGTCCGCCATATCTTCATCATCGCCCTGCTCGAATTCAAATCCTGTCCCTGTCAGCAGTTCATCTTGCTCTTCACCAAGCTCACCGTCCAATCCATTTTGCGGCTCTTCGTCACCCAGAAATATGGTGCCTAATTGCCCTGTGGCATCGCAAAAAGCCAACTCATCTACATTGGCCGGGTTCCAAGCCAAGCACGTGATGGCCTTGCAATCGCTTGGCGGCGCCTCCACCTGCAACGCCTTGCGACGCGTTACATCGAATATACTTAACTCACCGCTGGTGGTGCCCGCCGCCAGATGTTCGCCATTCGGCGAGAACTGACAGCAGCTATAGTTGCTTGAGATGCGGTCATCCTGCAGTCTATAGGCCACCTCCCAATTGGATGTATTAAGCACAACCAGTTCCTTATCCAATGCATAGGCCAACTGCTCTCCGCGCTGTGGCTCAAAGCTGGGCGTGCCAAACAGACTGGCGCTCTCAAAGCTATTGACTCGCGGTAACCCGGCTATACTCTTGACTTCCACTCCAGTCTCAAAGTTCCAGACCTTGAGCTGGCCATCGCCTGCCACAGATGCTAACAGCTGACGCTCGGCGTGCATATCTAGTGCCAATATGGGCCCGGTGTGCCCTTCTAAGACTGTCTCGGCACCTGCATTGTCGCCTTTCAGCACCTTAATGTTGGTATCCTCACTACCCGCAGCTGTATATGAGCCACTCACTCGCAGACACGTAGCGGGAGCCGTAAATCTCATCAGAATTCCATCACTGTCCATATCCGGAAATGTGTATGCGTGAACCGTATTTCGATCTGTGGATGCTAACAGCCGACTGCCCGTGTGTGCAATGCACATGACAAACTCTCCCAGGCAGGTGGAGCGCGGATCGTCGTCGCTAATGCAAGTCCAGTGGCGAATATCGCCATCTGTGCCACAGGTGATTATAAAATCCCCTTTGGGAGTGTACAACAAGCCCGTGTAGCCATTGGTGTGCGCATAGCGCAGCGAACTGCGCGAAAAGCTCATTTTTCAATTATTTTAAATTGTATGATCTACAAATCTCACTTTTACTGCGTTTCGCGCCAAAACAAAACTAAACAGTGATAAATAACGCATTTGGCAACACTGATTTTCCAATTAAGCAAAACTGGCGAATCAGTGTTGCCATATCGAATCAGTGTTGCCAAGGCGCCAGTTGGTTAAGTCCAATAAGATTTACCTCAAAAGTTATTAAAAAAAGCTTAATTAAATAATTTTTAAAAAAGCTTATAATTCACAATAGTTCAATAATCAATATATAATATAAATATATTTATTGGTCTTTGCCACTCTTGACCTGCGTACATGTCCCAAAAAAAAAACAGCTGTTCCCTTTATTATTGTTTCCGTAGCTGTTGCCGGCATTACGGCATAACAAATATTATTTAATAATGATTAAAACGTGTGCGACACATTTAACAAACAATTGTGGCTTCCGGCGTTGGCTTTCAATGCCATCGCACATGAATATTTTCGACAGAAATGCAAAACGTCTGCAAAAGGAACGCGCGGCACTCAGGTGAGATTTGCTTAGTATTCATTTAAAACAGAATTTAACTCCAGTGTCGTTTACAGCACAGATGTGGCACTCTATGATTATCTCAAGGAGGAAGTGGGCTTTCGCCTGGCTGATCGTGTGTTTGACATAAAGCGTGAGTTTAAGACAGCTGCCGATGTCGGCTGTAGTCGGGGCTATATATCCAAGCATATACTTGCCGAGTGTGTCGAGCACCTGACGCTGACCGACATAAGCGCCACAATGCTGGAACAAGCACAGGGCACACCAGGCCTACAAATGCGCAAAATGGTGGTGGACGAAGAGCAATTGGATGTGGGTAAACAGAGCAATTTGTACCTAAATCCTGGAATTTCAAATATTTCTTTTTGCTTTTGCAGTTTGAGGAAAATTCCATGGATTTGATAATCTCCAGTCTGAGTTTGCACTGGGTTAACGATTTGCCCGGCTGCTTTGAGAGGATCAAACGCAGCCTAAAGCCTGATGGTGTGTTTATAGCTTCACTTTTTGGTGGTGATACTTTGTATGAGCTGCGCTCCTCGTTGCAGCTGGCTGAGCTAGAACGTAAGGGTGGGATATCCCCGCACATTTCGCCCTTTGCACAAATCCGAGATATTGGATCGCTGCTAAATCGCGCCGGTTTTACCATGTTGACCATTGATACAGACGAGGTGGTCATTGGCTATCCCACCATGTTTGAGCTAATGTGGGATCTCAAGGGCATGGCCGAAAACAATGCCGCCTTCAATAGACCGGCGCATCTCAGTCGCGAGACTCTTCTGGCGGCCAGCGCAATATATAAAGAACTCTACGGCAAGCCGAGTGAAGATGGTGTCCCGGCGACATTTCAAATTATCTACCTGGTCGGCTGGAAGCCGGGCCCTAATCAGCCGCAGCCGCTTCCACGCGGCACCGCTGAAGTATCACTCAAGGATTTAGGCAATATTTTCGAGAAGGGTGGAAAAATTAAATTAGATACGGATCAATAAAAGTTGTTAGAAGAATTCAATAGCAATTGTTTATATTGGAACGCACTTGAAAAATTTAATTTACAATCCACTTGTAACTTAAATAAAGATGAAATGAACTTGTTTTGAGTAAAAGTAACTTGTTAGTAAGACAAACAAAAAGCGCAGTTCTATGCTAAGTGCGTGCTAAACTTAAATTAGGCATATACATAGTTGTTTTTCTCCTTCCAAATATAAATTACTTAAATTTAATTTAATATATATTTTTGCATAGTTAGGCATACAAATCTATACATAAAGAGAATCGTAATAATAATCATTCATTTCCTCGTTTTATATATATCAACTCAATTGCTAATATTTGGTAGCACTTGTTTATATATATAAATATATATCATGGACGTAACTTTTTAATTTGTTTTTTATTCATATATTTTTTGTTCGTTTTGTTTAACGTTGCTTTGTATTTTGTTTGGTACGTATATACAAGTACAATTTACAACATGCCTATAATAGCTATTTTACTATATTGTTATATCATATTTTGTTTGGTTTTAATTATTATTTTTCCTTTATTTTCTTTAGTTTTGTATTAAATACGTGTTGCTCTTGCTACAACAAATATCTATGCATTTAGTTTTCGATTGCTTTGTTTCATATTTATTATTCATTTCTTTTTTTTTTTATTGTTTTTGGGCAGTTATCCCTTGTCAGTTTTTTGGCTCTTTTTTTTAATATGCATTTAAGTGATTTTTGCCAAGAAGCACAAAGTTTCTTTACAAGCACACTTTGTTAAGTAATTATGTACAAAGAATATATATAAATCTATATATACATATATGTATATATTGTTTGTATAATTGATTTTTTGCGAACAATTTTGTTAAGAACAAGAACTTGAAATTTGCGAAACTGTTTTTTTGGGCTTTCGTTTACATAAACTTAAATCATTTTCTTCTTTCAAGGCGGCAAAAGCTTAAAATTAGGCCAAGGACGACGCCGACGTTGAACACAATTAGAACTGCGAAACGGGTAAGCTCGGCGTCCTTACGGGCGTTGTCGTCGCCGTCGTCCCGGCCAATCATCCCAGCGCCAGCGGCGAACGAGGCGGCACTGGTGGCGGTGTTGCTGAATTTATTGTTGATGTTGTTGTAGTTGTTGTTGTTGATTTTGCTGCTGCCGCTGATGACATCGACTGCGACGCCGGCGGCAGCTGACGTCAGGTTCCCAGCAGAAGCTCGCGTTGTGGTGCATTTTGAAGCATGTTGGCGGTTTTTAAATGAATACTACAATGAATACATTTTTATTTATTTCTTTAGAGTTTGTTTATAGGCATCACATAATATAGAAACTATACTCACTTATTGTCCTCCAGTGACATAGTCTCCGATGAGCCGTGCGAGGCAACTGAAGTACCTGCAAGCGAACTTCGTATTGAGTGCGAATCCTCGGGTACAGTAAGCGTAACTAATAGTTTGTTTTATTTATTTTTTAATTGTTTTTTTTTTTTTAAGAGTATAGTATAGTTAACGTTTGCCAATTTGTTTATGAGTAGTTCGTTGTTTGTTTCCCAATGGTTGCGTTTTCCAATATATGTAGATATTTGTATTTTTTAAATTCATTTTTTGAAAAAGAATTTTTATTTAGTTGTATTTACGAATTTTTTGTTGTGGTTAGAGAATTGTTAGTGTGTATAATTGGAATTGTTGTGTTGTGCAAAATAAAAATAAATGTTTTTGTAGTTTTATTAATCAAATATGAGCCGCTACAGTTTGTCTAGATTTGATAAACATGCAATGTATGTGAAACAATTTAAATCTAGCAAAAATAAATCAAATTTTCAGTACAAAAAATCATATATATTTATTTTAGCTAGTATAATATATATTATATATATGTCTATATAACGTTTTTGCTAGAACTACAATTTGAATTTGGCTTTAAACTTGAACATTAACTTATGTTTGAGTGCGCGGGTGTTTTAAGTAGCAAAATAAATTATATAAATGCAAACCTCAATTTAGGCAGAAATATAATTTGTATATGCAATTACATACATTATTTTGTTCTATATATAAGGTATAACAGGAGTGTGGCCGTTTATAGATTAGTTAATAGTTTAAGTTAAGTTTTAGTTAGGTTGTGCATTGAAAATCGTTGTACGTATTGCTGGAATCGTTGGTATCTTAGGAATTATCAGTTTTTGTTTTGGTTTGTTTTTGTTTTTCGTGGAATATATATGACTGATTTCTATAATATGTAAGTAATATCAGTAGTGTGTGTTTGAGAAATATATGCTTAATACAAAACGTTGACATAAAACAAAAATATTACAAGTTTAACAATTTGTGTGCTAAGCAACATCTCGATAGCCAAATTTACAAAAAAATTAAGCTAATTATATTATAAAATTTATATCTAAATAAGTGGCATAACACATTCAATTTGAGCAACGGCAAAACAATATATAAGGGGTATAAATTCAAGTACAAATTAAACTTAAATGCTACATTTTTTTAAAGAAATAAACAGGCTAAAGGCGTGTATTCTCCACGCTCAGAGCATCATCATCATCATCATCATCATTATCATTATCATTATCAACAACAGCAACACAATTCTTATTATTATGATGGTTAACAGCATCTTTTGTCAATTTCTCCTGCGCCTTTTCTACTCCATTTGGGACAAGGATGCGTATATTTTGATGATGATGATGATGATTCTCGTGCTGCAGCTGCAGTTGCTGGCTTTGTAGAGCTTCCAACGCTCTATCCAGATCAAGTTGATTGCGACTATCGTTATCGCTGCTATAGCTATGCCGTTGATTTGACAATCGATCGGCTGATGTGTGCTGCATATAATGATGATGCTGCTGGTGCCAGGGATAGTTGAGATTGTTAACGCTCTGGCTGCGACTGTCTTCGGGGCCGGTGACCACAAACCCATTGCTATATAGCGAATAGCTGCTAATTGCCGGCGAAGTGGCTAAACTAGTCATACTCTGATAGGTTTTCAATGAATACGCATCACCTACGAACAATAGAGATTAGGCAGTGTTTTTTTCGGATCGATTTTTAGTTAAATATTTAATAGACGCCACACACAGCTCCCACATGACAATTTCCCGCGCAGACATTTAGAAGCGTATTTTAAGATTGGATAAATGCGTGTGATACATGTGGAGCGGACAATGTTAGACAAATGTGATTGAAATGGAACGTATATATATCAAATGATATGTGAATTCAGCGGCGGGTTATGCTTTAGATTATTGGGTATATACATGTGTATCCAAGTCGCGCTTATCATTTCATTTATCATTTAATTTTTATAAATTATTTTTTCTTTAGTTTTAGTGAGTACAACAACCAGATCTCTAACCGCTGCCTAGGGTAATACATATACATATATATACAGCCCAGAACCGCAACAAATAAAGGGTATCATCATATAACGTATGCCGAACTATTTTCAACACTGTCATTTAAATCATTTAACGAGCCAGAGAACATTGAACCGTGTACCCAATTAAACTTTGTGGGTTAAAGTTCACTAAAAGCAATTAAATATATGAAGATCTTAAAGATATGGCTTTAGTGAAAAACTTTTTTGTGCGAAATAAAGATGTGTACACATCTTATTTTTGGCTAATGTTCCGTTTTTAAATTGTCACGAAATAAATTTGAACTAAATAAAAAACTCAAAAATAAGGAAAACGGCATTTTTCAGAATTGAATTGCCACTTCATATAAGAAATCGATCATGATTTTAAGAAGAGGTCGCATATGGATATTTATATATAAATTAGATTGCTCTTAACGATGCTGTTCGGACTTTTTATCAATGACAATAAATAATAAAGAAATATATATTCATATTTAGTAAAGTAAATATGCCAATTACAACAAACCAATATATACAAAAAGTATTTACTTTATAACAGACTTAAACAATAAAAATATATGCCATACGCTCAATAAAATACAAATAAGGGGACTTTGTACATAAAAAAGACGATAATTTAATACAAGTACAAGCTATTTAATAATAATTTACTTTTAAATGTTTGTTTTATGTTTTCAAGATAAAAATACAAATTTTTATTATAAAGCTTGCACCATACTCTAAATATTATTATCTAGTGCTGCTCTATATATTTATATATTAAAATCGATTAATTTTAAATTGTTGTTTTTAGTAGAGAAGCAAGCATTAGTTATGGTGTGTAAAAAGATAGATAAGTTTAGTATTTGTACAATGATAAATGATAAATATATAGATATACATATATAACTTACCAGTTGCGCATTCGGATGTTTCATAGGACACTGTAGATTGTACCTCAATTGCGTTTTGTTCTTGTCTATTAGAATAAAACATAGAATTTGTAATTATGTGTGTAAATAATTAAAGTCCAAATATTCCACCTTGATATCACATCGGTTAAGACTTGCTTTTCCGTATCGGTATAGTCACGTCGACGTCCCGTTTTTTTCTCGCGATCTGCCTCCACGAGCACGCCCAGCTGTCGTGTTGGAAATTCATTAGATTTCGCTGGTGGAGGTACATCGAGTTTCAAATCCTTAAGCTTTTTCATGACGCGCTCCAGTGCCTGAATGGCATCGTCGTCATTGTAACCAAAATTCTTGTGAAGCTTCACCTGCAGATATTCAATAATACCGTCCATATCCTTTAGACGCAACAGCTCGTCCTTGTGCAAATACAAAATGGTAACGGCCATGGCTAGTATAACACGATCACCGTCCAGCAGAAAAGTATCCCATACACGTAAACTCAGACTAAAAGGTACCTGTATACCAAAAAAAAGTGTTATTTAATGGAATATACATTTGAAATTAGTAAGCTGTTTACTCACGCGTTCCACAAAGACTACGAAGAACCACTTGATGGCATAAAGCAACGCATCCACATTGTGTTTCATGAAATGCTTGTGCAGTTTACGCATTATCTTGGACATAATGCGATCATGGTGCTCGATGAAGCGTGTCAGCTTTGGAAAGCCTTCAATGAAGAGCCCATGCATACCATATTTGCGATCTGTGATGAGTGTATTTAATGCCCAGAATGCCTCTTCTTCCTGCATATAGAGCAATAATACGCCCGCCACACACGCCATGCCCTGACAGTAGCCCAGCTCAGAGTTGTAAATACTGTAAGCGTTTAGAACATTGAACAGTGAGCATTGCTTAACGCTATAACGTTCCCGATAGGCCAGATTATCACGAAACTGACGATTCACGTCCGCATCGATTTGTCGCGTCTCTGTAGCATTCTCCTTGGCCATTTGTAACATGCGAGCATAGACTCCCACATTTTCATCCATTGATTTCTGGACATTGAGCAACTGTTTCCATGCTGGCCAACGCATCCGATCGGGTATCCCCTTGTAGACGCGCTTATGCAGCTTCTCCTGCGGCGGCGGCCAGTGATTAAGCATTTTCACCCATTTTTTGTCACGCTCTAATTCGATCTTTGTGCGTTGCACTTCTTGGGAGTCGCGTGACGATGGCAGGCGGGAGTCGTGCATGAAGCCATATCTAAAAACAAGAAGCATTAAATATAAGTTAACTGACAATTGGCAGTGTCATCGAAGTTGATAAGATACCAGCGAGTAGCTAACACTTTCATTAGTTGTTCAAATTCCTATCTGCTTCATGCATTCCTTTATTTATGCTTATGAGATATGACAGTGCTTAAGATAATAGTGGCTTTATCGGTTATTTAACCAAATAAGCAAATTAAGTAAGAGCGAAGCAAAAAAAAATGTATTTTCTGACTGTTCGGTAGTTCTTTAAAAGACAGAAAACACCTTTCAGTTCAATGATCAATACGCCCTCTTTTGTTGGCTTAAAGACTTGGCTATATTGATGCCTTTAACAGTTACTTATCTGTTAGTCATGCTGCCGTGCAGCACACAAAAAACAGCTAATCTCATCAACATTGTGACATCATGTCACGATAATTTACAGTGTAAAGAGAAAAACAAACTTAATTCACTTACTTATCTGTTATGTGATAGATTTCAAATGTGGGATTCTCCCAGGAGTCGACAACATTATTGGGATCCAGGCCCAGTTCATAGCGTTTAAATATGTCCTCACGTTCGTCTTCGGCGCGTTTAACTAATGCATGCTGCTGTTGTTGTTGATGTTCGCCATTATCATGGGCGGGCGGGGCGGCTGTCATTGTGGGCTTGGGCAGGCAATCGGCATCCAATTGCTGCTCTTACTTCAGCTGTTCCGCTTGCTATTTTTGTTGTTGTGGTTCCCTTTGGTGTTTCTGTGAGCTTGGCAAGAATGTTGTATGGGAGCGGTTGCTGCTGTTCGGCGATAGCGCGAAACTTTTTTAAAAGATAAAAGCGAACAATAAAAAAACATCCATTTACATATGAAAACGAACTCTAGAGCGCACACATACACATACAAACACAGACAGCAATCAACAGTAAGTCTTGTACATTCATTTAAATGCAAGTCTTCGATTTCACTGCAAAAAACGTTTGTTGCATGGCTGTGTGTGCGTGTGTGTGTGAGTGTTTTGCTTTTTTAAACAGGAACAATAATAGCAGAGAGAGTGAGCGAGTGAGCGCGAGCGTCGCCAAATGACGTGATATTCAATAATATTTTAAAGCGTCCCTGAAGCCGCGTCAACTCAAAAACAACAATATAACAGAAAGTTACTTAGAAAGAAAAACGCCCCCACGCAGCATCGAATGGTCGAACGAGTTTTGGTCAAGTTTTTCGGCACCAACTAGCTTAATTGTTTTTAGATATGTGTATTTCTGTTAACTATAATGTGTCTTATTGGTTTTATCTTGTATACACTTCCTGTTTTGATTTTGGAGCAAATTTTTTTTTTTGTATTTTTGTCAACACTCACTCATGCTCGCATACAGACACGCACTCACACGCACATACACGCACACACATCGGTTTTTGTTCTGCTACTTTCACTGTTTTAACGTTTCGCTCTGCAAATACCGTTGTGCCAAACATAGCGCTTATTACCATTTAATTTTGTTTTAATTTATATACAATTTGTGTTCAATTAATGAAAATGAGCACGTTTACTAGTTTTTTCAGCCTGCATGTTGAGAGATTTGACTTAACAGAACTGATTACTGTTAAGTTAACAGAAGATAGCGTTGCCACCGATAAATAAACTAATTTCATTTGGCGCCCGAAACAGTATGGCAACGCCGCATATCACTGAACTAGCTCGATACAAAAACATATCGATAACTTGAGTCGTTGGTTTCTATGTCTTCGACCATTTTTTGTGCGTGTATGTAGTTTTAATTGTGCTGGTCGAAAAAATTGTATAAAAAGTGTATGAAAACTTCTCAAATTCAATAAAAAAGTGTTGTGCTATGCACTTAACGCTTACGCGAATTAAAAACCATACGAAAAACAATGCACACACAATAATTCCATTGAATAAAACGGGTAAGAAAAACGCAATGCCCGAAAGTGCGTAGCAAATTGCTCTAAGAGTTTCCACTGCTCTGCACTGTACACACACTCGATCAAACTAGCTGGATTAGGTACATTTTTTGAATGATACCTGTCATCGGTCGATTGGCAATCAGTCTGATAATCGAAATCAAAAACTGCAATAAAACAGCATTTGCCTCGCATTTGCACCCACGCTCTATAACCCATAGCAATTATCCATCAAAGCGGATTCAGCCTGTTCCCCTTAAGCATTTTGAGACGCTGCGACAAACAACTTTTGAGATAACCAACTGCATTTGCTGTTGTTCATCATGGTCTCAACGCGGCAAATGTGCGGCAATGCTGGTGGCGCCGGCTTCGAAGAGACGCCAACAACCACCCGAGCCTCAGTGGTGCGTCGCACCACGCACTATCAACAGGATCAGCTTGCTGCCAGTAGCTCGACGGCAGTGACGCCCGCTTTAAAATTTCTGGACTTGCCTACGGAACTGATCATGAAAACACTCGGCTATTTGGATTTTAAGAAAATAAGCAGCTTGAGATTGGTAAGTGATAAGAGAGAAGGAGGGGTCAAACCGGGCTTCATTATTTAATCAATAAAAAGCAATTTGCAAAATGTAAGTAGAATGCGCGTGGGCCGCGTTGGCTAAGTAGTCATCGGTGAGGCGAGTTGTGGGACGGGGGTATGTTATTCCACTACCTGCATGCACTAGTGCTCGTTGTTGCTGCTGTTGTAATATTTATTATTTTTGCCACTCGAAAAGTCGCAGCCGATTAGAGATGAACGCGTGCAGTAAAACAAACAAGCACGATGCATGATTGTACATGTTCAGTTAGACCTGTAAAACAATGTTAATGTTTTATAGTATATATTTTTTATTGCTTTACGTATGACTTTGGTATGCCCAAACTGATTATTATGATTGTTAGAATAGAATATGGCTTCAACAAATCCCCAATATATTAGAAAACCATTATCAAATGTCGCCATCTAAGAACTAGGAGTTCGAAGTCTTAAACAGCTTCAGAGCAAGGACTGCGTATATAATTAATACATTAAAATATTCCAGTTTATTTTATTTCTTACCTTGTATATTAATGATGAGACTGAAAAGCACGGTAAACTCGTGTCACGCATAACTGCAACTCACGCGCCCATCTCATACGTTTTTTCTTTGGGTTTTTGTCATGCATTTGATTTTGTGTTCACGTCGGTCTGTTTGCCTATGTGTGTATGCCAGAACATTCATATGTGTATGTGAGTATGTATCTGAGGATATGTTGTGTAGGTAGCCAAACGAAATCTGATATATTTATGAGATGCTCTCAAATTTGGGATGCGGGCTCCTGCTGGCGCTTCCCCTCTTTTTTATTTTTTATTTTAAAACCAATTATGAACTCAATATATATTATTTTATGTCAATTTTGCAGGTGTCCAATCGCATGAACGACATTTGCATGAATATGCTAAATGCGGCTTTTGCGAAGCAAATCAAGACAACTTTCAATCGCTTTCAATCGATCAAGTCGAGCATGCCGCGCCGCGAGTCGGCACGTCGTCATCATCCGTTGGCCTGCGAATGTGACATTATCGAGACATGCTATATGCGCCTCTCACTGCTCCAGATGTCCATGGGCAAACATATCGAGCGTGGCCATTGCTGTTTCTTTCCGGGTGCCGTAAGTGTGGAATTTGTAAATAAGTTTCTTTCGATTTTAAGTAACGAATTTCTTCTTTTGTTAGATACTTGATGAGGTGCACTCGATTTTGAACTATATCAGTATTACGCCGCGTTTGCAGCGTCCTTATCGCGTCACCGATGAACTCTTTGATCTCTCCACCATGGCCATGGAGTACTTTAAGGATCGAATTGAGCCCACACTCCCGGGGCTGGCGTATTTCAACAAGGACTTTTTCCAATTACCCGCTACCACAAAGCGACGTAAATATTACTTTTGTCATATATATATTTAGCTGGTCATAAACAATTTTTTTGCATTCCAGCTTCGTTGGCTATTAGCTCAGATCTCTCGGACAGTTCGAATAACTCACCACCTCAGAACCATATGGTATTGCGTAAAGGCATACGCAAAATCAAACAGGGCATGAAAATGTACAATAATCAGTTATCCGTGTTACGCACCGAACTACGGAACTGCAAGCGCAAGTCCGCCGAACAGAGTAAACAGCTCGCGGAACAACAAAATCTATTGGCGGAGCACCAGAAGCAGACGCTCGAGTATGCAAATCGTCTGGACGAGAATGACAAAAAGAACGAGGAAATGACACGCAAATTTTCTACATTGTTGCAGGTTCGATAAAACCCAAACCCATCTTTTGCTAGTGGTTAAATTTAAATTGTGTCTTTTTAGGAACTGAACAAGTGCAAGACCGAGTTACAATTCTGGCGCTCCAAGAGTCCTGCTCTACCCTCGGTGTGCAGTTCGTGCAATCTTAAAGTACCGAACGAGGATTTGCTGGCGCTGGTCAATCAGGGTGTTGATCCAGAAAACATAATCATAATCAATAATGAGACCGATCCGAATACCGATGCGGATAAAACGGTTGAGGGCGATGTGAGCGGCTGTGATTTAGCAGTGTCCGTTGACAAACCGTTTGCCTTTCCGGACGAAACCACCACAGCCAAGCTGTTGGCCGTTAATACGGCCACCAAGAACCAGAAACGCAAATATGCGGCAACGATGGACACTGAAAACGCTGCAACGTCCAATTTAATTGCGTCCAATGCGACACCGTCTCATTCGAAATCAATCGAACAGCAAAAGGTTTGCGCCGAAAACTATGACAGCGCTAACTGTGGCTATTCGACAAAGCTCTTTTATGGCAACCATCAACGCAGCGGAGTCATTGTCAGTCCCGTGTCCATGAAGGCGACACCAACGGTGCAGGCCAATGGCAATGAAACAGAAGCAGCTGGGCAACAGTTGCTGCCAAACAAAGGTGAATCAAATGGAGCAACTGAGTCCCCTCCGAGCAATGGTGAGCCAGTGGAGACGAAGAAGGCACGTAGAGTACAAAAGGCCAATAGGTGTGCAAATGCACATGGCAAACGCAGTAAATAAGCATAAAAATATATACAAATTAATTTTTTTTACTACTTACTTATACATACACATATATTTACATATAAAAGACACACACACAACAAACAAAGAGTGCAGCAAAAATCTTGTGTGTGTGCGCAGAATGTAGAGTTTAAAACGAAAACAACAACAGAGGAATCAAATTAAATATATATACATACATATATACCTATATGTACATGTATATCTTTTACGAGCATCGAATGCATTAGGCATTCTGATTATCATTATTATTATTACCATTTACAAAATGTATCTGTATGTTTATACACACACACACAACACAAACACAGCCGCAAGTAAAACATAAAATCATTTTAAAGCACATACAAACAACTTGTATGTAGTTTTGAAATATCGGCAAGCAAAAGCGATAATAATAATTTAAAAGCAACATAATTTTTAATATTAGTAGCCACACAGAAACACACAACAAATTAAGGCAGGTGTGAAAAACAAAAAAGAAACAAACAACAACATAAATCATGAAAAGAAATGGCAAAAAAAAAATATTTTAAATAAAACTTTAACGCATACAAAATCAAATGCAAACATGTCTAAACTTTTTATAGAACAGATTAAAGTATATATCAAAGTATTAATTTCGTACTTGTGAGATTTCAGCTTTATCGTTATTTTCAGCAAGAGCGGCATTTATTCTAATTTCATGGCCAATCTGTTAAGGATGTGGATTCCAACTTGTATCTTTTCCATAAAATACAATTTCAATAACAATAAAATACAATTACATTTATATTTAATGGCATAAGGTTGTAGTGCGCAAATTTTAAAAATCGTCAGCGTTGCCGCCTGCAACGAGATGGCAAAAGCAGTTAATTTGAAAATCGATTTGATTAATTTATCGATTACGATAACTATTTTTCTTATTAAAACAGTTAATTATTTTTTGAGTTTCGCAAATTGAACCCACACAAAATACATGAAAATACTGACAAAAGAAAGAGAATCTCTGCTGCAAAGAGACAACTAACTAAAAATAATCCAATCTATGTGGCGTTGGGCACGCAATGAGCCAAAGTACTTACCCAGCAGCGCAGCTGAGGGAAATATTCTAGTTGGTCGAGAGAGCCATCTACTCATCTCCTGCTATACTATTTATAATTGGCGACTCCAAGTAATGCGTCTGGCAGTCACAATCTTGGCGCTCGGCCGTACTAGTTGGACGTGCATTGCCGTACAAATTTATTTAAACTCATTGTGTTGTTGCTTCTGCAGGCGGACAACACGTAATCGAGATACATGCAAACGTACAGCGAAAAATTGGAGGATGTCTTCGATGAGAAGCTGGGCAGGTGCTGGAATTGCATTGCACAAACAATGGCCGTTTAAATAAACATAAATACAAATATAAATAAACATTTTGCAGGCATCTAGTAGCTAGCTTGAGCATTGATGCCGGCGAGACGCTGCTGGAGGAGCGACCGCTGCTAGTGGCGCCGCATTGGGAATGCGATCAACTAAAGTGTGCTCAGTGCCTGCAGGAATCGTACGTGATGTGCCGCAAGTGTCAGGTGTATCCGCTGTGCATGGACTGCAGCGAACATGATTCGTTTGAGTGCGAGTTCTTTGCCAGCGGCGCTGGCAGCTCTATTAGCAAGGATCTGTTGGTGAAGAATTACGGCATCTGTGGGCTTTTGAAACTGTTGCTGTTGCTGGAACAGCCAGAGCAGCGTGTCCATTGCCAGACGCTAGTAGACAGGCCCGTTAATCTGGATGATTATCGCAATGAGGACGGCGTCTGGCAGGAGCATGAAGAGCAGGTAGTGCGTCCTCTCATGGCGAGTGGTTTGGCTGAGGCCTTACCTGGCCAACAGTTGTCTGCCGATGTACTGCATGCCCATTGCATACGCATTGACAGCAGCGCCTACGAGGTGACCGCACGGGATGGGGACATGTTGAAAGGCGTTTATGTGCGGGGCGCCAGTTTGCCGCACAACTGCGTGCCTAACACGGTGGTGGCTCTCGACGAGCAGTTCAATATGAAGCTATATGCTGCAGTGCCGTTGGAGAGCGGCGATATCATCTACACTTCCTACACGAACCCTCTAATGGGCACAAGTCAGCGACAGCATCAGCTGCGTCTAAGTCGTCACATGGAATGCAGCTGTGCTCGTTGTCTGGACGCGACTGAGCTGAACACCCACATGAGTAGCATGAAGTGCAGAGAATGCACCGATGGGTATGCCGTTTGCGACTTGGAAGGGGGCGGTAATTGGCGCTGCCTGGATGAAAACTGTGCCGCTGTTATTCCAGCCGCCGACGTGCACGAACTGCTCGCCGACGTGGGCAGCGCCCTTGTCGACGCCAAAGGGGAGCTGGGCACCTATGAAGCTTTGCTCGCCCAGCACAAACAGCTCCTGCACCCGAATCATTTCCTATTGCTGGACATCAAGCAGAATATTGCCAGCATTTTGCGTGCGGCAGCTCTCATGAATTCCCTGAATGATCCTTGCAAGAAATTGCTGGCACGTCGCGTCGAACTTTGTGGCGAACTATTGCCCGTTTGCCGAGCTGTTGTGCCAGGCATCTCCAAGCTGTATGCCATTGCGCTTTTTGAGTATCTGCTGTCCTTCGTGGAGCTCAGTGAGCTGCAGTTCGCAGAGGGCGACGTGGATAAAAAGGAGTATGCGGTAAGTTTGTTATAATTGAATGAAGACTTCTGACATTATCATTTCATCATCATTTCTGTAGGCTCAGATGAAGCGAGCCCAATCCGTGGCCAAGGAAGCATTGGATTTGTTACAATTTGAGCCAGAGAACTCGGCTGAAGGTTTTTTAAGCGAACGCATTAGCATGGAACTGGAGCGTGTTGAATCTGATCTGATGAAATATGGAAAACTTTAAAACAATTAAAAATTATAAACTCTTATGAAAGGATAGATTTTTGGATGGATATCTTCTTTAGACAAACTGGATCACATTCTGTAACTTTATGGTTTCGAATCTTTTATTTTATTTTTCACAAGTAATGCCGATTTCTTTTTATTGGATAGTTGTATGTAAAAATTGACTTTTAACTCTTATTTGATAATTGTTTTCCCTTTTGGAACTAACATCTATTTTCAATTGTCAAAAATCTATTTGGAAAATGTACAAATAATAAGATAGTTTGATTGAAATATACAAAATAATAAGCAAAATTGAATTATTTTATTTGGTATCTTTTTTAAATACCAACAAAAAGCAAATTAATATAAAAAATATAATTTTAATTATAGAAATACGAATCACATTTCTTACCTGTTTATTTAATATGAGAGATTACGAGATTTAATATCCTCTATGATATATTCTTACTTCATACAAAAAAAGTAATTAATTTTTATTTGAAAAATAAGAAATGTATCTTAATTTAGAAGTAGAAGGGAGTTGGTTTATCAGTTTCTAAATCATTGTCCCGGATTGTGGCGTTGAGTAAGTTCAATAGCCAGCGGGCAAAACAAAAGCGCATTCCCTTAGAGCTGCTGGCAATGGGCAGAGGAATCACCGATCGAGTAAAATAAATTAAGAATCGCTTTTATATATAAATAAATCTGAAATGCATTTAAATCGTTCGAGACAATATCGGGCCTCAGTAGACGAGTGCTAATTGGCGACAGCAGATGCAATTCTTGGCCAAGAGAAACTAAAACTAGGAAAACCTTATAGAATGGCTGCAGTAACGGAAGACTTTGCCAAGAAATGTGAAGTGAAAGAGAACGAGACGCTGGGCAGGTGCGTGGTCAAGCAAAGAAGTAACTATTGAATACCATTTACCACTCCAAATGCAGATATGTGGTTGCTGCCACAAATATTAAGCCGGGTGAAACCCTGCTACTGGAGCAACCGGTGGTGCTGCTGGCCAACAATGGGGATCGGCGTTGCAGCAGCTGCCACCAGCTGACAACTTCGTTTTGCGGGTAGGTACAAGATCTGCATAATCCTTAACAGCTTAAACTACATGAGACACCTTTTGTTATGCTCCGGGAGTTGCCAGCAAGTGTCGGCTAATGCCTCTGTGCGCGGACTGTGTGGAGCACCATGGACCGGACTGCATGCGGTTGGCTGAGCTGCAGCTACAGGAGCAACAAGTGGAGCAGCTGCAGGCGCATCCAGATGTCGCCAATGCCTTGAAGTTTTTGCTACTGCGGGAGCACGAGGAGACACGCTCACAATTTGATGAACTGCTCCAAATGGAGGCACACCTTACACGACGTCGCGACACAGCAGTCTGGCGAAGCTATCAAGAAGAGGTAATACAGCCACTGCAGGCATCTGGGCTTCTGCTGCAGTTGCGCAATGGAGGCGAGATCACTGAGGATCTCCTGCAACATCTGCTGGGCACTGCGGATATAAACGGGTTTGAGATACGTGCTCCGGAGTCGGGTGGTGCCATGCGTGGTGTCTATGTGCGTGCCGGACTCTTTGCGCACAGCTGCATGCCCAATCTGGTGACGGCCATTGATGAGCAGCGGCGGATTAAGCTCTATGCGAATCAATTCATAGCTGCCGGCGACATTTTGTACAATTGCTATACAAACATCCTGTTGGGTACTGAGGAGAGGCGCCACATAATCAAGGTTGGCAAATGCTTCGATTGTCAGTGTGCTCGGTGCCTGGATCCCACTGAGTTGGGCACGCACATGAGTAGTTTTGTCTGTGCTCACTGCTCCGGTGGTTATATAGTGCGGCAGCCGATCTCTGGTGTCTGGCAGTGTCTGCTTAACCCAGAGCACACGCTGAAGCCAGAGTTTGTAGCAAATTTGTTGGAACGCGCTAAAGAGGAGGTTTTCCATGCCCGCGAAGACATTTATCGGCTGGAGCTGCTGCTCGCCAAGCTAAGCCGTCTGCTGCATGGCAACCATTATATAATGTTGGATCTTAAGCAGAATATTGCATCTATATTGCGACAGATTCTACAGAATATGGCTCATCGACCCAATCGAAAGGTATACGAGCGTAAGATACGTTTGTGCCAGGAGATTTTGCTGATTTTAAAGGTTTTAGCTCCTGGCATATCCCGTCTAAAAGCGATCGCCCTCTACGAGCTGGCCAACACTCAAGCGGAGCTCGCAAGAAAATTGTACAGCGAACAGGAGCACAACGCTGCGGATTTGCTTGTAAGACACAGATAACATTTAATATTTTATCATACTATTTTAAAATTTGATTAAAACAGGCGGAGTTGCAACAGACGGAAATTATGACACGAGAGTCGCTTCGAATGCTGCTTTATGAACCCATTTGTACTCCAGAGGGTCAATTGGCTCGAAATATGCTTAGAGAATTGAAAGAGCTGCAAAATGATATGAAAGTGCTGCAGCAACCAAACGATGATGTGGTGAATTAAAAAAGCGATGTTTGCAAATTTTGTACTTCAAGTTTAGATAATTTATTTTTTTATTTTTTACCTTTCTCAAACTTTAAACTTACTTCAGTTGGCGCCAAATTCGATTACTTGGCAGTGAGTTGATTCATTCGGAACTTTTTGTGGCGGCGGTCGATAGGAAGAAATGTTTATTAAAAAGTTCATTTGGTTTTTAAAGCTTTGCTATTGTTTAACCACAATACGAGTATTAAGCGAAAGCTTAGCATTGTGTCTTGTGCAATTGTTTTTGTGCATAAGAGGAAGAAAAGTATTGCTATTAGCATGGAGACGCTAATTTTAAGAACTTAACTTAAGAACTTAAAAGCTACTTTTGTTGGCGCTAAATTCGATTAGTTGGCACTGAGTTGGCTCTATCGGAACTATTCTGTGGAGGTAGTCGATAAGGAGAAATGTTTATTAAAAAGTTCATTTGGTTTTAAAGCTTTGCTATTGTTTAACCATAATTCGCGTATTATGTGAAAGCTTGGCATTGTGTCTAGTGCAATTGTTTTTGTGCATAAGAGGAAGAAAAGCATTGACATTGGCATGGAGACGGTGATTTTTACAAAAGAACAGCTGATTGACCAAAATAAAACGGGCGATTGATAAAAGAAGACAATGCAACTGGCAGCAGCTGTAAAACAAGCAACCCCATGCCGAAAATAGGGTGACAGCGCATAAAACAAAGGTGGGCAGTGCACAAAAGCTGCAAGCGACACGGACGACACCCGCTGTTCGTTCAGTCACAGTTTGAGTGCTTTTGACGCGGTCCACTCGGCAAGCCGAATTAGTTTCTCAGTTTTGGTTCAGTTGCTCAATTCTCGCTTCGCTTAGCTGTAAATTAACCTAACCGTTAATCCAACATGGAAATGTACTAAATATGGTAGTGAGCGAAGATTAGACATGGGACAGAGTTACAGCATATTATGAAATAATTGCTGCCCATTGTTTTCCACTTGCTCTTCTAAAAAAATCCCCTTTCCAAAGACGTCATCGCCATGGCTTTGGCCAGCGCAGTGGGCGCTTTGCTGAAACCACAAACGCCGCTCCAGCAGCTGCTCGAGGACATAAACTTTCAACGCACCAAAGAGATGCGGCAACTCCTCAAAGATGGTAAATAAATCTATATATTAATTAGTTGTTATTAAAACAATAGATTCTAACTTTTATGAAAATTTGTCTACATTTGCACATTATCGATTTCTCAAACGCCTATCCGTCAACTCCTTCCACCCTTGTACAGCGCACAGAACACACGTACAGCTGTTTGCATGTATGTGTATGCGCTCAGATTTTGCTCCACTTAAACACAGTTATTTGCATAGATATATATGCTTTTATATACATAACTGAAGCCGAATGCAAATTGGGCTATTTGTATTTGTGATCTCAAAAAGAGCTTTTTAACCGCATTTCTTTTTCCTCTTGTTTACTCTTAAGGGCTCTCGTTTGCAGCAATAGGTTTATGTATGAGTGTACTACAAAAAAAATATTATCTCTAGTGTTGATATCAATTAGCTGGCAATGCTGTATGAATATATTTATATAAATTTACATATGTACATATACATAGTTTTGTGTTCTGTTATCGACTAAACTTTTCCAGTTGATTTTACATTATTCTGAATGTAATCAGACAAAAACAAGAGTAATTTGTAATCCTTTAATACAATCTTATTCCTTTTTAATATATACAATTCATATTATCTGTAACATAAACTTATTTATTTAAAAGCGATCACTCTGTTTCATACATACATACATTTGTGTTTACATTTCAGGTTAGGTTGAGTGTTGATTGATTATATTGTATTGTATTTGAAACATTCATTACTATGCATGATTTTCTTGAATTAATAAGCAGCATCATTCTAAAATATAAATACTATAAATATCCGTTATGAAATTATATATTAACTTAATTCAATCATTGGTTCCATTACTCATATGTATAATTTTTTACATATTATATTAAATAAACGATTCATAGATTTATTGTGGTTTTGCACTTATTCTAACTTATAAATTCTTATAAACAATGATCTTTTTTTAGATGGAGGCTTCGTTGTGCTGCAGGGAACGACATATTGGACAGATTTGTTTGTCCGCCATTTTCTATTTCAAACGGAGCCCGTGCACAGCATCGACTCGGACGATTTGCTTTTTTTTGTGCGAAAAAAACACGTGAAGAGCTCCTCACGCCACATGCCAAAATATGAGGTGGGTAATAGTCAAGGGATTCATTGATCATTGATCATTGATTATCAAGCTGTTTATTTATTGCAGACTGAAGTTGAGGTATTTCGAAAGGATTCACGCAAGCTTCCCATTGGTGATCCGGATGTTGATTGGGAGGAGACCGTCTACCTAAACATGGTCATACATCAGTTCGACTACACGCTAACTTTGGCCATATGCACAAGGACCTCGCCCAAGGAACTGCAGGTGCTACGTCGTCACTCGCAGCGCGTCTACGCCAGTCCCAGTCGTCGAAAGATGGACACTAAGGGCGAGGGCGAAGAGATCACATACCCACACATTTGTTTTATGGTGGACAACTTTGATGAGGTGTTCAGTGATATTTTGGTGCGTGATGGTGAAATGGTGTGCGTCGAACTGGTGGCCAATGACAAAGATGGCGCCGTACAGGGTGTCATCTTCCTTGGCTCCATACGCTACGATGCTTTGAAGAAGGTTTACGATGCCAGGGTTAGTGCTAAATTCGTTATTTAAATGATTTTTTTTTTAATTATTTTTTTCTGCCTTGCAGCAATCGAGTCTGAGCTCTAAGGTGGCACAGCGCATGTCGTTTGGACTGTTCAGCAGCGGCGCCGGCGTCCAAACGCGTTGCGAATTTGTACGGATGAAGGGTCCTCAGGGCAAAGGGCATGCCGAGATGGCAGTGACCAAACCAAAAGGCTCGGGCGTCGAGACGCCCACCAGCGAGCCTGGCTTCTGTGCCACAGACATGTGGGACGAGTGGGAGGAGGAAAACGATGATTATTGCACGTATCGTCATCAGCGCCGTCTCAGCGATCCCAGCGCCAATTTAAACAATTTCTCACGTTACGGCTGGCGCACCAAGAACACCAATCAAGACATGGTTGGCAGCGGCACCAGCACCAGTGCCGGCGTTAAGGCGCGATCCGAAAATGAAGGACTCGACTCGCTGGCCAGCGAAGTATCCGAAATCGAGGCAGGCGATTTGCGCGATGGTAAGCAATGTTTTTCTTTTATTTTTGAACGTGTGCTCGCTCGCAACGATTTTACAGACATATGGTTTATTATATTTTGCATGTTCTCTCAGCTCATTTAAAAATAGTTTAATCAATATACCCCAATTATTGTTTATTTAAATGTAGAGTATTTAGTACTTAGCCTTATTTTTGTGCTCGCTTTGCTCTGACTTCCTTTCCTTGCTTTCTTTTTGTGTTTACTTGTAAACATGTTGTGGTTCCTAAAATTTTCCTTAAATTAACAAATTTCAAATTCAAATTAACCAACAATAATGTGTGTTTATATATATATATATATCCAAAAGAAGGACAACGAGTATATGTATATATATTTTATATATATATCTGACTTTGCCGAGAAAGCAGGACAACACAAAAATAAAAATAACATCTACAGAATATGAAATTTTTATTTCAACTTGCGTTTGCTTTTCTTTTAAAATATTGTAATTATATTTTAAAAATATATGGGTTTAGGATCCGTGTAATATAATACTTGAGCACAAAATACAAACAGAAATTTCACCAATCTATTTAAGACTTATTTAAAATATTTATTGTAACTAATAAATATAAGAGATTAAGTGCAATTGAAAGTATGCATATTAAGGATGAGTATATTTAAGGTCTGAATCTTAAGTTAGGCATCAATATTTGTATTCTTCAATCTAGATCAATCTTAGCACCTGGTTGAGGTTAGTCACTACAATTATTCATAAATAACCATCCATTTATCCATTGTACATAGCTTCAATGCGAATCTTTCGCTGGGTTATCATATTTAATAGTTATATTTTTTTGGTCCTATATAACACCACCTGCTCCTTGGCGCCGTAAATCCACAAAATCAACCACATTAATAGTGATACACCCTATAGCGCTACCCTGGTTTTCATTTATTATTTATTTTCACTGCTTTTTATTTTCGTTTGTTGGCTACAAATTGAAATTTTGATTTTGCTTGCCGATCGAGTTTCGCTCGGTTGTTGTAATTGTCGTTGTGTATGCTTTATAAAAAATGCAACAAACCGATCTATATCTACTTGTAGATCAGCAACGTCCTGCTTTCTCGGCATCCGCGGCAAAACTGCACCCAAATCCAAATTGTGAAACGCTCAAACTGGCAGCTGGCGAGCTGGCAGACCAAACTTCGCCAGCTGCCACGAATACTGGCGCTGTAGCTCCAACCACATCTAGCGACCCGTCAGCTATTGCTGTTCCGGCCGTCACTCCGCCACCGCTCAGCGCGGCCGTCGAGGTTACGGATGGTGGCAACGGAAGCAGCGGCAGCACGGGCTGCAATTGCTTCGGTGGTGGCAAAAAGTGCAAGAAACGCTGGACAACGGCAAGTGCCAGTGCCGTGGACACGCCCGAAATGTCCGAGATTTATTGTCCCAGTTGTGAGGATGCGGCCAATGAGACGCCCGCATGCCTCAGCAAAATGCCCGACAAGCGGCAAACGCGGCTCAAAGCGAAGCCTCCTAGTATACTGTGCGTGGAAAGCGAATTGGTGGTGGGCAAGAGGGGCAGCCTCCGGATTAGCGAGAGCAAGGGCGGCAAGGTCAACAACATAACACGCAGCGTATCCTTGAGCGCCGCAGATCGACGAACGAGTGTGCCAATGGCCAAGAAGGTCATGCCAGCGCGTGTACGCTTGGTCAAGACAAAGGAGGTGGATAAGGGCAAGGACAAGGATAAAGAAAACGACAAGAAATCGTCGAATCAAAAAGCGAATGGCGCCAGCAACTTGCTGGCCAAGATGTCACCCAAAAGGCTGCGCAATGCCAAAGCCAGCGAGAAGGAGAAAGACAAAGAGAAGGAGAAAAGTAAGGACAAGGACAAGGACAAGGACAAGGACAAGAATAAAGATAAGGATAAATCGAAAGTTTCAATTAAGTCCAAAGCTGGAAGCAGCAGCAATAACAACCATGTCAGTGCAACAGTTCCACCCAAGTCGGAGGAATATGAAATTGCGGATGATGCTACTTCCCTAAATGGCGATTCCTTGGACGCCAATGCGGGTGCAGCTGCTGTCAAAATTGCGATACTCAGCGAAAGCGACAGCAAGCTGATGATAAGCGTGCGAGGCCGTGAAGAACTGCCCGTGGTAGAGCAAGCAACGACGCCATCGACGCCCGCGCAGCGTTTCGAGAAATGTTTACGTGTACCTGTGAAATCAGAGAGCCATCCATTGCAGCTGGCGACGACATCGACCACATCATCGTCGTCGGACAGCGCAAACAACGATAATAATGTGGAGCCGGAGCCAGAGCCGGCGGAGCAGGAGCCGCTGCTCAATGGTGAGGCAGATGTGGCCAATGGCAATGAGACGGCGGGCAGCAGTGCCACATTGCCGCGCACCTTGAAGCAATCCTACTACCACAAGGTGCTGCATCTGGTGCCCAAGCGTCGCACACCTGATGGCACCAATATATACTACTGGTGCGATTTGCCCAAGAAGGCGCTTAAAGGTTAACTTTAAATTATGTACACATTTAAATACCCCAAAATCCACTTTGCATGTTTCTTCGAGCTTCAATTTGAAATTGCATTTTGAATTCAATTGGTTTTCATTTGTCTGCTTGCAGAACTGGACGATGGCGCCTATAATCCACTATGGACAAGTCGTGGCTTCACACAATCCTTTCATTTCTGGAAGGAAAATCGTCGACAACAATCGACGCCGCTCAACGCATTCCTGACTTATGTCACACTGCCGTGGTGGAGCATTGCCAAGGGTGAGTTATTATTAACATTTAAATTATATTTTCAAGAATATATATACCTCACATATATTTGTAATATATTTTGTATTATTCTTTACAGATCTTTTGGATCATCGGGAGACGCCGATTCTGACTTTTTAGTATTAGATTTCTGCTCGTTGCTTGTGATTTGCTGCTAAACTATGCTTTAAAGTATTATATAAATATCACCTATTTATTAGTTCACAACGTCTGGCAAATCATGTGATCTGTTTATTTATCGTTCATTATGTACTTATGTCTCAGGTAGTAGCCATTATATAGCTGCTCCAATCATTATCATTTAAATTTGAGTTTATTTTCTTAAGCTATGAAAAGTTTCTGTTTCTCTGGGGCATTATTATATATAAATACTAACTATGTATGTGCGATACACTTATGTATTTGTATGTGTGTAGCATGTTAGTATGTAAATGCAGCGGTAAGCCAACCTACAAATTTATTAACTACTATATATTATACACACCTACTAAAACGCTGCATTTGGAGATTATATTGAAGAATTGTTACCGAAAATAAAAGCTATATATATATGTATGTATGTAAAAATACTATTTGTAAATTATATGGCAACATTTATATTATATATATATATATTTATTAGAAAAGAGCAAAACTGCAAAACGAAATAAAGAATTTGCGTACAATACATAAAATATATTTTAATTGGAAGGATTTGTAGAGATATTGTAATCAGAATTGAACTATACAAGAATAATTCTTAAATTGAAGTTATTGTTTTTAAAACCACACTTATGTTTATTTTTAAAGCATAGCTCAAATGTCTTCTCTGAGTTATAATCAGCTTAATTAGCTGTGCTTTCTTATCACTATAATTGATTGTATTTATAATCGCAGTACAAACAGGTCAGCGTAACAAGAAAACAGGAAGACTTTGATCTATATTACCTCTTAATTATTATTCATATCTCAAATAAAGGAGGAGCTTTTTGTTATCCAAGTAGATTTCGAGGAATCTGCTCAAAGTCAAGAAGCAAAGTGCACATGCAAAGCCATATGCTTCTTATAAATAATACATATAACCATGTGTTACAATCAGAAATTATATGTATATATATAATACATTCGCTCGATGATAAGTCGAGAGAACTCGAAATGGGATTCAGTCGGTTTGTGTACATTGTCGGGAACGGTCGCGTATTATTTATTCGCTGCTGGAATATATAACAAAAAAAAACTATAAGAAAAACTAAAGATTATAATGTGGCAATCACTGCCCTCACTTGTCAGCGTCACTGTCGCGGTCTGTCTTGTGGCAGGCGCAATTAGTCCAGCGGCTGGCTGTCCCCGGGCGCCCACACACTTGCCCCACGGTCGACGCACACGCGGCGACAATGGATACAAATTAATTGTGGCTGATGGACCCAATGGCTATGTACCCGGCAAGGCATACAATTGTAAGTGTTAGGTGATTCTTGAGAATGATATTCAAAAATAAAAACAAAAGCTGTTCATAATCAGCGATAGGGTCACTGCCACGTGACCCCTAAATCCCATAAATGCGATAAGCAGTCAGGCATTCAGTACATCTTTTCTGTACATTGTATGTGGGTCGTGCTTGTTTAAAAAAAATCTACATTTAAGGAGAGAAATTATAGGCATACAAAAATCACGGCTTAGAAAATTAAATTCAACAAGTTTCGCGAATATTCAATAAAAGATAAAAACTTACCATAAAGTTTTTTTTACAATTTTATTTAGAAGTGTTTTTTAATTATCATAAATTGTTGTAAACAGCAGTTCTGTTCTTCTTATTTAATACAAGTAAGAGTAAATTTTTATAACTTAACAAGTATAATCTGTTCGTTACTGCAAATTTTTAACTCTTTATACCAGTTAAAGAGTATTGCATATTTTTTGGTTTGGCCTTTAACTAATGAACATTTTCATTGAAATGATTCTTAGCTAATTCGAACGCAATTTTAACAAAATGAATTTAGAAATTTAACAAACTTTGACATAAATTAAAGTTTGTCTTAGATATTTAACAAGTTAAATCGAAACAAAGTAATTTAAACATAAGGTACGGTAAGGTAAGAGTTTATCAACATAGTTTATCTAATTCGTGTTAGTTCGGCATCTAAAAAGAAGTTGATTTTTTTTTGTGGTACAAAAGAACATATTTTTAAATTAATTCGACTTATAATAAAATTGATGGCACATGGGCTTTGACATATTTGATTTGAACTGATATTTATCCTTGCGAATCTAATTTTATATGTGTTGTTAAAACAAAATTGATTAAAACTTAATAAGTTTGAAATATACTTTGGCACTGATGTAAGACAGATATACAAATAGTTAATACTTAATTAAGGAACAACTGTCATGATTCTGAGCATGTACCAGGCGCATATGGTTAGACATATAGCCCAGTTTCTTAAAGACGCGTTTGCAATGCGGACAGGTGTACTGTGATTGATGGCTCAGGCGATGTTTCTCGTAGTACATTTTGTTGTTGCTGCACTCCTCACACCACTCGCAGTAAAAATTAAAACGCGTCATCTTCGGCAAAAAGGCGAAAAGTTGAAGATAATGGTTAACCGTAGGCGACAAAGTGAACTTTTTGAAGAACTTCAGATCGACATGTTGTGCGTGCCAGGCATTGATTAAATTTAAAATGCGCTTCAATTCACTGACAGTTAATTTTAAATTAAATACGACATTGGCCTTATTTGTGAATATGAGCAGCTCCTTTTGTATATTTTGTATATTAAATCTCTTCGGATTCCAAAGTGTATCGTATTGGCGCAGCATATTGCTAAATTTAGCTGCTCTTTCACGTACTTCATCGACAAATTCAATGGGCTTTAGTTCCTCGTAGTCTACATTCTTTATAATAGTTAGCTGTAAGCTTAAAACAAATAAGTATTTGTATAAAACATTTTTTGCATGTAATCACTTACGCCAACAGTTTTAAGCAAAGTTAAATCATTGCGTAAATCCTTGGTAGCTGAATTGGCAGCCATTTCTGGTGGTGCTTCGGTATTAATTTCTGATTCCAAACGTTTTGTCTGTGCGATTATCTGTTTATGCTGCTGTGTGGACTCGCCACTGGCCTCCAGCTCAACCGGCTCCGCCAGTTGTAGTAAACTATCTGCATCCATTAACGAGGTTTTTAAATCCCTCTGTAAAGTAAATATTAACGTTTTATGCTGCATGAGAAGCATTTCTCACGACTTACCTGTAAAAACTCAACTGCGCTCTCGGATAGATCAAAGTTCAGAGAGTCTCTGCCAGATGCATTCTCCTCTGTTTTTGTTCGTTTTGTCTCGACTGCGGTCATTGAACAGCCTAAATTAGTTGTTGCTTGCTTTCGTTTGTTTTGCTGCTTTGCATTTGATACAATTTTAAAAGGTTCTCTTAAAGCCAATTCCTTCTTTTGAATGCTGGGCTCTGGATATGATGGTCGTCTAGGCGGCATTTTAGCCGCTGTTAACGCGCTTCTATCTTCGGTGACTGACGCTCTTCTCTGAACAGGCACATCTTTGTTATTGCTTTGGCTTGCTAAAGATCCAATTGTGAATTGTTTCTGTTGTGTCTTATATAGATTAACCCTAGGTAAGATTTCGATTTTGTTTATTACTACCGTGTCTGATTTCTTGGTTGGATTTTGTATGCCTGCCATTGCTTTGTTCCAGTTCTTAACTGAAATATTGGTTATAGTGCTTCGGTTTGGTTGCACGTCTGATAAATTCTCAAGATCTTCAACTAAAGACTCGACTTTAATCTCGTTTAGTGTAGATTTTGCTGTTCGGACTGCGCTGCTTATGGCCTTGTTTTTTTGTTTTAGCCCAAACATTAATTCTGGTTCTTTTAAATTGGACTTATGCTCCTCCTCTACCAGCAGTTTTTTCTTCTGAACTATGCCGTTGATTTTAAAAAGCTGATTTTCAAATTTCTTATCTAATTCAGCTGACTTAATCGGCAGTTCCAATTGGTTGAGCGTATCTGTTTTCAATGATAGAAATATGCGCTCTTTAATGTTTGTCAGGCGCTGCTGTTGCTCCCGCTTGCGGGCGGAGCGTGCAATGGCATAGCTCTTATAATCACAAGTCGGCTTCACTGATTTGTGCTTTGTCGCACGCTTCGAATTTTCAGTTTCAACTGGATTAATAGACGCCTCAGTCTTATCGAGTGTTTCCAGTTTCTTTGGCACAAACTCAGTTTTAGAGTTTTCTTTAATCTGCTCAATTTCGCTCAAGCCCGCTTCTAATAGTATTTGTTGCACTTGATCTGCATGATGATCTCTACTTTCTTCAGCTTGTGGTTTCTGTTTCTCTGGAACTGCTGTGTCCTTTGATAGTGAGTCTTGATATAACAGCAGCGCCTCCACTTCTGCGATTACATCCCACGCTTCCTTGTCTATCGAACTACTATCTACTGCATGAAAAGAAAGGATTATAGAGCATTACAATTGGAGTAATATTATGACTCACCTTCTGTCTGCAACTGCGAAACATTTGGCGGAGAATTAGTTTTCTTTCTGTCTGTCGCTGCCTGGCAGATGGTTGTTGTTGGAGCGCTTTCTATATTGCAGCTGATACCGTAATTTAAACATGTATTCGCAATTGGATCTAAAGCATCAGCTGACATTCCGGAGTCGCTGTTGCTGCTGCTATTCGCCTGCGATTCAACTTCCTCCCGTGCGCCGCCTGCCGGTGTCATCAGCTCCTCAATGGTGTAAGCATTGTGGGGTTTGGTAAAGTTTATCACATCGTTGTGAATCCATTGCAAATGATTAAGAAATTCCGACAGATTCGTATAAATGTCACAACAAAAATGACAAAACAAGCCAATCATGTTATCCTTCGTAGAAACAATCACATCGCCGCACTTTTCGAAATTAGCGCAGTCATCCGACAACAAATTGAGAAAAGAACTCATTTTGATAAACAAAAACGTGTTAACTTATGTTTCTGACAACTTTTAAAGCAGCAACCGAAAAACAAACGAACAAAAAAACGCGCGACTCGCGAAGATCGCTGCCGCTGTATAAATTAATCGATAACATTCACTGTTGTACTCAAATTAAAGCATCGATATTAATTAACGAAAGTCTTCGTTAAAAGTATCGAGTGCCTATCCGCTTGAATTGTAACGTATAATAATTTTCCATTGCAGTGCTGTTGCTCGGCGCACGCACCCATACGAAAATCCAACACTTTACCCACTTCACCATCGCTGCTGAGGCGCACACTGGCGCCAGACGTCCTCAGGTTGCCAGTCCACGTCGTGTGGGTCGCTTCCAGCTGTTTAGCGATTCGCTCACCAAGTTCAACGATCGCTGTGTAAACACCGTTTCCGAGGCGGATGACTTGCCCAAGACTGAAGTGCAGGTCATGTGGGTGGCACCCGAGGCCGGTTCGGGCTGTGTCGCCCTATCCGCTATGGTGTATGAAGGTCCACGGGCCTGGTTCTCAGACGATGGCCAGCTTACCCAGATTATATGTGAACGCAAGCCGAGCGCAGCAGCGACACAGAAGGAATGCTGCGCCTGTGATGAGGCCAAGTATAGCGTAAGTTCGGAGCTCGATACAGAATAATCTACTAATCATCTAACTGCATTGCCAGTTTGTTTTCGAGGGCATCTGGTCGAATGAGACGCATCCTAAGGATTATCCCTTTGCCATCTGGCTAACGCATTTTTCTGACGTTATTGGCGCTTCGCATGAAGCTAACTTTTCCTTTTGGGGCGAGCATCACATTGCTACTGATGGTTTCCGCTCGCTGGCCGAATGGGGCTCGCCCACGGCTCTGGAGGCGGAGCTGCGCTCCCAAGGACCCAAACTGAGAACACTTGTAAAGGCTGCTGGCCTCTGGTACCCGAATGTCAACCAGAACACTTCATCCAAATTCCGTGTTGATCGTAAACATCCTAAGATCTCGTTGGCATCCATGTTCGGACCCTCACCTGACTGGGTTGTTGGCATTAATGGTGTCGATCTGTGCACCGCCGACTGCAGCTGGAAGGAATCTATGGACTTCGATCTATATCCCTGGGATGCTGGCACTGACAGCGGAATTACGTATATGGTATGAGGGGTTGCTGTCAAAGTCGTAATGTACTAATTAGTTTCTATGTTGTGCAGTCCCCGAATTCGGAGACGCAGCCGCGTGAACGCATGTACAGGATTACGACTATGTATCCCGAGGATCCCCGCGCACCATTCTACAATCCGGAGAGTCAGCAAATGACGCCGCTGGCAAAGCTCTATTTGCGCCGCGAGAAAATTATCTCGCGCAATTGCGATGATGACTTCCTCCAAGCGCTGCAACTGGAAGTGTCTGATGATGCAGAGGAGCAGGATACACGCGGTTAGTTACTGTTTGCATATACATATATATATATATGTTATTATATTATATGTGTTTCTGCCTTCGCAGCCGAATGCCGTGTGAGCAGCTACACCGAGTGGAGTCCCTGCTCCGTCACCTGCGGCAAGGGCATTCGCATGCGCAGCCGTCAGTACTTGAATGCCGAGCTGGCGAATCAGGGCAAGTGCTCGCGGCAGCTGGTATCTAAGGAAATGTGTGTCGCCGATTTGGCCGAGTGCGCCAACGGTTCGGCTGGCCAAGACCGGGACGAGGACGAGGGCGAAAATATGGCCAATTCGCAGTCGCTTGTCACCGACAACGGCGAAGGCGTCGGCTTATGCAAAACCGCACCCTGGAGCGTCTGGTCGGAGTGCTCCGCCTCCTGCGGTATAGGCATCACGATGCGTACACGTACTTTTGTCAATCCGATGGGTCGCAAACGCTGCCCCCACATCTCGATTGTGGAGAAGAACAAATGCATGCGACCGGATTGCAAATTCGAGGAGGTCGAATTGCCAGATCCCGACTGCCCGACCACCCAATGGAGTGACTGGAGTCCGTGTACCGGCATTTGCGGACAAGGTACCACAATACGTAAGCGTTTGCTGGTGCTCGAAGATGGGCCGATAAAGGATAACTGCGGCAAGCGAATGGAACTGCATCAGCAAAAGGAGTGCCAGCACGCCATCGACTGCCACATCAACATGGAGCAGGCGAAGGTGATTTGCGTGCAAATGGCGGAATCTGGGCCTTGCCGTGGCAACTATCAGCGCTATGCCTACAACGCACAGACCAACCGCTGCGAGTCCTTTATCTACGGCGGTTGTCGCGGCAATCGCAACAATTTCCTCACCGAGAACGAATGCATGGAAACCTGCAGCAAGATACGAGCTGCAGACTCGTCTGCACCTGCACCCAAGGACTGCGTCATGTCCGATTGGTCCAACTGGACACCCTGCAGCGTGACCTGCGGCACCGGCTTCTCCGAGGGCTATCGCTATGTTATTAGCGAGCCGGAACATGGCGGCCAGTCCTGCCCCAAGCGCCTCGTCAAGCAACGCCGCTGCACCAGGCCAGCCTGCTAAGCCATTTATGTTTGCAATTGCAATCAACAGTTTACGTTTTTTCGAATAAAGTTTAGAGTCATAAACAAAACTATCAATTTTTGAAATAAACTTCTTCTGTAATTATCGCATCGGACGAGTTTTGTTTTATTATCTTGTTATGCAAGGCCAGACATAATTAAAAGCCCCTTGATTGTCAGTGTACGTGATTGCTTAGCACGTACTTCCCCACAGGGTATATTCGTCTCATACACAGGTTGTTCTCTTTTCTTTATCTGAAATCTATATGTATTTCCTGCTTTTGACTTAAATATCTGAAACTCATCTTGACCATTTTTGACTGTTAATTTGAAAAAAAAAAACATTTATCTATATTAAATATTATATATTATTAAGTGATAAGGTATACGTAGAGGACTGTTTAGGATGTTTATGGGATAATCTAAAATAAGTACATATAAATGTGTATCTGCATGGCATGAAGAATTGGATTAATAAAGTTGTGTTACCAATTTGCATCGAATTTAATCAGTCGTTGCGTTCTTTGTTATCATCTAAATATGTCAGGTTTTGCATTTTTAAAACTTTTTTTTAAGTTTCTTCTGTTGTTTAGCTTTGATCGACTTTAATATAAATTTCCTTTTAAGTTTTGTTAGATGTTGCTATTCAGTGCTTTAAAATTCCTTATAATATGTATGGTAAAAAAAAAAAACAAAATGAAATAATAAGAAATAACTCCGAGAAAAAAAAAAAAACCATAACAAAGAAATATTATGCATTGATGCAGTCAACCTAATCTTAATAGAAAACTTAAGATCCCTAAAAAACATTTATTGTGGCGAAATTTGGGAGCAGTAACAAATTTTAAAAACAGACCTCAACTGATAATATTATCGAACTGAATAACATATTCAACAGCTATATATATTCATAAATATTCAACAGGTATACCAATAATAACAGATTTATATGTATATGGTATACATAAGTCTAGCATATTGTATTGTATTGTTTTTCATTTGCAACTACTTACGGCTTAGTCAAGCACTTTTGGCTTTAATTGTGTTCGAGGCAACCGGCTGTATAAGAGGTCACTTTCACTTAACCGAAAGTGTTGACACCAAATATTTGTATGTGTGTGTGTGTGTGTGTAAATGTATGCCTACATATGCTAAGCAGACGTTTTACCGGTCACGAATTGAATCAGGTAACCAATCCGTTAGTTAACGCTGGCAACTTGTCGAGTGCGTCTCGTAGAGCAATGTATAAGTCGGAAACTGTATTTCCCTATGAGATACGCGACGTGGATGCGGCTACCAATGCGGAGCTGCTGGAATACTTTACCGGTTGGTATTTGTCAGAGTCCATCAGTGGACTATATCTAAATCAGAATTACCTGCTTGGCAGGTGAGCGCACGGGCTTTGTGCAGGTTGGACCCGAGGGTTATTTCTTTCCACACAAGTACAAAGTCGAAGCGGAGCATTACTACAACTTTGAGGCTCGACCCGATGACATTTGGATAACGACTGTGCCCCGATCGGGCACCACTTGGAGTCAGGAGTTAATCTGGTTGCTGGCCAATGGCCTAGACTTCGAACAGGCGCTGAAACGCCCATTGACCGAACGTTTTCCCTTTCTAGAGTAAGTAAAGATTGGATGCAATCAAAATTGCGATGAACTTCCAAGCTCGGTTTGCAGATTTCCATTGTTTCTCCATGATGATGTTAAATCTGAACTTCTTGATGAGAATAGTCACTCACCGGCTGCTAAGAAATTCATTGAGCATATTTCCCGACCCGGTTACGAGACCCTCGAAGAACTACCACGTGATCAGCGACGTTTCATCAAAACCCATTTTCCCTTTTCACTGATGCCGCCAAGTGTACTGCAGAACAATTGCAAGATCATCTATGTGGCACGCAATCCCAAGGATGTGGCCGTGTCCTACTACCATTTGAATCGCTTGTTTCGCACTCAAGGATACATTGGCGATTTTGAGCGCTACTGGCGCTATTTCCAGCAAGGATTAAGTAGGCTTGCATTACTTTACAAATAGGCCGCATAAATATGTCCTACTTACAGATCCCTGGCTCCCTTATTACAGTCACGTTAAGGAGGCCAAAGAGCACAGCCAACTGCCAAATGTGCTCTTCCTTAACTATGAGGACATGCTGGTGGATTTGCCAGGAACTATAATGAGCATTGGCAAGTTTTTGGATTGCACGCCCAGTGCTGTAGGACTGGAGAAATTGCTCAACCATTTAAGCATTAAAAATTTTCGAGAAAACAAGTCGGTAAACATGCAGGAAATGGCAGCCGTTGGAATTCTGAGGAAGGGCGAGGCCGGATTTGTACGTCAAGGTGGCAAGGATATCGATACTAAGCAGCCTGATCAAAAGGAATTCGTGGATAACCCAAATTTGTTGAAGCTTGCCAATGATTGGATACAGCAAAATATTGAATGCATTAAATTAAGTTGAAGTGTAACTGCCTTTTAAATGTTATCGTTATAGATACTTGCAGCGAGCTGTTACGCAAAGCAGGCTTACAGCAAGGCTACCTTACCGCTAAAATTTAAATATTTAAATGTTATCGTTATCGATACTTACAACGAGCTGTTAATGAAAGCTGGCTTATAGAATTGCAATATACAGAATAACAGCGATATGTTAATGAACGCTAGCTTATAGCTTAAATTTGATAATATGTTATTATATACAATAAATGTGACTACACTTAAATAAATTGTATATTAGGTATTTGTTGCATTTATAAATATACATATGTATATATTTATTATGTATAAAAATGAATTTGTATTATCGAAAGTTTCTATGTATGTATATATGAATATGAAAAAGGTTCGTTATTAAATCTGAATACATGTATACTTTTTGCTAACCTTATAATTATTTTTTATTATACGTGCTATGTAAAAATCTAAAAGTTTTTCAGATCTTGTTTTTTGCCATTTCAAGCACGTTTATAACAATATTAATTAAAGCCGAACAAACAAATATTTATGTTTTATTGCAATGAAAGTACATTCAAGGAAATGTACTATATATAATACAAAAAGCTCTTTCTAGCAAGAATAAAGTAAAGTAAACACTGATAATTTTTCTACGCAATGGCAGTACGAAATTTTAAGAGGTCGTAGCTGAATATATTGCTGATTGTGCCTGCTGGTGGGGGGAACTACATCCCTGATAAAAGCCCCGAGCGCCTTTATATAAAGTGGAAGCACACTAAGTTCCCAAGTTGCAATCAGTATTAAATTAAACTGCTGTCAAGATGCAAAACTCGCTCCTGTTGCTCGCACTGCTGATCTGCCTGTTTCCTTATGGCGCTTTGTCGGCTTCCAATCTATCGGCCTATATGGAGGACTACATAACGCAGAACCAGAGACAGTATGATGCCAAACTAAAGCAGAATGAGTATGAATTGGACATGTTTCGGGCCAACTTTAACGGTGAATTGAGAGCTATAAAAGTGCAGGCCGATCAGCTGGAGACGAAGCTGGAGGAAATTAGAGCACGCTTGAATCCCATTGAGTTAATTGACTCTTGGCACAAGTTATGCGTGCAGAACTATAGCGGAAGTATTCCATTAAGTGCCACCGTTCGAGCCACGCTCACTTCCTGTTCAACCTCGGCTCAAAACAACCTCAACAACATCCTGAACAGTCCAAATAGCAATTTTATTAACCTGAGGAACTACTATAATAGCAATTTAAAAACCTTGTTGGCCGACTGTGAAAAGCGGCACCCGGATTCCCAAACGAACTACACGCTCTGCGTTATAAATGCGGTAAGTCGAAGAACAACTAGATAAGTCCATTATTTATGGGATGCTTTGCATAACATCTGTTTTATGCCTCGAACCCATTAAAAATGGGTAAATAGGTTATAATGTTTTTGCGAAAATATGGGTAAATATATGGGCAGAAAAAGGTGTGGCGGGGCCCGTAAAGTATACATACATATGTATATTCTTTATCAGCAAAAACAGCCGAGACGATTAAGCTCGGTCGGTTTGTCTGTATGTATTAACTCATAGATCTCAGCAACCATAAGAGCCACATGCTTAATATATTTTGTGTAGGATCTCTAGCTTCACGCGTATATTAAATTTGTTGTCGATAAGTGATAACTATTTCCGTTTGATTGTTATCGATAACATGTTTTAGTTTTTCAAGCATATTTGGTAAATATTAGAAGCTAGAGTCATCAAACTTACTTAATGTGTATTCACCTATAAGAGACACATTTTGGATACTTTGGGTTTGGAATGCCTCCTCTAATTGCCCAATTTTCGTGGGCTTCAGGGTATCTGCTAGTCGAGCACCCTTTACTAGAGTTTTCTTACTTGCTAATTATAATATTTGGCTTAGCGTTATCTAATTCCAAGAATGATTTGAATTTTAGATTACCACAGCGAACACCTTCACCATAAACAATCAGAAGAACTTCAACACTTACATGCAGCAGGCGAAGTGCACAGCCGACAGCCGAATAACGCAGGCCTGGGAGTGCGCCTTCAGCACGGTCTATACTACCAGCGCCACACTGGGAGCAACCGAACGTCTCATCGATGACTGCATCGCCAATAAAATGGCCTGTGCTTCGGTGGCCTGCTCCAACAGTTGCGTCAATCACATGCTCCTCAATGTAAGCGATGGCGATTTCGTCAGTCCTACCATCAAAAATCCTTTGCAGGGATTGGATAATAAAATCGATTGCTTGGAGTTGAAGTTCAAGCATTAGAACTCTCCATTGATTGCTTAAAATTTAAATAAAAAATAAATGTTTTATAAACTACAAACGTTATCTATGATTGTACTCAAATAGTACGTCAATTTTCTATTAGGCGAGCAGAAATCCAGAAAGCAAGATGAAACCGTTTTTCAGCTCGTGGGAAATTTATTGATTTTGTAAAGGGCGCTTTTCCTTTGGGAAAATGAGTTTTCCAAACCGTGAGAACCGAACATAAGACTCATCAAAGCGAAGCAGTAATTGGAAACAGGCCAGCAGCAAAACGCAGGTGTTGCCAAGAAAAACACCTTTGGGACACAGTTTTTGATCTCTTATATGCAAATTAAATAAAATGTGTCTATAGAGAAACGCAAAGGTAATTAAATAAAGCAACAGGCGAACAGATTAGAAAGCACGTCGCTACAGGCCAGAGGATTTCTACCTGCATTTAATGGTATTCTACCTGTGGATGATACCTGAGATGAAACACAACAACAAATGAATATCAAAAACTACCACCATCCACTTTATTTATTACAAAAGGAGTCGTCGAGTTTCTCCTTAAGAAGCAAAACGTTGATTTCAACCCTCCTTCGATGGTGTTGTTCAAACAGAAATGTCTTGGCCCTTACCAGGGTAACAGAAATTTTAAGAGTAGTACCGTTACTCAAGGTCTCATCTGGCTGACGTAACTGTAAACAACCACTGTATTGGATTTCTTGGTAGATACAATCGGCTATGCCAACGTCTTCGTTAATATCAGGCGAGCAGAATCGAGAGTTCAGTTTTCTTTCTCAAGAAGTTCTCTCAAGAAAAAATAAAGCAAACAAAAGCAAAGAAGGGTTGAAATTCTCTTTATGTAAGCGGCGAACAGAGACCAAGAAAGTTGAAAAATATATGAAAAAAATTGGTGTGGGTAAGGCCGATCACATTATGTTTTGTTTTTTTTTTTTAGTGGTTTCTAATCTTTAAGTTTTAATTTGTTGCCTTAATTTGTTGACTTACAACTTAAACTAAATTAGTTTTTTGTAATTTAGATTGCTTCGTATTTTAGTTAAGGTTAGAAAAGTTGCAGCTCTAATCTTTTGCTTTATGGGTTAATTTTTAGCAACTACTTAAGCATTTCGATAAAGCATTGTGGAATGTTTTGTTTGGTTTACGACTCAAATTTCCGAAATTTGAAAATCAGTTTCGAATTTCTAAGATAATGTAAAGAGGTTTGTTTGTAATTGGAGTATTTAAGCCGATAAGCCTGATAAATTGATATTTGTAAATTCTTGGTTTCCTTTAAGTGTCAACAACAACAACAAAGTTCAACGTTCAACATTTCATGCAACAAACAACAAAAAATGAATATACCTAAGCATTTTGAATTGGTAAGCGGGGTATATTGGTTGTGTGTGAAGGTATGAAACAATTTGAACAAATTTAACTGCCTTAAGAGCGTGATTACGTCACCTTAAATAATTTTAAGCAGTAAGTAAATTATTTATATTAATTAAGTGCTTTAAAAATCATTCCAATAATATATATAGAAATTAATTCTTATTTAAGTTATATTTATCACTAATATTTTAAGTAATTCAATCTTTATTTATATACATAATTTGTAATTGTGATATTTAATATTTGATTAACAATCACTATGATAATTACATAATCATCATTATCTTAATGATAATAGTACAAAAAATAAACACAAACACTACCCATTGAAGGGTATCTTATAGTCAGACAGACAAACGCTAGCACACTTTATTTTTCCTCGTGGGAGAATTTCAATCTTGATCCCAGCTATTCGTGTGGGAAAACCAAAAGTATTCATGGGAAAATGGTTGCAGATCAATGCGATGGGATAATTAAGGAAATGCATTTTCCAAGAGCTGCTGCAGATTAGGATCTTGAGGAGCATAAAAAAGGTTTGTTGACGATCTCTCCGTGAGAACATTTATGAAATATCTTGAAATTCTGAACAGGCGAGCAGACAACATTGTAGAGAGCGGTTCCCACGATGAATCTTCAAATGGGATCCTCCACTTAAGAGAGTGAGAAACTTATTCAATCTGGAAACACACAAAAAATAGCGTGAGAATTTTTCACGCCATGTGACAAATTTTTACCAGGTGAGCAGAAATGCACAAGCAACAAAAACTTCTTTCTGTTTCATACTCAAAGATCATACAAAATCTTAATTGCTGAGAATGTGATACTGTGTTTGACAGTTACTGTTAAGTTCTTCTGCCTGCCTGTTAAATTGACAGCCAATTTGCGATCATAATTATGTTTGCTTCTAAGGAAACCCACTCATTATTTTGTAGAGATCAATATCAATATCAAATTTAGGATCGTGGTTCACGAACAGTTCGGTTCATGCGTCATCTGAATGTGTGAACTTCGATGTTTGTCACGATAATTTCGTGTTTTAGAACAGGGATTCAGGAACTGGCAGCAAGCAATGAAGAAAACAACGATTGGTGGTGGAGTTCGTATTGAATTACATTTAAGGGAACGAAGGCGGTCTTGAAGGTCTTTCAGTTCTCTCTATTCATCTTTCGCTTTGTTCAAATAAACATTGAATATTTCAATAAGTAAACAAGAAAAGAGTTTAAAAGTGTAGCAAAGGAACAGGAGAACAGGAAAGCAGGTAGGAAAACTCTCACTCTTCTTAACACAAGGCAAAGTTCACAGCTATAGCTGTAGGTGAGAGCTGTTGACCTGTTCGAATTCAATTAGTGAAGCAAACAGAAAGATCATCAATCAAAGGTTCCAAAGGTTCCAAAGGACAGACATGGGATTAAATTGTTAATCCGGATAATTGGTTGCGGTTTCCAAAAGCAATCAAGCTGAACAAATTCACAGGTGCGCAGAATCCTGGCGAAAGGTTGCAACTGCTTGATGCTGACGTGAAGAAGAGAATAGATGCAAGATCTACCTGTCGCTTAGTGATTTAGAAAACCTGTCCCTTAGAGATTTAGAAATCAGTGTTTGGGATCTTTCGCATTTTCTGTTTGCCTATTCGAATGCACCAATTTAAACCCTTTCAGTTAAAGATACACCTAACTCTTTCATCATGTATGTTGTATAAAAATTGTAAAATTGAAAAATTGAAAAATTGATTTATAATGTGTAATTACTTTGTGTTAGATAATACAGAATCAGTGAAGCGTGACCTTTGCGATCGGAAAGACCAGGGCGACAGCTAGACGAACCATCGATACGGTTTCGGCAAATCTAAGGATCCTACTAAGGCAAACTGTTAATCTTCAGAAATCCATGTGATCCCTAAACATTGTGTCTATAAGTCGACTACCTGCGACCTTCAAATGGATCTCAACTGCATTGATTGTTTATTTATTACATTTCTCGTATTTCTGTGTGCCTGCTTTAAGATTATCCAACTGTAACAACATTGTCATTGTAGTGCTACTCTCTCTCTCTCTCTCTCTCTCTCTCTCTCTCTCTATTTAAGTAGATATATGTATATTTGTATAAGTATATACATATGTAAGTCTTAGAATGAAACCCGCATATGCCAACACACATATATATGTATGTATATAATTACTTTGCGTAGGGTCTGGATTTCTAATTTCTTTTGACCAGTCGCTGCTCTTCAAATTATGAAGGCCTGTTAGAAATTTGAAAACAAAAACAAACAAAAAATCTGCCATCGAACAGTTTTCCAAAGTGGAAAGCCCGAAAATAGATTTCACTTCCAAGCAGGAAACAATACGACATACCCTACACACTTACATATTTATAATTAGAAACAATTTTTCTATTATTAACAATAAATAAGCAACAGAAGCAACAAATTGAAATAATTGAGCGTCTTTTGTTAGTCAAAAATGGTAACAGAAACGCAGAAAAAGACTAGAAAGAAAATATATATAATATATTGTTAGTATAGGTAAATGTGTGTATGTCTGTATATATGTATAAATGTATATACAATAGTCAAAAATGTTCCCAGATAATGCAACACAATGCAATGTGATTCGAAATACACTTGCTTGAAAATCTGTTCGCCTCGACGAATGTTACACTTGGTTCCACATGAACAATAATTTGATGCTGCAACTCCGGATTGGGTCACAGCAGGTCATCTCATTTTCATATTTTGTTTGTCTACAAACACGCACGCATGCATACATACATACATACTTACTTTAATTGCCGCTAGCTGTTTTCGATGTGCGCCTGCTACAACTTGAGGCACTGGCTCCAATTCTTTAAGCCGATCGCGCTCTGCATTTATGTGGAGCTCCAATGTATCCAAACATGGAAGCTTCATGTTAAGTGTGGGAATTCTCCCCTACTAGGGTCAGCGACTATTGTTGAACGAATGTTTTATAAGAGGGATAGGTACTTACTTTTGAGTGGTCTTTATATGCTTGTCTCGCTTGCACATACTTAAATTCTGTGTTAGCAAACAAGCTGTTCTTTGTATTTAAACACTCTTCGATGAATAATTATAAAACAAAATTAACATATTTGCATTTTGATATGATGATCGCATATTTGAATTAAGTCCATTAAATTGCTATCAATATATAGATTAAATGTATTTGTATTTGTATCTGTTATATTAACTATCTATAAGTGGCTTACTTTCTATTTTCCATTATTAAATGTAAATATACTCAATAAATTAGGATTCGATAAAAAACTGTAATTTGGTCGGGAACACTCAACAACCAAACATAGCCGTGATCGTCTAGTGGTTAGGACCCCACGTTGTGGCCGTGGTAACCCAGGTTCGAATCCTGGTCACGGCAATGCATAACATGCATTGTCACGGAGTTTGGTTAAGTTTTTTTTTTCGTAAAATGAACGTTTGTTTATTTTGGGTATCCAATGAGAATTACTTTTAATAACTGTTTTTTTTATTTTGTTATCTCAAATTATTGTAAACTAAATATGCTGATTCCTGAGTCTATATACATAGCATATTTAATATATATTTTATTTGTTTCTGTTGGTCTAAGAATGCAAGCTCGTATGTACAATTAAATATATTTATTTACGCTTGAAATATAAACACCATCTATATTTCATGTAAACCTGACCTGTGTTCGTTTCATTGCTTGCAAAAACAGATTCTTAATAATTAGAAAAATCAAAACCTTACTTGTAAGCGCCATCTACCGTTCATAATAGTTTAAAGCATGCAGAAATTTGTGACTGAAAGTAAAATCCGGACTTAGACAGCCCACAAACATATCCGATGTAGCCGTGATCGTCTAGTGGTTAGGACCCCACGTTGTGGCCGTGGTAACCCAGGTTCGAATCCTGGTCACGGCAATGCTTAACGAGCATTGTCACGGAGTCGGATTAACTTTTTTATTCGCAAAAAAATATCTTTCCCATAGCAACAAATTCAATGTTTTCAGTAAAAGGAATGGACTAGCAGAAATAAATGTTCAATTAAATATTTTAGTCGTCTAGAGAAAGAGAAAATTAACATTTGCTTATGATTAGACACTTAAGAAAAGATAAGTGAAGCCAAGCAAGTGTAAGCAAAAAACAACGATTTAACAAATTGTATTCAAATTAATTTTTAAAAAATCAAAAATAATATTTTTAAATTTGATATGATATTTTTGTTTTTCCCATAAGTCGCCATGTCCAAAGATCGTTAAACAACATGTGTTGCTTTTAGAATGTCTCACTTAAGTTCACATCGTAAGATAAGCAAACGAATTATTTAGTTATTGTTCGTAAGAAGGTCAAATGAAATGAAATGGAATGTCTGGCCATTGCAATAGTTACAAACATACTTTAATCAATAATGTTGATCTGCTTTACATATGTTTAATAATTTGGCCACAGGCTAACAACAACCCGGCGTAGCCGTGATCGTCTAGTGGTTAGGACCCCACGTTGTGGCCGTGGTAACCCAGGTTCGAATCCTGGTCACGGCAATGCATAACATGCATTGTCACGGAGTCGGGTTAATTTTTTATCAATTAAAAATAATATTTTTGCTTCGGGCACGTATCTCATTCTTCGTGGGCCTTCAAAAATTATTGAAACACTGAATTGCATTATTTGTTATATATTTTTAATTTTGATATTTACAATTGCCATTTTGCATAACATACATACGATATATTCATATAAATAGCTTTCTAATTATTATAATTGAAACTATTCTCGGTAATTTAAACAGTGGCATAAAGCTTTATCGTTTACCAGATACATCATCGAATTCCGATCGATTGTTTAGAGACACAGTGGATTACTACTACAACATACTCGTCATATTTAAAAACCATAAACACGCACACCCGCGGAATGTGTTAAAAATAATTTAAATTGTATACAAGATGGATGTTTTTTCTTTTCAAAGAATACACAAAATAAAACGCCTAAAATTACAGAAATCATGCGAGTTTTCCATTTTCTAGATATACAAAAGCTGCAAATACTTATATAACTGCTTATTGCTGTCCATAGAGTAGTTCAGAGCCGGGCGGTATGGTGCTGGGATCGACATTGGTATTAAAGTAGTTGGCGGGCGAGGCTACAGCCGGAAAGAGGACTTTGGCCGACTGCTGCTGTGGTTGTTGATCCTGCGGCGCTTGCTGTAAGGTTATATTATAGGGGTTCTGCACATATTCCTGATATATGTCAGCCGCATTGCCCGTTTGTACCGCCGGTGCCTCGTAGACTGGCACGAAACTGTGCACAATTGATGCGTTCGGCATTTTCGGCAACGATGGATATGCATTGCAGGCCAGAAGATGACTGAGGGGTACATCGCTTTGTATAGGCGGATGTGTTTGCTGCGTCGGGTACTGTTGATATTGGTATTGCTGATACAGAGCCTGTTGATGCTCAACTGAATTTGGCGGCGTAGCTGGCAGCTCAATGGAATAGCTATTGCTGTTGATAACAGGTGTGGAAGTGGGAACCTCCGTTTGGTTTTGGTTAACACTGTGAACGGGTGTTGTGTACGTATTTGTGTGAGCCACAGCCGAAGCAGCGGCCTCATTGATCAAATCGGGCAACAATGTGTTATTGTTTATCGGAGACTGCAGCTCCGTCGACTGTTGTGGAGGCACCAATATGGGCTTAAGAGAAATCATAATTAATTTAAGTGGATCCATAAATATAAAAAAATAGTTTACCTGAGCAAATGTAAAGCTGGGAGCTTGTTGCAGTGCCTCCGTCATTGGCGGTTGAAGAATAATGCTGCGTCGTGGCGATTCCACAGGTGAGACCAACGCCGGTGTGGCAGCAACACTTGGCACAATAGGAGCTGTATCAGCAACAGCGTTAACGTTGACACTCAGCTCTGCGTGCTGCTGGGCTTGGCTGGGCAGAATGACCACAGAAGGCATCTGTTGAGCGGTTGCTGTGTTTGTCAATGTTTGGGCTCGCTTTCCTGCAAAACGACCATTTAGATATTTGAACAAATTGTTAACAAACTAAATAAAGAACTATAACATCAATTTAACGGCAAAAACTAAACAACATTTCATTTCATCTTCTTGGCCAGACCCTTTAGCAACTTAAACTTAAAACGCAGTCGGGCCCAAGGTTTCTTCTGTCTCTTAACCTGCACTGAAGTATTGGTGAAACCCACACTCTTAGTTGTGGCCGTCGAGAAAGTGTCCACGTCGTGAGTTCGTACAGGCAGGGGCAATGACAAGGAATGTTCATAATTGATTTTTGTTATGTCCAGCGAAATGGCTGGCGAGACCAAATCTGCAGGCGGACAGGTACCGAACATTAAAATTGGTTTGCCTATTAAGGCATTGCCTAACATTTGACTACACACCAGACCCACCTTCATCGTGAAACAGTTCCGTCTTCAAGTTTGGGAGAAACTCGCCAATGCGCTTCCATGTAAGTTCCCACAACGCCTCCTGGAGTGTGCCGTCCTGATTATGAAAGACGCGTACAGAATGCATCACCAGCAACATATTCTTAAGAATCTCTTGCATCTGTTCGGAGAGCGTGTCGGATCCCACTTTCATAAATCGTTCAATGTAGTCCAATATGTCGAGCCACAACTCATTGAAGGTTGGTCCTAATTCAATGAGAGTCGTCAAATGCTGCAAAAACATTTTCGACATGATAGTTGCAGTGCGTATGCGTGACTCCTCCAGTAAAGAGGCATCCAGCTGACTAGCAGCAACGCTTTCCGGCAGTAACTCGTTTAGCAGCGGGAACAGCACATGTTGGAAACAGGAACACCATTCTGCGCCTGACAGCGTTTGTAAATCGTGCACCAACAATGCACGCTGCTGCAGACAGGATATTGCATGCGTGCGCACTTCACGCCGACGATCCATGGCCAGCCTTGCGATACCTTGTAGCAGGGGACACCAACCGGGCGTCCAAAGTGCACCCGATTGGGGGACCGTGCAGCCCTCCTCAGCCCACCATCGAAAGATCTGTGCCGTACGCGTGTACAATGTATACATGAGGTCCAGTAACTGAATAGACAACTGTTCGTAACGCTGTGCCAGCTCTTCCTGTTCCGCGGCATTTGGAGAATGAAGATTTTCGCCAATATCGCCCACCGAAGTTAAGTTACCAGTTGACGTAGATTTAACAACTCCTGGTGTACGTGTACTCTCCTGACGCTTTTTAAAGTTACGCTTTTTGACAGTGGCTTCAAATTTACGACGCTGATGTATGCCACCATCTCGACATGCTTCTACAAAGATTCTAATGCAACGCACACAGGCCTCAAAGTTGTACGGCGTTATGTGAGCCACGCTGCGGACGATGAATGCAAGAGAGTCCCAACACTTAAACAGCGCAAAGGGAGCATGATCTTGCAGTTGGCAGTTAAACACCAGTGTGCTAACAACGGGTGTGCCAGAGCTGGGTGGTGACTGAGGCCTAGAATAAGATATTTATATATTTATATAAATGGAGTCAAGTAAGAAGAAAAGTTAAACATACCTTGAGGCTGTGGTCAACTCACTATCCTTGCCAACCAGAATCCAGTTCTCTGCGCTGGGACTCGAGGTAGGAGGCGGTACACTCGCTGACTTACTCAACTCCGAATCCGACGTGTATCCACGATCAATTGATGTTGTTACATCATCTTCACAACTTAGGGCGCCGTCTGATGTGACGCGGCCATTAGGTGGAATTTGTAACTGAAGATCAGTTTCAAAGTTAGGCGGAACAGCGCCAGCGCCAATACACTCCAACAAATTGAATATAATCTGCCAGTCTTGCTCAGAGTGAATATTTTGAGCAGAGGTCTTCAGCAGCTCGTATATGCCAATTGAAATTTGATTTGAGATGCGCAACAACAGTGCCGGCTTCAATGATAAAAGCTTCTTAAGAGATTGGAGCACAACGGGACACAGCTCCTCATTGCGCATCAGATAAATTGCTAGCTTAAGAACTCCAACAATGCAGCGATTAAGCAAGTAATCATAGCCGTTCTCGGCACTGGCAAGAAGTAACTGAAACATTTGATCGCGTACAGCTGGCCACAACGGAACCATGCGGTCTCGATTGTGAACCACAATCTTTACAAGAAACTCCATCCAAAATACGGCTATATCCTCCGCATAGGCCTGACCACTTGATTTGGGTGATTCTGGTGCCTTTAGCAAGGATAATACACACTTAAGAAGCTCCTGTAATGACTCCAGCTGAACAAATTTAGACTCCTGCAACATTTGATCCAGTTGACATTCCTTAATGCACTTCCGACCGTGTTTAATGAAGTCTTGCTCCTCGTAGGTCGGCTCACGCTGACCTTCAGAGCTTATGAACGAGTAGAGACTGGAGAACAGACCCGACTCCTGCTTTTCTCGGGGTTTCTCCAGTATCAGCATGGCCTTGCCATTGGCTTCACAAAAATCTTCCACTTCGATAAGACTTTTGGGTAATAGCTTCAAACGGAAAAGCTGTAGAAAAAGATCCAAAATATGCTTCCAGCTGTCACGCAAACTGTCGCCATAGCCATGGACTAGAAGAAAAACAGTTCGCATTGCTGCTTGCGCCTTAGCATTAAGACCAAAATTGACAGCCTGCTGGATTTCATTGTTCGCTGGCACTGGCTCGTGCTGCTCCACGCTGCTCAGCAACGTAGTAAATTTGCACAGTGTTAATATGAGGGCATCAAAGTCCGCATGTAGATTATAGCGTGCCGATATGGCCGCCGATTTACTAAAGCCTGTAAGTAAAAAATGTTTTAATATGTTTACATAAATTATCTAACCAAATTATTACCCGCAAGTGTGCGCTGATAACCCGTCTCTGTACTCTTGTCAAACATAAAGCTTAGAGCACTAAGCGATGCTCCCCAAACAATGTTAAAGATTTGCACATCGTAGGCGGCATCATTTACGTAATGGAAGTGACCATCGTGTGTGGCGCCCCTACGCAGCAGCATCTTCCATAAATAATTTTCACGTACAAGACCTGTCTGCTCGGCGGGCATAACAATCTCTTCGTTTCTGTGGAAATAGATTATAGGCATAAACCTAATTTACTTAACACATTACCGATTTTCTACTCACTTAATGGCATTGAAGACTTGCGCAAGCATTTCCTGATCAAAATCTTCTCCACCATTCAAGCCTCGTAAATTCTTTGTAAAATCCTCTAAGGTCATGGGTACATTAAGACGTTTAGCATTTGAATTGTGTTGATCCATGTTTAGCATAATAATGGCATAGGCTAAACGAAAGGCGGCATCTGTGTTAGCAAACGGTTCTTTATTTTGATTCTGTAAGCCAAGTAACAATTTAAAAAGGTAATTAAAACACTCAAAAGTTATGTAAATTTATATGAGAAAGATACTCACGTGCCAATGATCCGAAAAGTGCTCCAAAACGAGAAATATCAACGGTGCCTCCCCGGGCAAGCGGAAAGTCTCTAAGTAGAGACGTAGAGCTTGATCAACGCGAAGTCCAGTGAAGTCAAAGGAATCCACAAAGTTGATCAGAATCTTGGAGTCCACATTCTTCTTCTTCGAAATATATTCACCAATCATTTTTTTATCCAGGCCTGGATTCTCGCGCAGGAAAAGCGCCACTTGCATGGGATCAAGCTGAGCGTTTAGAATGCCATGCTCCTGCAGGTACTGGATGCCTTTGTCAGGTCGTTGATTGAACCATTCCGTTCCCTTGGACAGCAATCGTTTCTTCTCCTTCACGCTAGCCAGCTCTTCACTTGTTATGTTGCCATTTTCACCGCCCGACCGAAGTCGCAAACGTTGTGAGCTATTGTTAATAAAGGTAGCTATGTTCTCAACATGATCTTCGCCATTGTCAATCACGATTCCCTCAAGTCCGCTGTTTTGTCTCGAATGACGACTACCGCCAACACCGACCGGATAAGCCTGGGCAATAGCGTTCTTATTGCTGTTGTTGCTCTTGGCAGCAGCACAATTATGTTCGATGCAATCGATGACACTGATTAGAGTGTCCATTGAGATAATGTGCGTACTGTAAACAGCATTGGTGGCTGAGAGCGTGTACTTGCTCAGCAAATTGGTAAGACTCTCAAACATGTCCGTACAGTACAGATCGCAATCGTAATTAATGTATAACTCCGATACAAAACCGGGAATACGCCACAGCTGTAACAGATTATCCAAAGCCAATTCTCGCATCTCGTAGGGGGTCTTCGGATTATCACTTGCTATAATTTCGCTCAATTTTTTAAGGTAGCACTCCAATTGAAATTTTAGACTCCCGCGCAGCGATTCGAAGAGCAAAAAACATAATTGCAAATCAGCGGCAAAGATACTGAGTCGCTCGGAGCTAAGTAGCTATAAAAGAGGAAATTTTTCAGACCATTATTTAAATTATTTTAATGCCCTTCAGTCCATGATAAACTTACCGATATCAGATTCCTGCATAAATCGTCTTTAACCAGCTCAAGTAAGACTTCGTATTTTCCAATGTTGTCCGCAGCTACCTCGAAGGCAACTGTAAGCAAACTTAAGGCAGTATGCGTCATGCTGTCCGAGTTCTGTTTATCCAGTGGATTGCATAATATGATGAGAAATCGGAAAAGTTCCTGAATGAAAGGAAGTCCGTACGGCGTCAGAGTAGCTGACAAAGCAGCTGCATCCTGGGCAGATGATTGTTGGGTAAAACGAACGCCGACAGAGTTAATGTATTCGCTGCTGTTGGCTTCAGTTAAAGTGGCAGTCGTGCCTAGCGTCGACTCTTCTTCTCCTTCAGCTGTTTGGTCAGGGTCTGTGGTCTCCACCTGAAGTAATGGCACTTCCAGTGAAGCATTGCTACCATTCCCAGAATTGTTAACAGTTGTTGTGGTGGGTGTTTGAGTAATTTTTCCCTGCATATCCAGAATATTGCCTGCTGGAGAAGCCGGGGTCGTAGCAAGTATGGGCGCCTTTAGATGGTTAGGTACCACCAGCGTACTCTGCGGCGTCTGAGGCGGGTCCTCGGTTGTGGATGACTTGCGTTGTGGAGCTGATATAGCGGGCTGTGGCTTACGTTTATGTTTTTCAGTGCCTGCACCCGCTGCTTCGGAAATAGTAAAACGCTTCTGCAGCACAGTGTCGCTGCAGTCCTCTGTAAACTGTGGCAGACGCATGAAGAAAAGCAGCACCATATCTTTTAAGGATTGTTCTGCAGAGCGGCGTAGTAGCTCGCTGAGGCGCGGCTCGAAGCAGATCTTAAAGCAGCTAAGCATCACTTCGCACATTGATTCATTGCTAACGGCTGCACCCTCTGGACTACGAATGAGCGTGTGTAATACCTCAATAACACGCATAAATGTTACACTATCAGAGGCCTGGTCGGTGCCCATAAAACGGGCATGTGTAACAGCATCTGCAATCATCTCTACAATCACAGCCAGATTTGGTGTAGTAGGATCTAAATTGTACAAATGAGTTTTATTATTAAGCATAATCAATCGAGATGGACAGAAGGTGAACTGAATCTATGGGTGTATTGTTGCATATTTACCAATCAGGCCATATGACAGAAATTTATTGAGCGAAGCTAAGGCGAGACTAGTTAATGGTCCTGTGGTGTCCGCTGTCCGGATCACCTCCAAGAAGGGCGCTAGAAAAACGTTTGGTTCAATCAAGCGTAAATCCTCAATGCGGTTCAGCACTTGCTTCAGATCGATAAACAGTTTCAGCAAAGCGTCCTTCTCATCATCCTGCAATTTCAATAAATATTACAAATGTTATTAGGAATAATCCACATATGTATATATATATATATATATATATTTATATTAAAATATATACGGCAGGAACTTACCACGTAGGCTGTTGCATTCCAACGCGTACCACGTCGCATGGCCGTCATAAGTGTGGCCATTTCGCCTCGCACCACATAAATACCGTTGCCTGGCAGTGACATTGTGTCCAGATTCAATAATTGCACCTAATTGGCTTCCACCTTTTAGAATTTGGCAACGAACAAATTGTTAAAATCCCGCTGCTGCAGTTCTTTTCTTACATATGAACATATGTTTTACTTGGTGTTGACACAGCAAGGCGCACATACACGCTCTTACACACATACACGCGCCAAATGTGTACGGAATGGTGCCTTTAATTAAACATTTTATTAATACGAAATTTGTCAATAATTTGTTTCGACTAAGTTTTTGGTGACGTTTACGACGTGTATGTTCTGTTTTAGTTTCTTTGGAAGCAGCCCTGCTAAATTTGCTGGCGTAAAATCGATATATCGATATCTGTATTTTACGGTAATAAAACTTCGATATTTTGTTTTTACCCAAGTGTCCTTGCTGTTTAGTAAGCTATGGATGACTATTTATAATTCAAACATGGTTTTACATTTACTGATTATAATTATACATTTAAATTTGAAGAATTATTTAAATTTTGTAGAATGTCAGTTTGATCTATTTCTTCTGGTGGAAAACATCGCTGTTGATGCATTTTTAGATTACATTTCTGTGTAAAACCCTTTGAGCAGTTAGGGCATTGGTGGGGACGATCACCCAAGTGTCCGCGAATATGTGTTTGAAGGACGTGATTTAATCCAAAAGCCTTTGGACAATAGGGACACTGAAACGGACGTTCACCTGCGTGTCTGCGAATGTGAGCCGTAAGATAAGCATTTTGGGTGAAGGATTTGTTGCAATCGGGGCAGTGAAATGGGCGTTCTCCTGTATGTACGCGAAGGTGCTCAGCCAGAAGATGATTTAAAGAGAAGGCCTTTGAGCAATGTGTGCACTGAAAAGGTTGACCTGTGTGGCTACAGACGTGTCGCTTGAGATGATGACTCTGGGCGAAGTCCCTTGGACAATGGGGACACTTAAACGGACGTTTACCCATGTGTCCAGAGATGTGTCGCTTAAGATGTTGATTTTGGGCAAAGGCCTTAGAACAGTGAGGGCATTTGTAGGGTCGATTGATAATTGTTATTTTTTTGATGACAAGTTCATCCGTGGGGTAACTGTGGGACATATAACTAGATAAAATAAATATGCTAGTAATTAGCTACATTTATATATTCCGTACTTAATTTGCCTTTGCTGCTTGTCCTGGTTGACTATGGTAAAACTTTGGGGTTCTTGCTCTATCTTGACATTGCAAAAATCCATGTTGCTGAGATTTAGTTGGTTTTGCGTCTCAACTTGTTGCATCAATAAACTAATTTCTTTGGTTGTCTCAATTTCGTTACCGACATTGGGTGTTACTCCTATTAACGGTGGGTATTCTTCCTTAAGCACTTCTGCATTACTGTTTTGCCGCTCATTGAGAAGCTGGCGGAAGAAACTGTAACTATGGTTGCATAAACGTTTAAATTTAAAAGCATGTTGAGCGTCTATAACACAGCGAAGACAAATTTTCTTTGGCAATTCATCGTCAAGCCTGACCTCGCAGTTGGTGCACTCGGAAAGCATGTCATAAAGCTTAGTAGTGGCTAGCCCTATTTCATTTGCCATGACGTTATCGCCGGGATTCCACTCAAATATATTTATAAATTTCACAGCATAGGCACTTTCTCTGGCCATGCAAACTCGACAAACGTCCATATCTACCATCCTAGCGTTTATATACAATTTTTGTTAGCGGACTTGTAAGCAGTGTTGATAACTGGCTAATTCAATAATAGCTTATATTTCTTATCGAACTTATCGATTTATATTTTACAGTCATGGTGTTAGATAAATGTTAAGTTATTGCCTCTGTTATATTATAAGTGTAACATAAGTGATTTTATTCACTTTATTTCAGAACTAGCAAGCACGCGGTTGGCTTTATAGCTAGAAAATAGTATTCTTTATCAAGAACCTTTTAAACTGGAATTTTTTTACTGTCCAATGCACGCTCGTTAGTTTAGTAACTACAACTATCGGGTGCTATTTTAAATGGACAAAGAGTAATATGACAATAATACCAAAGTGCTGCGCTGAATTTTCGTGCATCATTTTTTTGAATTGTCTGACAAATTAATGGCATAGTAAAAAAATGTACATATACATAGAAGCATATCAAGCGTTCAATATTTAATTGTCGCTGATTTATTAGTAGGCGACAGTTATGCAAGTAACGCTAGAAAAAATGAACGACATTTAATAATTCATTGTCCGATTAAACACGGACTTTGCGTTTTGAGGTGTCGCCACATGTTAAAAAAAAGATAGGTTATGTACAAGGGCTAATTTTATTTATTAGATTAGAGTTTATTCAGTGAGTCAAACTTATGTACATACAAAGTATCTATTCTAATGTCTGCGATTCTCCAAGCAAACGCTTCAAATTTTCATCCTGCGACAAGGCTTTTTTCACAACCATAAATAACTGCGAGTCAATCGCTTGACTGTGCTGCTGAACCAACGGTAGTCGGCTAACACGTTTCGCCAATTCCGCCAGTTTAGGTTGCTGTTGTAGAAATCGATCCAAAATCTGGGGTGAAATGTTGGCCATCTGCGCCAGCTGCTGAACATGCGGAGCCACGTGAGCTGAAGATGGTATCGTAATCTCTTTGGGTGTGTTTAGATGAGGTGGCTTTATGTCTGGAGGAGATTGGGTGGTACTGGTGATCAACGCTGGCCTTGGAGTAGACTTCACAGGTTTTTGTAACACTACCGGGCGTAATGGAATAGGATAGTGATAGGGTAGTGGCTGTCGAACGAATATTGGACGCATCGCTTGTGCCGATCCTTTCTGTGTTGGCTGCATTGGTGCAATTAACACGTGTTTATATGGCACTGGTTTTGGTGTTGTGCTACTACTATCCGTCCACAAGCTGTATTGTTTCATAAAATCATTTACACTCTGCATTAGGCCACCCTCTTCCAACTGCGTCTTTGGTAGCTTCGTTGTTTCAGGTACAACGAACTTGGGAAGAATGTCGGCGTAATCAAAGTCTGTTGCGGAATTGCTGGTAATATTGTCATCTTCGTTGTCTTTCTCCTCGGGCGTAGTATCACTTTCTTCTTCGGACTCGTTCGGCTCGTAGTCCATCGATTCCAAATAGGCCTTCATAAGAGCTATGCCCTGATCATTGGATGTCAGGGAGCGTACGTATTTGATGGTTTCATCGGGGGAGCTGGTGCCCAGCAGCTTGCCAAGCTCACCAATGCTGGGCAGTTGATCCGTGCGTTTAAAGCCGAGTTTTGTGCGCGCAATGTTGAGCAAATCCACAGGATACTCGTCCACAACTTTTGGTACTGCACTTTTTATGACAGTAGTCGGTGTTGGACTCACAGGATTGCCTGGATTGATTAGTTTGTACACGGGTATATTATAGTAGAGTGCGTTTTGGAGTTTAGGATTTAGCCTGGGCTTGTCAGTGTCTACGATTACTGCACTATCTTCTCCAATGAACTTCGGTAACAGCCGAAAGTGGCCACTGATGCATTGCAGCAGAGCCAACTGGACGACGAATTTCAGTAAGCGAACAAACATTCTGCTCGATGCGAGGTTAAATGAGCAACTGATCAAATATCTCGGATCACACAGTCCAAAAAGCCTTTGGGCAAAGAATTTTCTATTCTGTTGTTAATTCGACCTAGCTTCGTAGAATTTTCTTTTCGAGTTTCCACGAATATTTGAGTTCATAGGTGAGGTGATAGGTGAGACGTTTTACTACCTGCTGAGCCATAGAAAATATCGAGTTCCATTGAATTCTCGCTAGAAGCAGCAAGGATCAATGTCATTGAGTACCTGCTTTATTACCAAAATACGTTGGTTTCTTAGAAATTTTCGCATTTAGAGATTTTTATTTAAATTTACATATTGTACACACAGGTTAATTATTTGTTTGAAATCATTCTTCACTATGAAATGACATTAATTAGATCAATTGTTTTAAAAGTTTCAAGTTCAAACACATAACAATTTAAAAACAAACCAAACAGTTTATTATATTTAAATCCCTTAAATTGGCCCTCCAGCGTTAACGTCTAAGGGGAAAATTTGTTGTTCGCTGGGGGCCTTAAATCACTTATAAACTAGGGAAAATTCCCTGTATAGGGGAAACTTATATGTATTTACATAGTATCGTACATGAATTTTGCAGCGTAAGGAAAATTGCAAATAATGGGAGGTATTCTATGTAAATGAAGAGCTTATAGCAAGTGCATAACATAGGATTTCAACAAATATCGTGGTATAATTGTCATCAGCACTTGGACACGCCGACCAAAGCTGGACGTATGCAACGTTCGTGCAGTTTGTAGCCAAGCTTGGTAACCTCCACAACTGTATTGGCTTCAACTGATGTATCTTCCTTTTGGAATAGTGCCTCGTGCAGATTTGGATCAAATTTTTGGTTGATTGGATTTAAGGGCTCCAGACCATGACGCTTAAACACCTGCAGTAGCGAAGCTCGTGTCATGCTGAGTCCCTCGAATAGGTTTTTAAGATCTGCATTGTCATTGAGCTGAATAATTGAAACAAAATCATTCATCATTTCATTGAAAGTGTGAGTTCTTAAATAAAAGGTAAAGGTAACATACTTTTTCCTTGGGTACTGCTTGAGTTGCATGTCCTAGCGTATCGGCAACTTCAAGCAGATCCTTGCAAAAGCTTTGAATGCCAAATATTTTTGCATCGCTTATTTGTTTGTTTAGCCGATTACGCATATTCTCGCTGTCAGCCAGTGCACGCTTATATTTGTCTAGTAGTTCGCTGTTTTGCTCTTTTGCTGCCGCCAACTCTTGCGTCAGTCGGCCGATTTCCGGTGATGTCTGTTCCGACGCTGCACCCTCATCGCCTACTGTTTGCTGCTGCTGCTGTTGCTGTTGCTTCTCCGTGCTATATCCACGCAGGAATTGTGTTACCGACTGGGGTAGCAAGCTGTTGACAGTTACAACAAGAATTAAGCATGATAACGTGCGGCCAATTGAACACAATTACGTCACAAAAGCAGAGACATGCGGTACATTGCAACGCCGCTTACCTCAGATTTTTTGAGCTAGCCTTGCCATTAGCTAGATGATTGGCGATCATTTGCACAGTTAAAGACGCTTTCGTTGCCATTGAATTTTTGTTTTCTTAAAAGCTATGCAACTTTCAACTACTCTTCGAATAAAAATTGACAGAAATAATTGTTGCCTCGGCGCTTACTGATTAATCGAAAATATAATCGAAATACAAAAAAACCATCTGCCATCTGGTATTTTATTCGTAGCATCGAGCTTTTTTGTTTTGACAACGCCAATTCAAATGGAAGCTTGCTTCTAATAAAAAAAAAAATATCTTATTGGCTTATTAAAGTAAATATGTTGATGGGACCTAGAATAATGTATGTATATACTTCTGTTTTATGTAAATCATATTAATTAAGAAAACGGATAGTTTTATTTTATTTATGCATAAGCTTAAACAACCTTGAATTGTAATTTTAAAAGGTTCATATGCTATTTTCTTCCGGGTGAAAGCAATCAATCATAAAAAAACATGAAAATATAAAACATGTAAATTTCGCATATCGGAACGCCCAAAATTGTAGCAAATTGTTAAGGCGCGATCGCATGGACAACATATGAACATTTATGCATAGTATATGTACATATGTGTGTTACAAAAATGTAAATATTATTATACCCTGTATCCATAACTAAAAGAAATTGGGCATGATAAAGTTAGTAAATGTAAACTTAAATTCCCTAATGATCATAAATACGTTAGTTGATCTTTCTCCAAGTTATTCAAAAAATTGCTTAGTACCCTTGAATGGGTATGCGTGGTATATTCAATTCGGGTATTCTCTTTCTCTCTCTATCTGTGTTGTCTTCTATATGTGCGTTGTACTATTGATTTGAGTACGATCTTTAAAATTCAAAGTACGAGTATGTGTGCATATTCAATACAACATCTTACCTTACATACAGACAGGCGAACAATGTATGTAGGTTTGTGTATATTCGCGTACGTATGTAAATATAAGTGGTATGCATGCGTTGTATATATTATAGAAGTAAAGGCATAGAAAACCATTTAGTTGAAATTGAACACTGTAACAGTGCAGTTGAGAACACATTTAGATACTTTTAGAGTGTAAAAAGTAAAGTTATAAGCATCCAGTTAAAATGAGCGACGAGGATACCCAACTGGCGCTCCAAATGGCAGCTAACTCAATATCTGCGGAGGATGAGACCGATGACATTACTACTATAGCTTCGCCAGAGACCTCTCCTAAGCCGTTGAGGAGAGCACGGGTCTTAGATTTGAATGAGCGACGTAAACAATTTCGGTAAGCAAACAGAGAATAATGTAAGAAACTAAAAATAGTACAATAGTATACAAATATATTTTTGGACCCGCTGATTATAATATATTCTAACATATGTACAAGAATACAAATAGTTTGCTATTCCTGTCAACCACATTTTTGCGTGTATGTATTCTTTACATATTATCTTCAAAGCCGATTATCACGATGATTCCAATTAAAACCTCTCACAAAATTAATTCGTAAATTCAACTATTTCGCGATTGCGATTTCGAGGGCAATTAACAGCAGCTCTGAAAAATATGCAACATAAAATAAAATTCGAATATTACGTATTTTGGGAAATTAACCCGGCCCCAAATGTATTTTATCAGTATTTTTTCGGTGTCAGTTTACTGTCACACCTATGTATGTGCTCAATAAGTCAATTGATTGAAGCACTGTCGCACGGCTAATAGGGCTTAAAACTCTCCGGTGCGGCAATTTTGAAATGTCAACATTATCAGAAACACCCAAGCACAATGATTCGACACCGCGAAAGCCACAGATAAGCGTTGGCACCAAGGAGAGCAATCGGGTCGATGGTAACGATTCGCCCGGCCGAGTCTGCGGGGACATCATGAGCACCAGCTGGTGGTGGTAAGCTTTTCCCTTTTGGGATTACGCGCGCATCTGCGCAAAAATGATTTGATTGAAACCGCTTAACACCTGTTCACACCTATAGCCGTTATTTGTTAGTGAGTTATTACCCCCAAAAACTTGTTCCACTGAGCTAAATCTGTGCATAGTGCAGTTTACATTTTCGTTCACAATGATCGTTTGTTTTTAGACCTACCTATGTATATTCTGCTTTAGCAATAAAGTTAACAGCCACAGGTTGTAAAATTGTAAAACACTTTCCAATCAAATTTATTTCAGGCGTACTCGTAGCTTAAACGCCCCCTCCCCCTATCAACAATTTGGGCCATGTGGAGGCATTATGAAGAATTCTGCAATGGTTATGCAAATCCAGGATCCAGCCAGTCAGCGGCTCACCTGGTACAAGCCACCACTCACAGTGCTGGTCATTAAGAAAGTCAGCGATGCTTCCGTCTTGTCGCCGTTTGTGCAGCTGGTCCTTTGGCTGTTGCAGGAGAAGAATATGGTTGTGTGGGTGGAGTCTGCAGTACTAGACGACGCCATACTAAACGAGGACACACAATTTCGGTCCATTCGTGACAAGTTGGTGACCTTTAAGTGAGTATTTGTCTTACCTACGATTATTCTTACTTACTCTTATATTTCTCGCAGAGATGGCCGGGATGATCTCACCGATCGCATTGATTTTATTGTGTGCCTCGGAGGAGATGGAACATTGTTATATGCATCGCTACTGTTCCAGCAGTCGGTGCCACCAGTGATGGCCTTCCATTTGGGCTCCTTAGGCTTCCTGACGCCATTTCGTTTTGATAACTTTCAAGAGCAACTCACCAGCGTTTTGGAAGGACATGCGGCGTTAACACTGCGCAGTCGCCTGCGATGTGTGATGCATCGGCGTGGCGAAAAGCGGCACGATATCCTCCATGCTGTGGATTTGAATGCGCATACATCTCCCTTGAACAACAGCATATTAGTATTAAATGAGGTGGTCATCGATCGTGGCCCTTCGCCCTATCTAAGCAATATTGATCTGTTTTTGGATGGCAAGTACATTACATCGGTGCAGGGCGATGGCTTAATTGTGTCCACGCCCACGGGCAGCACAGCCTATGCGGTAGCCGCTGGTGCCTCCATGATACATCCCTCCGTGCCGGCGATTTTGGTGACACCAATTTGTCCACATTCGCTGAGTTTCAGGCCCATCGTTGTGCCCGCTGGAGTTGAACTGAAAGCAAGTACAAAACGACTTTTGCATAATATAACAACATAATTTAATGTTTGTTTACCACAACAGATTTCAGTTTCACCTGAGAGCCGCAATACCTCCTGGGTAAGCTTCGACGGGCGCAACCGACAGGAACTCTTCCATGGCGATAGTCTGCGAGTGACAACCTCAATTTATCCAGTTCCTAGCATTTGTGCCCAAGATCAGATATCGGACTGGTTTGCCTCGCTGGCCGATGGATTGCATTGGAATGTGCGCAAGCGTCAAAAATGTCTCGATGAGTTGTCGGATTTAACGGCTTCAGGATCGGAGGACACGTTCGATGAGATTGAAAATACGAAATTGTATGATATGTAGTGCGTAAGTTTTACGGACCCCTTTTGGGGGATTTGTAAGTGTGTGCCACTTTATAAGCTTTCGCTGTAGTCAAGCTATGTAGTTGCTGTATATGTATGTCTCTCTATTTCGTTTAGTAATTTAATATTTTGTAATATTGTTTTATAGTCTTAGTTTAGTTCCTCGAATATTTGTTGCAAGGCAATTAAAAAAAAATACATGTATCAAAAGTAATTTTAATATGCTCAGGCAATGGCCTGCAACTAATAATTCCAGTAGGTCAAGTACCTAGTCTTAAAGATTTTTGTTTTTATATGAACATACATATCTATATGTATAATATATGCATGTACAACAAGTACTTGCTACTTGCTAGGCTGCTAGGCTGGCCACTTGTTGGTTACATGTTGCTCACCTCGGTTTAATCTGTGTGTACTGCCTTAGCCAAGTTATTGGCAGGCAGTTTCGATGATACGCATTTGGGCTTATCGAACATCGTTAGAAGGCTATTTGCATAGAAAACGAAACTGAAAGTAAAGCCGCTGGTGTCGTTGTCAGTTTAGAAAATGTTGCCCTCAGGCCGTACATGAGATGCACGACGAGTTACACGCTTCAGATTTTTTGCCATTGTTTAAAGCTTTTTTTTTTGTTTATTTTTGGTTTTTTTTTTTATTATATTTTTTTGTATATTGCTTTTGCCTTTTTTGTTAAGAAATTCAAGGTGTGCGAATCAATATCAGAATGCGTATGCGTGTATGATTCTGTGAGTGTGTATGTGTGGGTCGTGACAGGTGTGCGTGCTTATCTAGTCATATGAAATGCATAAAATCTCGGATTATAGGTGTGTGCAATAGTAGACTCTGAACGGTGACAGCGTACGGTTGTGTTTGTGCGTGAATATATAAATTAATTGCATTTATTGTTCATTAAATTGGAGTTAATTTCAAATTAAAATGAATGTACGGGATATGGAGCGCGCGAGAAAAATGTGTCAAGATGAAGATGCAACGCCAAAGCCATGCACAACAGAGCCACCGAAAAAGACTGTAGTGGGTAGTCTGTTCGACAAGAGAAATCAGTTTCGGTAAGCATAATAATTCAAATTTTGTAGTTGCACCCAGTCTACTTAATAAATGTCCTTGAACAATTACAAATTTACGTTTAAAAAAATAACTGAAATTGTGAGTGCTGTAGCAGCCTGGTTTTATCATCCAGGCTACATTAGTTTTTTGAATATGGATTATCGATAAGTTCGATTACTAGCAGATATTGTGTACTGTGTATTGTGTGTCGTCAATCAGAATTCACTATTCCCATAAAAATATACTACCAGCCTTCGTAAATAAATTCTTATAGGGAGGGGAGAATACATATGTCGTTTATAATTACTCTACATAGAGATAGTTTTTAGATATCGATAAGAAAAAAGAATTCACTTGTAAATATACTCGATATGTTAAGTAACAGCCGCTGTTGACAATGTGTTAAGAGAAAAGAGGAACACTTTTGTTTTCTAGGCTGTTAAAGCAAACATATACTTAATTGTTGAAAATTAAAATGCGTATCAGCGGGTTTTGTAAAGCTATGATAAGTCACTTGATTTTGTAAATCATAACAGTTAACTAAAATGTTGAACTTGAATCAGAAACTGTTCGTTCATTTTGCTTAATGAGCCGGGTAATCGAACTGATTCCAAACGTATCGATTAACAATAACATTAACAATGAACTTTAATTTATAAATAAATGTAAAAATAATAGCGCATAGCAATAGTAAGCAGTGTTACTACTCTGCAGCATTTAACCAAACAGTATGTCGGTCATGTGAAGTGAACGCGTTTATAGGTCAACCGCGAAACGTGGTGCACAACTTGAGTGCTGCAAATATTTTAAAGTCGCACAAAATACTGTTTCGAGTTGCTGGTAATTGAAAATATTATCTCGTATGTGCAATAGATAACGTAATAATAGTGTGACCGCGGCAATTTATGATTGTTAATTATGTCCTCCTCCACTTATAACATAATTCACTCCCCAACGACCAAGACAGCGACTCCTGCACAGTCTGTGCCAGGTGCGGCTGCAGGTGTAATGTCAGGTGCATCTGCCCATTGTGGCAACTATGATGAGCATGAGAAGAAGTTGCTTAATTTAAACACTGTGTGGCAAAAACATGTCAACAATGGGTCAGCGTCATCTGCTCCTGGGCCTGGTCTACTTGCCAATGGCACTGCTAGCGATATAGAAATGCGTATGTGGTGGTAAGTGCAAAAAATAAACATTGGCAAACGATGACGTAGCCAATTGATTAGTTTAAGTGCTGGTAAACACGTTTTTAAAGAGCACCATTAAAGAAATAACCACTCAAATTTTCTTTTCAAATGAGAGGAAGTTTACAAAAAGTGAATATAAGTAATAATTAGGCAAGACTAGCTGCCAATTACTCTGTTGTTTACATAACATGCTTATTGTTGTTGCTGTTTTATATTTTTTTTTATAAACTACTTGACACAAGCACCTGTTCGTGTTGGCTCAGTATCTCTCGCTCTCTGTTGATTATACGACGCGTGTCCAACATATCTCAGCTGTTGTTTACAACCTGATCGCTGGGCAGCCGCGCCGAGCGACGATTGGAGACGGTCGTAAACTTTTATTTTCAAATCGCGCAGAGATTTACAATTTAATCACCTTTTTGGCGTTTCAGTTCAGTTCAGTTATCGCTTGTTCACCAGACAGCGCGGTTGTGTTTGGTGAGGTCGGGGCGCGATCTCTTTTTTCTCTCTCTTTGCCTCTCTCGCTTGGCTACCTTTACAAATTTCGTGTCTTTTGTGTCGCTTACTTCTCTCGCTATACCTATCTCCCTCTCTCTCGCTCTCTATCTGTGTGTGCTTGTGTGTCGGTCGTTGGCTTTGCTTGAAGCTCGGGCCTAAAGTTTCGTGTGCTAAATACGCCATCTTATATAACATGTAATTAGATGACTTTTGTTTGTGTTTTAAAATGTTTTTCTAGCTTAGCACGAATTGTCATTTGCTATTTGGCAAAACTTACACGTTTACACCTGTGCCACTCCTCGCCAATATTTAGTTTTAATAAGAATTAGCAAGTTGTCAATTGGCCCGCCAATGATAAACACTTGAGTCTTGAATCTATTGAAGCGCATATTGTTGACATCGTCTTATGTTAACAATTGATTATGTACTTTGTTTATTTTACTTTTGTTTTTGTAGCGCTTCTTTGTTCAGTAAATCGTTACAAAAGTTGCTCGTCTGTTGTAACAATGGGTAGCTTTTCTTTGTTTACAAGTTCGCACAAGTGCTTAGTATATAATTATTGTAATTAATAATTTATATTTGAACGGCATTCAATTATTTCCTGATTCACTAATGGAACGAATCCGTGATAAGCTTTCACTTGAATAATCCGACATTATTTCAAAACCGATTATATTTTGCTACTCATTTGTATATTTTTTAATCTTCTTCTTATTTGTGTTTATTGTAAAAATAAACACAATTCAATTATAAAAATTATTGCTTTCTATAATATATTTCTTTTCTTTTAAGTAATATTGTGTTTATATTTGCGGATCAATTAAAAATACATTAATTACACATACATTGCCCTTTGTGTACAAATTTGCTGACTAACGGTAATCCAAGCATAGAAATGAGCTCTCTCTCTCTCCCGCTCTTCCTCTCTCTCTCTCTCTCTTCGGCCCAGTTGGCCTGTTAACTGAAATTTAAATGCAAATGCTTATGGCAATTAGTTGACGTCAGAGCCGGAACTAAGAGTTGGCCGTAAGCGAAGCGAGGTGTTAACGGCAACGAATGTTGTTCTTTTAAAAACCTGTTGCAAAATAGCGACATATCAAGTGTATTTCATTTGATATTTTAATATAATTTTTATATAAACAAAAATATTACATTTACCTTTACCTTTACCTTTACCTTTACTTTTTTTTGGGCTTTTCCCTGCCAATTTGAATGGCCGGCTGGCAAGTTGTCAGACTGACTCAACTGAATAAAATTCGCATTTTGTGGTTGGTTTTGGTTAACACCTTTCGAAAAAAGGGAGCAAGGTTAACTCTGTTTACATTTTCGAGCAAGAAAAAGCAATTGTTCAGGGCCGTGTTAAAGATGTTGGGCTAAGAGTTCGCAATGACAAGTAAACGTTAAGCTAATTAAAACATTTAAATACAAATATTCTAGCTGACAATAGCTATAGCAATATGCTAAAAGTCTAAACAACTTGCATTTAAAAGCAGTTGGCTTTGATTTGTGATTTTGGCTACCTGTTAAGTGAATCGATTGCAACTGCGCCATGGCCTGCCGTTCAGATATTGATTTGGCCACACTGCATCAGCATCGGCTCGAGGAGCGCTGGCACTATGGACTCGCCTGGTGCGGTGCCCATGGCAGCAGCCAGCAGCAACAGCTGACCCACTACAATGAGCTGCTCATCCGGCAGAGCGCCAACCAGCATCGTCAACGGCTAACCAAAAGCGGCAGCTATTACAAAGTTTCGGATGCCAGCAATACGAATGCAGCAGCCAGCCAGGTTAAAGATAACGTTGCCAAAAACAATCAAAATAAAACTCTGCAGGAGGGATTGGACGATGATAACAGCTACTTTACATCTACGACGCGTCGCAGACGGTCCGGCACTTGGCCGTAAGTAATATAATGGCTCAAATCTATGTACAATAATGTGTGATATTGAAAAAAGATAAACCTTTTTCTGCTATTAAGTTAAAATTTTTGATCATAATTGCAACACGATTTGTGTGTCTAAAATTTCATGCAGGATATTTACTTTAGTTTAATTCTCTATTGAAAAATTGTTATCCACAAAATAAATTTATTTAACCTTGTTTCTTCGAACAAGATTACATTTTATTATCGCTGATAAGAAATAACAAATTTTAAAATAATCAAACGTTTTGTACATACTTATCAAGTAATTTCACCCTCTAAGTAAATTTGAACTTCACACGAGTCAGCATGATGATTCAGATTTCGTTATCAGCTGAATATAGTACTTAAAATCTTTCGATTGGTTTGTTTTTTTTTTCTAATGTCAAATATAGGTAGGAGTATTTATTTGTTCTTTAATCATGTATTTTGAAGGGCAACCAGAAAAATGACTGAAGTAAACAATCTATTTAATTAGATCAGTAAACAGGTGTTTAATAATCGAAAATATTCGACATTTTTAAGTGGTGGCTTAGATTCTTATCTTACAATTATATGTGTTCAATTTTGGCAAAATGCGGTGTTATACCAGACATAAAGTCCTTGACCCTTCTGCACAGCTTTATATTTATTTATATTTTATTAATATTTATCACCTTTTTCAGTCACTTAAAAACGAGTTTGTTCACATCTCGCATACTCAGACATTTGCTATGATGGCGCCGTGTGTTAATCAAAGCCGATTAGTATTAAGCACCCAAACAACTTTTTTTTATCTGAATGTGGGCTTAAAAGTGTGTGTGTTTTTTTTCTACTTTTTATTGCTTCTTTTGGAGTCTAGCTTCTGAGTATAACTTTATTAACGATTTGTTTTGAAGAACTCGAGGCATTGAATGCCAGTCAATAGCAATTAATTCATTCCGTGCCAGTTTGTGCGAGGCGCCATTCATAAATAAAACACCATTCGGCAGCTCGTGACCACCGGACAGCTAAAAATCGAACTGTTAACGCGTTCCAAAGGTGCAACGGGTCAAAAGAGTTGACCTTCAATTTGCATGTGTCTGAATAACCGACACAGACGGCCCTTAATTAATAGCACACTAAAAATCGCTAGATAGATTTTGAAAAGGCGATTGACGTACAGTTCGTGGAACACAACTATCGTAATTTCACACATTAAGAAATAATTATATGCTATCTTTAAGGTGTACTAAAATGCTTTATTTTTACTATTTCTTCCTTAATGAACAATACTTTTTCCACAGTAAAAAAAATGGCAATGTCACACTGTTCGAATTGCTTTTAGTATCGGTTCTGCTTACCTAGCCGTCAATTAGTCTGCTATTGTTTATCGCTACGCGTAGAGCTTTATTACCCGCAGCTCGACTTAATTTATGATCATGTGTAAGTAACGAGTAGAGAACACAAATTATCAAGTGTGAGAAGTCTAGTCAATTTACTAGATCTTGATAATAATTGATAGCAATAGATAATTTCACTATAAAAAATGTTTTTATAAAAGACCAGAAAAGTTAGTAAATATATGCATATGTAAATATCAAATTGTGTGTGTGTGTGTGTTTCAGTATATGGAACGTAATGGAGCATTTAGTGTGTCTTAAATAAAATGTAGACCATTTTAAAAGAACTTGAAACACTGTCCACAAAGCAATTGAAGTCCACACTTAGCCAAGTTTTCAACCAATGCGATACCCCAACCCTTTAAGCCAAAATGATACACGGCGAATCTCTCTCTCTCTTTCTCTCTCTCTTTATCTTTAATTGTATCATGTTCTCTCCGAGTCTCTCTCTCTCTCTCTCTCTCTCGCTCTCTGTTTTTATCTTACCAACGAGCGTGCAGTTCCCGTTTGTTGCGATTTAAAGGCGAAACGAGTTTCTTTACGTCTCAGACAACGCTGTTGCTGTAATGAAAATAAAAAACCTTTATTCTCAAAAATGTTTTGGCCTGTCAGTGATTTTGTAACCTTCGAACGATTCGCACTCAGCTGCGAGCACAGCAACCAAAATTCCAACAAGTTTTTTTTTTTACTTATAAGCTGTTTTTTTTTTTTTTTTTAAATTAAACCTCTTCTTAGCGTTGTGCGAGCTGGTGGTGATAATAAAGCTTACGTGAAAATAAGTTGGATAATTAAAGACTTTAGTCGCCGTTAACCATGCAGCATCAGAAATTACGGCTTGCGTCGCAGCGAGTTGGCCTTGTTTCTGAGCATATAAGCCAAGTTCAGGGCCACGACCCCGAGTCTCCAGAAGCACAGACGGAGCACATGCCGTCTAAATCTGAGGCGCGCATTTTGAGGTTTACCTTAAATTCTTATGCAATTGTTATCGTTAATTAAAATTTTCCAAAAAACTTTTTGAATATGTTTTTCAGGCGTACGCGTAGCCTAAACGCACCTTCGCCGTTCCAGCACTTCGGACCATGCGGTCGCATTATGAAGAATTCGGCAATGGTAATGCAAATCCAAGATCCCGCCAGTCAGCGCCTGACCTGGTACAAGCCGCCACTCACTGTCCTCGTTATTAAAAAGAAGGACTCCCAGGTGCTGCTGCCATTTGTGCAGCTAGTCGAATGGTTGGTTCAGGAGAAAAATATGGTGGTGTGGGTGGAATCCGCTGTGCTGGAGGACAAGCTGCTGCGCGACGATGTCGAGCTGGAGCAAGAGAGTGCCAAATTCCGGCAGGTTCATGAGTATTACACTGGGGTGCGTGCCCGATTTTTGGCTCTGCGGGAAAAGTTGGTAACATTCAAGTAAGTATGAAAGCTAACTGAGATAATAATAATATCCTAACTTTGCTGTTTTTTTTTCGGTTTACAGAGATGGTCGCGATGATCTCACCGATCGCATCGATTTTATTGTGTGCCTTGGAGGCGATGGAACGTTACTGTATGCCTCACAACTATTCCAGCAATCGGTGCCACCAGTCATGGCCTTCTATCTGGGCTCTCTGGGCTTTCTGACACCCTTTCAGTGTGATAACTTTCAGGAGCAAGTTACCAATGTGTTGGAAGGTCATGCTGCACTCACGTTACGCAGTCGACTGCGTTGTTCAATCCACCGCAAGGGCGAGCGTCGCAAGGAATCTCTGCTGCAAGCGAGCAACACTCTGCTGAAGCCCAGTCTGCAGCGACAGTATAATTACGGCAAGAGCGATCCGACGGCGAGCAACAACAATTGGTGCCAATCTGCTGGTCAAACAATTGGCAACAACAGTATTCTGGTGTTAAACGAGGTCGTCATTAATCGCGGACCGTCGCCCTATTTGAGCAACATTGATATTTTCTTGGATGGCAAGTACATTACATCTGTGCAGGGAGACGGACTGATTGTGTCGACCCCGACGGGCAGTACGGCCTATGCGGCGGCCGCCGGTGCCTCTATGATACATCCATCTGTACCGGCTATTCTGGTGACTCCCATCTGTCCGCATTCGTTGAGTTTTAGACCAATTGTGATACCGGCGGGCGTTGAACTGAAGGTGAGTGGATTTTTAATTATAATGAGCCAAATCTAAAGCCTCTTTTTTTTGTAATTTAGATATCGATATCTCCAGACAGTAGGAATACGTCGCGCGTATCATTCGATGGGCGAAACGATCAAGAGTTAAATCATGGTGATAGTCTAAAAGTGACAACCTCTATTTATCCAGTACCAAGCATTTGCTCACAGGATCAAATATCGGACTGGTTCGACTCACTGGCGGAGGGTCTGCATTGGAATGTCCGCAAACGGCAAAAGTGTCTTGACGAGCTTTCGGACTTGACGGCATCCGGTTCGGAGGATACACTTGATGATTTTGACAATCTTAAAATCTACGATGCGTAGTGCTTGACCATAGTTTAATGGTCAATTTTAATGGTAGTTTAATTCATAGAGTTTGCTCCTGTGCAATTTGTAAACATATAAAGTTTTTAATTAGAAAAATACTCCGTTCTATTGTACAATATACTAAAATATTTGGTTGAGTTTATACGTTAATAACTTCATTTAAATTAGACAATTTAATATTGCATGAGAACAAATCTGTTTAAGTGTAGCTTTTAAGATCAAATTCACGTAAAGTGCCGGGAAAATGTTAAAATTGAGTGTGTATATTTTATAATAGTAATAAATTGTTTTACTTACTAAAACTATACAAGATGTTGTTAATTTTGTTCACTGGTTCAGGCGTTAAAGGCTTATAAGAACATCTACAAAGAAATCGGATTAATAAATATTGTTTACAAATAATGCTCTTTAATGTTATAATTCAATCAAATTCAATTCTATTAAAGCAGACATCCAACATTCCAAAGCTCTTAAGCTTTAAGTCATGGCAAATATATGATAAATTGCCCCATATATATATATATATATATATATATATGTATATGTACATATGCAGTTCCTTTCATAGTTTGAGGACTATTATATGACTTTTCTTCAGCTTTATATATAATCTTTTTTATCCTAAGGTTTTCCATCTTTGTGAAAAGGAGCAACAACAAATTTTATTCGCTCTTCTTTTTCTTTAAGCTAAAAATGCCGCAATAAGTCAAAAGAATAAAACATGTTGGCTTAGATTCATAGAATAAAAGGCTACACAGGCCATAAATGCTAGCAGAATTATTTCATGGGCCGTGCGTTTGTGAGTGCTACGTGATGGCAGCGATAATTTTTTTTTCTTTGTTTTTTTTTTTTGCTCATTTTCCATAGCAGTCAATAAAAGTCGGCGAAGGCGGAATCCTTCCGGCTTATGCTGCATTTCCGAGTTCCAGCAACAAGTGGGCCGCAGCATCCTTCCGCATCGGCATCGCTTATCTGACTGGCGGATAGGACTATTGCGTATTATCCGGCACTTACGATTGGTGGACCTTCATCAAATGCCACGCCCACACAAATTCATTGCGCAGGCTTCGAACCGAACGTGCGTCACGGACTCCTCCAAAGTTGTATAATGCGTAAATTTTTCCTTCATACATATTCACTTTTGTTGTTGTTAATATATGTATATATAAAAAAGAAAAAATAAATGTATATATATAATATATATATCTGAAAATTGGTAATTATCGTACAGTTAGAATCGTATATGATTACACATTTGCACAATATTGACCTTTGACCTGTGACGTAAGTCCACAACAATGGCAAAAAGTTTGCCTAATTTAATTATAATTGTTGTACAGTTAGATAGATTATAACTGATAAATAAATATAGTTCGTGTTTAGTCAGAAACTAATTATTCGAACTTTTGTTTGACAAAATTTGATCATATGTAACATTTTGTCTGGGTTAGGCAAGAGGATTAATCCGAGCCCGGACGTGAGAAATATTATCAATTTGACATCGAACGTAAATTCATTCTACGGCTGAGCAATATAATAATAATTCGAAATATGTTTGGAATTTCTTAATGAAATGCGCAAATTTATTCTGAATGCTGGCGGCTTAAGACAAATGGCAGAGTAGAGAAGTTAACTTGGCTCGAAGCTCGAAGCTCGAAGCTGGCACGTGCTGATATTTCAATTGAATGCCACAAAATATGTGGCAGACACCCCCCGTTCGGCTGAAGGCATCTGTGCTGCGACCTCCAGCTAAATGAAAAATATTTTCCACCACGAACCACTTGACATTTAAACTTCGACTGGAGCATATATACCCGATAGTATTCCAAGTGCTGATGACAGTTGAAGTTGAAGTTTGTCCTCTTTGTCTGTGTGTCTCTGTGTTTGTGTGTTTGTGTGCGTGCGTGTGTGCGATGTGTTGATGACTAGCTGGAGGGCTTTGCTGCTTCTAGCTGGAGTTCCTTTGAAATGTTCGCCCCATTGTTTAATATAAAGGAAATTAAACATTTTCACTCGAATCACTTTGATAACCGGTTGACCACCACAAAAAATGTTATCAAAGCTGTTCGCACTCGCTTCCAAAGGACCCGCAGATGTAGAATTTCATTTTCGAGAACTGATAAATCTTGTTCACATATCAGAAAATTGGGTTAAACCGGAGCAAAATGAAAATCGTAACAAATTATTGAAGGAATATATATGGTAGAAACTAATACTCTAGTTCCTAAGTCTTATTAAAATTTCACTTTCCTGAAAGTCTATCCTTCTGTTTCTTTCTTTTATACTGTGCTATGTAAAATAATACTCTAGTTCCATTATAATGCTCCAGTTTCTTATTTTCCACTCCTGTCTATTTCTATAGTACTGTTCCCTATTAAATAATACTCTAGTTCCATTATACTGATTTGTATCTAATAATACTCTAGCTTCTTACTCTCCACTCCTGTTTATTTCTATTGTCCTCTTCTTATTGTAACCCAAATCTTTATATTTCCAATAATCGCAATCACAATCACATATGCATGTATGTATGTGTGTGTGTGTATGTAATACCATCACTCATGTCTGATTTCTAGTCCATTAACTTTTAAGTTATTTGGAGACATTACTTTAACACTTCAACGGTGTTTGAACCTTTTACTTTTTATACCCTAAACCCATAGAAAATGGGTAAACAGGGTATAATGTATTTGCGAAAATGTTTGTAACAGGCAGAAGAAGGAGGTGTGGCCGAGCCCACAAAGTATATATATTCTTGATCAACTTAACAGCTGATTTAGCCTTTCTGTTTGATGCATATTCTCAGTTTGTACGTATGTATGAACCCGTCGATCCCAGCATCTATAAAAGCTAATAACTTTTGTATTTTTATATTATATTGTATTATTATATATATATTATAATTTTTTTTATCGAAAACACGTTATTTTAATTATAATTATTTTTCCGAGCGTATCTTATATATGACTTAAAGATAAATCAAATGCATAGACTTCTACATATGTGTATATTTAGTTAAAGGAGACACACACCGACACACAACCGCGATTTATCAGCTTTGAATATAGACAGCATAAGTTATCCGGGGTTCAGGGTATCCCTTAGTCGAGCAGAATCGATTAATGTTTTCTTACTTGTTTATTTCTATTGCTTCGATAAGTATAGCTGCCCTTTCATTTTGTCCATTTTTGGTTTTTTTCTTAAGTGTTTCTAAGTGGTGTTTCTTTTTTGTTGCGTGTCGAAGAAAATAGAAAAAAAAAATGTAATATTCTACCATCCAAATATTGCATGTCTTGAGTGGATGACGACAATCAGCAGCGGCTTTATATTCAATGGACGGCGTCACTTATATATATCCGGTCTGGCTAATTGCATAAATTTACAATTTCGCGGCTGATCAATTATACAACGTATTTGCTAAGCCGACCTAGTTTAGAGCTCTTCAATATTGTATGATATATGGCTTTATATGACTCTATTTCATTATCCCCACCTTTGCTGTCGAGCAATACGGATAGTAATTGGCAAAATTGCGGGAATAACACGTTCTTGCCTTCGTTGGCCGTTTGACTCAAGGTACGCATGACACCTGTTAAACTTTGTTAAAGAGCAAATCAAAAAAAAATAGGGAATAGGTATGGTCTTTCTTTGAGGAATATTTTGTGAACTATTGAAAGCGTGAATTGTACAAATTATGTAATTTTTAAATATTCTAATATATAATTTAGGCTTTCAATTATGTAATATTAGTAGAATATCGAAAAGGTGACTAAAAGTAGAATCAATTAGGCTTTATATGCTTATCCATATTACTTTCTGCCTCATGCATATGCACACATGCATGCATACACATATATATTGCATACTTACAGGCGCATAACGCAATTGACAGTGAAAATAAAATCAAACAGCAGACCCAGTCACACACACACACACTCACACTCTCAGAACTTGCGCTACCTCTCAGCACACGCACACACACACACATACACACTTACACACACTCACACTCACTCACACTCACGCTCTCTCCCACTCACACTCACGCACAATGAAGGCAATTGAGCAGAATCATTGCCGTTGGCAGTTTTCTTCAGCATGATTTAAGAGGAAGGCGGGCACTTTCAACAGGCGACAACAACAACAACAACGACAACGACAACAACAACAGCGACAACAGCAGCAGCAGCAATAAACGACGTCGACGTCGCTGCTTCGCACACAACAAGTGGCAGCAAATGCGAGGCAAGCCAAACCGCAGCATCTGCTGCTGCCTCCGCTGCTGCTGCTGCTGCTGCCTTTGCTGCTGTTGCTGCTGCTGCTACTGCTGTTGCTGCTGTTGCTGCTGCTGCTGTTGCTATTGCCCTTTCGCATCGCATTCCACATCCTGACGCAGTGAAAGGCGCTTTGTGCGCGCCTCGTGCGCCGTTCCCAGCTACATTTCAGTGCGAGATGAAATCTCGTGGCTGATGGACGTGTGTTCGTGTCCACGTTTTCAACAGCGTGCAACAGCGTGCAACAGCAGCCAGACACTTGTAGCACTTTAGTATTTATTAGACAGTGCTCAGTACCACTTTTCTTTATTTGCAAATAGAAAATGTAGTTTAACAAAACAAATCATAAAATACAACAAATTGTGCTTAACGAAGTTAAAAAAGAAAAACACACACACACATTTAAACAACCAAGCAGCTAATTTTGAAAATATGTAATTTTCCCTTTAAAAAATGTAAGTACTATAAAAATATTTACCACTAACTAAGGAACTATCTAAAATATTTAACATTTAATAAATATTCATATTTTAATCAAAAATAATATTTTCAAAATTAAGAAAATATATTTTAAGGCTTTAATACTATAAATTCTTAATATTTTCTAAATTAAGCACTTAACAAATACTATAAATTTTTAAATTTAATAACTTCTCACATTTTAATTTAAAAAAAACCTTTTCAAAATTAAGCATCTACACAAAAATCCTTTTAAAGTGTATTCATTAGTGCATATGATACAATATAATCGATATAAACCCTGCCCGAGTCATAAATTTGGTTCAAGTCAAACAAATATCAGCGTCTCTTTATAAATGTGGGTGGCTGGTTTGTATCCCCAACATTTTTGTTTGCATTGCGGATGGTCTTTGGGGCTTTCCTATCAAATAATATTTTTTTTTTCTTAAATATCAATTTATTTGCATTGCCAAAACAAAATAGATACATTTTCGGTGTCCCATCACTTTCTCAGCTCATTTGTTTTTAATATACAAATTATAATCATTTTATAAATATTTATCTGCAGGTGTAACTAAAACAAAACTCATCCTCAAATGCAGCAATAACCCAGTCTTTTAAGCTGCAATAAAACTAATCAACAGCTAAAATAAAATTAATCAACAGGTAAATTGATGCTTTCCTTCTATTTTCTATTCTACTTTTATATTCAATTTTTCTACATTTGTATAATCGTTATTCCAGAATTTCGAAAGTCGCTGTAAAAAAATCAGCCCTATAACAAACTTTGCAGGTAATTTATAGAGATTTGTTTTCTTAGTTTAAGTTGATTGCAAATCTAAAAAAAAAAAACTAGGTTTAATATTATCACAGCTTGCCCTAGTTATGCTTTATAAAACCTGCTTAATTACCCAGCTTCCAGATGCAATTAGACGGAAACCTAGAGCGGGTTTTAAGGCTGATGAAACGTGGCATAAATTGCCTAAGCGACCGCCTATTTATATATATATATATTACATATAGTATATATGGAATATAGTATATATGTTGACGTGTATAGAGGCGCGTTTCAAGATCAGGTTGGGTATTAATTAAAATTTGTTTTAAAAATCTAAAAAAAAATGTGCACAATTTAAATAAAGTTGCGTGCTCAAAAACTCAGGAACTCAAATGATGAATTTTGGTTTAATGCAATTAACGCAAGTCAGAGATATAAACAAACATAAAAGTCTGAGATCATGAATGAATAATAAACTATATTCCAGAATTTTTGGTATTAAAGTATTTGAAAAGAACAAACTGTGCATATATGTATAAACAATATTAATAATAGATATAATATGTTTATTATGATCATTGTTTTATTTTTAAAGAAAGGGTATCTCACAGTCGAATCTGCCACACTTTCGCTTTATTTGCTTTGCTGTTCTCTCATCAAGCTTTCAGCTTCGAGCAAAGGGCACACGCGACGTATGCGCAATGTGTTCATTGTATAAATTAAATATTATTTACAATTGAAATTGATGAATCAAAATAAGAAGGTTGTCGGTATTATTATGTCTCTCATCCTTCTATCACGGATTTTATAAAATGCGTTCTAAAACCTTATAAATCTGCATACATTTGTTTTTGTTTTTGTTTATTTTTTTTTATAGCGCTACCGGTTGAAATTTTTTTTCCCACGCTTCGTAAAGAATCGCATGCCCATTGCTAATAAATATTTAGAAAAATTAATATAAGACACTTTTCAGTTGCATTCATTTGAAATTTGAACACACATTAAAGCTGCGGGCTGTCTGAAAAAATCTACAACTAACACGCGCAAAAATCTTAATCTAAAACAAAAACAAAACAAAACAAAAATTAAATAATAGCAACAAGTTAAAAAAAAACATTCAAAAAGCGGCAATCGACACGCCAACAATTTTAGTTGGAGTTCAGAGCCCCGACTTGTCGGAAGAATCAGAAACAGAATCAGTTAAAATCGCAGTCCCGATCAAAAGAGAAGTGCAAAAGATCAACGCATATAGTGAAAGTAACGAATAGACTATAAATGATCCTAACTATATTTATTTAAGCAATGCCAGCAAAGAGAGTTAATGATGCTTAAATAAAATCTGCATTATATACTAAATGAGTATAAGAACAAAAGTGAAGTGAAAATAAAAATCTGCATTAAGTAAAATTTTACTTAACACAAATCCGGATTTATACGTTAGGGTAAGAAACTATTAAAAATGAATTTCTAAAACAGAAAACATTAGTAAAGCTCGTAGAAGATTAGAGGGATAACTATGTGTTCTATAGGCCCAATTTTCAATGAAATTTGTGAATTTTCTGTGTAGGTGATATTATAATATCACCGGAACACACAATGTGTGATTCTTTTTACAGTAAACTTAAAGTTTCTTGCTTAAGAATTAATTAGTGATATATTCCGGACTATATACATTTATATTTATAAGCTTCCTTAAGGTTTTATTAAAATCAATCAAACTTTATTTATCTATTTCTCTCCTTTGATTTATTTTAAAACTTCCTAGTTAAATTCTACAATATATTAATCTATATATAGTATGTTATAAACCATTTTTTTGGATCCTACGAGTATATTCCTTTGGAGTTTTTTTTTAAAGTTCTTTACTTACATTTAAGTTCATATTCTGGATTCTAAAATATTTTATTTTTATATGTATATATATTAAATTTTATTTCTTATTCTTGATGCTACAATATAGTCATCTATATACATACATATTTGCTATATATATATATATACCCATTCCCCATTTCAGAGTCATCTTAAAGTTCCTTAGTTTACAAATTTGATTTTTCAATATATTGATCTATATATATATATATATGCTATAAACCAGCTCTTCTTTAAGTTTCATTTAGAACCGTTTCTTTGCTTGAATGAAAAGCGCTTTCACACATTTTCATTGCAATTGGCGCTGCTCGAAGCCATTTTCCATCTTGTTCTCAATTATGACAGCGTTTTGATTTAATTGACTGCAAGTTAATTCAATTTTTGAAAGTCGCACCCAGCACTTAATTTTCAAATGTCGAATTTCCTCAATGGTAGCTAAAAAGAAAACTCCATACAGTCAATCAACAGAGGCCCTTGACTAAGTGTGTGCGTGGGGGCGTGTGGGCGTGGCTGTTGGTGTCTTCTAAACGAATTAGATGCTAAAATTCAATTTGAATTTGCGACGCGCGCCTCGAATGGAAAACTTTTGTAAATTTCCAAAGGGATGGAAGGAAGCAAAAATGGGGCCTCAATTAAATAAATATTTAAATTTTGGACGCATTTTGAATGCATGCCCATTATTATATTTGAATTATTGTGTGAAATTGTGTAGCTCTGTGAAAATCATTATTTAATTCGCGCAATAATTGAATACGAATTTTCGAAAACAAAAAAAAAAAAAAATGCGAGACATATAATTTATTTTTAATTAGTGAAAATCATTGAAGCGAGCGAAATGAATGCTCAAACCCAAGCGGCTTACATTTTGATTACATTTTAAAGACAATCCTCTTAGTGGGGAATCTGATAAGATGCTTGCTCTGCTTCTTCTCATTCCTCTTTTGCTTCTTCTTTGACTTTATCTGCTTGCTCTTATTCGTTTACCCTAGCAAATAAGCGGCTAGCGACGCAATGCAATCATCGACTGATGCGGGAAACGATGGCACACGCAAATACACAGCACAGCAGAATCCCCACCACCAGTCGCAAGCATCAGGAGCAGCAGGAGCAGCAGGAGCAGGAGCAGGAGCAGGAGTAGAGGGAGAAGCAGCAGTGGGTGCAACCAATCAAACGACTTCCTTCACCATAAATGGCAACACGCCGAGTAAAAATCCTTTCAAGCAACAGTTGGATGGCAATCAACAGAATGGAAACATGGAGACAGACTGCGGCATATTGGGCACTGGGGGACCAGTCGGTCAGGAGCAACAGGTGCCAGCAAGGACCAACCAGGAGCAGACATATGCAGCACGTAAGTTGGCAGGTGGCCAACCGCCACCGCCGGATCAATACAGGCAGGAGGATCCACGTGCGGCCGGCACTTGGTCGGCTGCCAAATCCTGGATGGTCAGCTGGAGGGGTTCCAATCGGCTAGTGCTGGTCATCGTGGCAATCGCTCTGCTGCTGGACAACATGCTGCTGACTACTGTGGGTAAGTGGAAAGTAGAGAATTATAGATTCTTAAATATATACACACATATATATCGTAAATCGTAAATCGTAAATCGTGGCAGACTTCTGCAGCCCATTAGCATTTCATGGCCATTTATCTTGGCGGCCACTTGACAAATTATTCACCTGGAAATTATTCATTTCGATTCGTTGAGAGGTTTTTAGCTCTCCTTTAGCCATAAAATTACCACAAAGCGCCACTTAAGCTAATGAATGTTTCCTTGGCGTCAGTCATCCAACAATTCCCTCCCCCTCCTCCCTTACCCACTTCCATTTATCTGCCATTCAATATGTTGAGTGATACCGAGGGATTTCGATTAGCATTGGGATTTGGTGTTATATACCTTAGGATATAAATTCGAATCAGTTAGATTCATATTTATAAATGAATGCACACCTTTGTATAAGAAATGGGTTCTCTATAAGAAGGAAGGTCTAAGCTAATTTTGTAATTTTTGCAAGCGTAAGATGCCTTTGTATATATATGTGGGGAATAGAATAGATCTAAACCAACTTTCCCAAGCCTTCAAGTTATTTGTCTTAAGAATGGGATGTCTATACATTGATATATGCCCTTGTATATATTGAAAGGTCTAAATTCTGCAAGACTGAGTTGCCTTTATTTATAGATATATGGATATTACCCGTTCGTCCTCTTTATAGAGTAAGGTCTAAGCCAATTGGGTAAAATTAACTCACATTTTCAACTTTTTTAAGAATGGGATGTCTTTGTATATATTTAGATATGTGAATTTTTCTTAATGCTGTAAATTCTGCAAGACTGAGATACCTCTATAAATATATATATATATATATATATGTGGGCATTACCCGTTCGTCCTCTATAAGAAGGAAGGTTTAAACCAATTCGCAAAAATCAACGCCCACAAAACTCAACCCATTTGTTTCAGAGATGCGATGCTTCTGTATGGGCATTTCTTGTTAATGGTACTCTAAATAGAGAAAGGCCTTAATCAATTCTCTAAAATCAACTCTCGAAACCTTCGGCCAACCACAACAGCAACTAATCAATTGCTAGAGGACCATTACTCGCCAGCAATGTGCGTTGTGTGTTGGCTGTCATTATTAAAAGCCGACACAGACAGAAAGGGAATGGGAATGGGAATGGGATAGGAATTGGGATTGCGATGCTGACTAGGATTGGGATTGGGTTTGGGATTGGGGTGGGGCACACTGAAAGTGCGGACAGTCAATTAAATGGACACGCGACCAATGCTACTTCTGCGTGTGACACTAAACCTAACAGGGGGAGGTTGTCCAGTCCGATGGTGGAGAACGCACAACGGAGAGCCGAAGTGCTTATGTCAAGTGTCTGGACAAACACGTGGACATCAAGTGGCCGATGGGCAACGCAGCTCCACTTCAGACTGGGGCTGTGTTTGCTGCGGCTGACAACACAAAAAAAACGATTGAAGTTCCGTATTTTTCTTTGTGTTAAACGTTCATGAATTTATATCAACAAGTCGGGGGTTACGCAGCCGACACTCGGAGACAAATAGCTAGGCGAATGCGGCACTTAAGCAACTTGTTGATAGATAGACGGAAGCAGAAGTCAAAGCAGAAGTAGAGTAACGCACAAAAGTCAAAGTATTGACTCAACCTCCCAGAAGGAAGGAAAGGAAACCCATCCGAACCCCAGTTGAGAACTCAACTCCGGCTGCAGCCTCGTCTGTCCGTCTGTCCTTGTTACGGCAAATCAAAGTTAGCTCCGAATGCCGGATGGCAAGGGGCGTACAATTGAATGAGGGATTAGGGGGAGGGTTACGGCAAATATGCTTTTAGCGTTTGACTTGAGGCATTTCCACTTAAGTGCTTTCACTTTACCGTTAAAGGTGTTGGAGTGAAAATTGCGAAAAATACACGCTTATTACATTTGATCTTCGGCAATGAGCATAAAATTCTCATAAATTTGATTAAGCTGCGAAAAGGACTTCTCGCCAGGAACGACTCCTTGCGAGTCGTCCGCTTAGGCGACTTCCTTGATTTATGTTCGGGTCAGAGTCTTATCTGTAAGTGGCTTACGGCATAAGATTAAGCACATATGCTTTTCTCGCTCTGTTTCTTAATGAACAGCAAGTGGGAATCGGTGCTCGACTATAAGATACCTCCTACTCGGTATCTAAATAAAAATCCCTTAGTTCGTAAGTAAAATATATTTTATAGTTTAAGTATGTATGAACAGCAATTAATTAATTTAAGTATTTTTGATTCTTACATGCAAGATAAAATTTAGGGAATTTATTTTGAGGAAATTCAAAGGGAAACCATCAAGTTTTGTCCTCCTTCACAAGTACTACAGAACTCTTCTCGTCGTTTTTTTGGGATTGTTTTTTTAGTGGATCAAATTGCTTGAGGGAATCTTCCGATCGATGTTTGGTAGGCGTGGTGCCCAATGAGCGTGCCTTCAGGCCACTTTCGCTGCCGCCAGGCATTGGGCTGAGCAACTGATAAAAGGAATCGGATTCGTTCCGTGTCAGTGACGCACTCCGTGCAAAGGGAAAGTAGTCGTTGAGCTGCCGCTCCATGACATCCTTATTAATGGTTGTCTCCCATATTTGTTTCTGGATTATGCTGCTGTAGCGGGCTTCGAAGCTGCGCTGATGGCGCAACTGATGCGATGCACTGCGTCCGCTGGTATTTTGTTCCGGTTGCGATTCGCTTCGGACTGGACTTTGGGTGGACGTGGTCGCCGTTACAGTCCTGGCCGCAGAGTCCTCATCAGCTGACATTTGCGTCTTACTAATTGCCGGAAAATTAAATACAAATGGAATACTTGTTAACCGGAATTGGATTTGGTTTCGTTGCCGAGCCGTAAAACTTGCAACCTTCCGCGGCCAAATCAGAAACGCGAATAAGTCACGGCATGTCCTTTTTTCATTGCTCAAGCCTGGCAAAAACTCAAATGTCAGACAAAAGTTTGTTTTTTTAGCTGCGTTGTAATTGCGAGCGTGCCTTTTGTCTTTTAGAGCTTCCTTGTAGGCAAAAACTTTTCCGAGGTCTTTTGGGCTTGCAACAAAATCATGTTGTAAGCAAAGCACCCTCTTTCAACCAGGTGGCACGCGGCATGTGGCAGGCGGCATGTGGCATGTGGCAGGTGGATATCTGACGGCAAAGGTCACAAAGTGCCGTTATTCTAGTGTCGCCTTCGATGCTGTTGTGGTGAAATGACAGGTAAGCCAGGTGAGCCAGGTGCGCCAGGTGCGCCAGGTGTCGCCAATGACGTTCGAGAAAACACCATCTTTATCCTAGCTTCTATATTTCGGCCCCATTAGAGTCATGTATTATATTAATTTGATGTCAACAATTGATTTATGACTAATGCGTCTGTCTCAAATATAAACCAAAATAACATATATATATAGTTTGATTTAATAGGGAGTATTCGCTTATGAGATACTCTGTAAGTCACTCAGAGCTGCTTTTCTAACATTCAATATTTGCCAACATTTCAAGACCTAAATTACAAAAATCTCGTTTCGTAAGTTCGCTGAGCTTCATTTTTAATCTGGTTTATCTTCTAGATAAACTCTGAATTACAGTTAGGTTGACAACCCTTCGAGTAATTTTACAACCTGCCAGAACAAAAATAACCACACAAAAGAATTTCGCATTGTGGGAAGCGGAGACTTTCCGGCGTAATCTAAATATAGATTTGTGTTTCAATGACAACACACAAAGTAAAAATATAAACAAAGTCCAAAAAGTACGCTACATTTTCCGCATTGCTGAGGAACCGGGTTTACCGTACTCCACCTCTTGATAATATTACGTAATAAATGCAACCGGTAATTAAAGATAGGTAAAAATATAACATATGGTAGCAGACTATTAGCTTAAATGAAATATCTTTAGTGATATATGGAGAATAAAATGAGTAATATATAATGACTACGTCTTCTTCTTTCTTATAAATCATAGCTTATAGCTACGTTTTCTTCTTTTTGTGGGCTTCAAAATGCATCCGTTATTAAAGGATAGTTAAAATTATATCATAATCAGACTATTACCTCAAATGAAAAATTTCTATTGAAATGTGGAGAATAAAATGGGTAATTTATTAGGAACGAAGTAGGTCTTCTTTCTTTTCTATCATAGTTTAAAAATGCATCCGGTCTACAAAAAAAGGTCATTAAATGAAAAACCTCTAATTAAATATGGAGAATAAAAAGGTTAGTTTGTTAGGAATGAAGTACGTCTTCTTCTTTCTTATAAATCATAGCTTATAGATACATTTTCTTCTTTTTCTGGGCTTATTTGAGGATAGTTACAATTAAATAAAAAGGTGGTAGTCTATAACCTTAAATAAAAAAATGTCTAATGAAGTATGGAGAATAAAAAGGGTAATTTATTAGGAATGAAATGCGTCTTCTTCTTTCTTTTATGTCATAGCTTAAAAATGAAAAACCTTCAATTAATGGAATAGGAATGAAGTACGTCTTATTCTATATTTTCTAACATAGTTTAAAAATGCATCCGTTATACAAAAAAAGGTCAAAATAAATCATAGGGTAGCAGGTCATTCCATTTAATGAAAAATCTCTCTAAATGAAAAACCTTTTTTTTTTCTATCAAAGTTTAAAAATGCATCCGGTGTACAAAGAATAAATCATAGGGTAGCAGCCCATTCCATTTAATGAAAAACCTCTAATTAAACATGAAGATTAAAAAGGTTAGTTTATTGGGAATGAAGTGCGTCTTCTTCTTTCATTTCATCAAAGCCTAAAAATAAAGTTGACTTAAGCTAGAGCTGAGTGCATCCTCGTTAGTTGCCGCTGCCAGGAGCAAGCCCTTCTTTGGCAAGCTGGGCATGAAGATGTGCAACTGCTTGCGGCTGTCCGGCTGGGCGGCATTCAAGCCGCGACTGCTGTGCGGCGGAGTGCGCGTATCCTCCGTGGACGGAGCGGCAGCAGCACCGTTATATAATCTGGCCGAGGCCAACTGTCCGGCCATCCGGCGTGTCGTGCTGGCGCTGTTGCTCAAAGCGCAGAGTTCAATGTTTCGAGGCGGACGATTAAGGCGTACGGGCACGCCCTCCTTGTTAAAAATGATGGTGATTGGCTTGGCATTCGAGGGAGTGGAGCAGAAGTTCATCACCGCCTGCTTGGTGGCAGGTTTCCTTTGCACTTCCCGTTGCGCAACAGATCCCGTGGCACTGCGCTTTAAGCCCAATCCCCGATGGCTTTGCCGACTGATTCGCTGACTTCTTGGAAGTACGGCGCTGCTGCTTCCCCCACTCACTGGCGTCGAGACCTTCACAATGTCCGCCCGACCCGCCAAATCCAGCCAATTGATAACCCGCTCCGCCAGTCGCTCCTCCGGATTGCGCTTTAAGCCCAATCCCCGATGGCTTTGCCGACTGATTCGCTGACTTCTTGGAAGTACGGCGCTGCTGCTTCCCCCACTCACTGGCGTCGAGACCTTCACAATGTCCGCCCGACCCGCCAAATCCAGCCAATTGATAACCCGCTCCGCCAGTCGCTCCTCCGGATTGGCAGTGTGTGTGCTTGCAACCAACGCATCCTGCAGAGAACTGCGCCTTGAATGCGAATGCGAATGGGAATGCGAATGGGAATTGTGTTCTGTCAGATGGTCCAGATGATAGCCCTTGCCGCCACTGAATAGCCAGCCCCTTCGCTTGCCATGGCGCCTGCTATGCAGAGCGCTGAAGGCAGCTTGCACCTTGTTGGCCATCGCACCTGGCGGCTGACCACCTTGCTGCTGGTGCTGCAACGTAAGCTTCGTGGCGTCCAGTAGCAGATACTCATCCAGGGTATATTCGCCGCTGTCCTCTATTGCCGTCGGCTTGTTGTGGCACTCGCTGGACTCGCTTTCATAACTGATTCCTGATTCGATTTTGGATTAGTTCTACCTTACACTTGATTTACGGTTATCTAACTTACCGCCACGCTTTGCGTTCTGTCGTTGGCACTGAATCCACCGCTGGCGCTCGCGCGGCTCATAGTCGAGTATAAAGTGGCGCCGGTGGCTGCGACCCTTCTCTCCGATCCTCTCCAGCCACACTGAGCGCACGAACAATGGACGACTGGCCGACTCCCAAATGGAGCGCGCCGGCTGTCGCATATTCCGCACCAAGGTTTCCTCTTTCGCATAAATTAAAAGCCTAACCCACCGCTGTTTAAGCCGAAAAACAAATCCAATGAGATTTCGACTGTCCCGCAGTCGATGTCGTCCTCATAGTTACTGTCCTCACTGTCGTCTGCCTTTACAGCCAGTTGCTGTCCCACTGCTGTCGCTGTTTACCTGACGACGCCGTCGACTCCGCCGCCGCAAAAAACTTTCCTGTCACGAGGGATGGTCGAAAGAGTCACGGCACAAGATTTGGCTTAAGGTAAACAGTGATTATTTTTTACTAGATTCGACTTAAGGTAAAAAGTGATTTTCCTATAAATCGGAACGGTATTCGTTATTGGTTCAATCAGGCCATATAGTAGAAATATGTAACCCTATAAGAATCAAATCAAATATCACAATTTCTCTTTAGCTTGTAGTTCAGAAATGTTGCATTACGGTTTTCAGTCACAGGTGTGGCCAGTCCCTGGTCTTTATTGTTTGTTTGTCTGGTCGCCCAACACCCGCCGCTCACTTTTTCCCTTGCCCTGCGGTTTAAGTGTCTTCGACACGCGAAATGCAACCCAAACAACAACCGATACCCAATCCCAAGCCCAAGCCCAATCCCCCAATCCCCAATTTGCTAAGTTCCCAATGTTCGGCTCCATTAACCGTTTGTCAGTTGCACGTGCCTTCAGACATTTGTGTGTCACAGGCTCGGAGACAGTTTAATGACTTGCATGGAGTTCCACAGAAATATAACTGGGAAACTTTTCTTAGCAATGAAATTGTTGGGTTAATCATTTATGATGTATTTTAAGTGGTAGGCTCCATTAATACAACGAACAACAGATTTTGAATACATTTCCACTTGCATAATTTTAGCCTCGGAACTTGGCCCATAAGGAAGAGCTATTACTTGCCCTGTCAAACTGTATTGCCAACATATGTGGCGGTTATTCCAGCTCGAAAGGGTTAGCATGAGGCCTAGCTCCTATTTAACAGTTATGTTTATAGATTATATAAGTAGCTTTACTTCATACATTACCTATTCCACGGCACGCTACAAAATTAATAACCACCGCTCATTAAAGTCACGATGCAAAGCCTTCCCTTACGGACATACGTGGAATGCATGAATGTGTGTAACTGGGTGGAAGGGTGTATTTGTTTTTTTTTGTTTGCTGGTTTATTGTGGAAAAGTTGTTAGGCCCGTCAATCTGATTGGCCTAACAGCTAACCTCTCATCAAGTCAACCGCAGGAGCTGTCTGTCTGCTATCCACAAAGTTGGACAACAACACTTCACCGCAACTTGAAAATGCAATTGAAACGTGCCCAGGTGCGAGGATTGAATAAAGTGACGAGCGGCTGGCGCCCAGGTGCCTCGCATTATGCTGCAAAATGCAATTACAGCAACGAAACGAGCATTGCAATGGGGTTGAAGTATTGGAGCCGCTGTGGCTGTGGCGCCTACACTGGGATTGGGAGCCTCTCCTGGCTATGGGTGTTGATAATAAATATAAACAGAGTGCAAACATGCAATTCTTTTTCATACGAAAAAGGTCAGGTGTGGGTATGCCCTTTGAGAGCAGCCGAAACACGGCTACATTTGAGGCGCATCCGCTTACATGGGTCGACGATGGTAGTCCGCCGTACACGGCGTATGCGCAATTTTGTGCAAGCTTTGTTGGCATGGCCGAACAACTCAATTAGAGCAAGCAAGCAAGCAATCTCTTTCCTGCAAAAATGTCTAGAAGCCATTATAACTTTTAGCAAGCACAATTTTGTGGGCCTCTAATGCAATTAGGGGAGCGGCTGGAGAAAATTGCTTTCGCTGCGTCATCTAACGGCTGGCCGTTAGGCTAATTGTACGTAGATTCTTTGTTGCAACTCAATTACAAAACCATTACCCGGACCCGTTCTACCACACAGTTCCCATCATACCTGAGTTCTTGTACGACATACGACATCCGGACGCGCCTCTCGACAGTTACCCCCGCTCCCCGCCAACCATGAACACTCCGCCGCCATCTTCCTCCTGCCCCTGCAAGGACGGTGGCAATGGTGAGCTGGCTCCGATCGAGGTCTCCACGCCGAGCGCCGAAGGTAAGCACTATAATTGTCAGATGCAGGTGTTAAGGTGACATCCTCTTCCATAGACAATGAAACATACTATCGCGAGCTCGAGGAACGGCATAACGAATTGGTCGGCGAAACGGTTGAGGTGGGTCTTCTCTTTGCATCGAAGGCGATTGTTCAATTGCTGGTTAACCCGATTGTTGGACCACTTACGCATCGGTAAGGCAATCCTCACGTTTCCAAATGTTACACCCAATACTAATCCCATCCATTTGCTAACCTCCATTTCAGGATTGGCTACAGCATACCAATGTTTGCCGGCTTCGTAATTATGTTCCTCTCCACGATAAGTAAGTTGCAAGATCGAAAGTTTTGGGCGATGTCTCAAGGTTTTCCCTTCTAGTTTTTGCCTTTGGCCGTTCATACCTGGTACTTTTCATCGCCCGTGCCCTTCAGGGCATCGGTTCTTCGTGCTCCTCCGTCTCTGGCATGGGAATGCTGGCAGATCGCTTCACCGACGACAAGGAACGTGGCAATGCGATGGGCATAGCGCTGGGTGGACTCGCTCTCGGAGTGCTCATAGGACCGCCATTTGGTGGAGTTATGTACGAATTTGTTGGGAAATCGGCTCCATTTTTAGTGCTGGCTGCATTGGCATTGGGCGACGGATTGCTACAGCTGTTCATGCTGCAGCCGTCCATACAGAAGGCAGAGTCGGAGGAGCCGCCATCACTGAAGAGTCTGATCAGCGATCCTTACATTCTGATAGCCGCCGGCGCAATAACCTTTGCCAATATGGGAATTGCCATGCTTGAGCCTTCTTTGCCGCTGTGGATGGTCGATAATATGGGTGCCACTCGTTGGGAGCAGGGCGTCGCCTTCCTGCCAGCCTCTATTAGCTATCTGATTGGAACGAATCTCTTTGGACCTCTGGGACACAAAATTGGACGATGGTTTGCCGCCTGCCTGGGATTGGTTATCATTGGCGCTTGTTTAATATTTGTATGAAACCTTTCGCAAAGCATCCTTGAATTCTCTCGCCTAACAATCTTTCCTTTAGATACCCATGGCTACCTCTATCACACATCTCATTATTCCGAACGCCGGCCTCGGTTTTGCTATAGGCATGGTTGACTCCTCGATGATGCCGGAGCTGGGCTACCTGGTCGACATTCGCCACTCGGCTGTCTACGGCAGCGTCTATGCCCTGGGCGATGTCGCCTTCTGCGTGGGCTTCGCCGTCGGTCCGGCGCTGTCGGGCTCGCTGGTGAAGAGCATTGGATTCGAGTGGATGTTGTTTGGCATCGCCATACTCTGCTTCTTGTATGCACCCCTATTGACGCTCCTGAAGAATCCGCCGACCAGCGATGAGAAAAAGGTGCGTATGGCCAGAGAAGCCGCTGCGGCAGCCGCTGCTGCAGAAGGTGCTGCAGAAGCTGCCATCGGTAATTCGATGGCTCCCAATTTATCGTCCTCTCCGGCAATTATGCACGACGCCTCGACGGATGCCGGAAAGATAAATGCGGGCTTTGAAAGTGAACGACTATGAAATATGGTTATGTTTTTTATTATTTACATTGCTTAAGTTTCACTCCTAATTGTAACTTGAGATGCTAATTTTGTATTATTTCTTGAAATTGTTATTATATTTAATTTATGTAATTTAATTCAGTATTTTTACAATTGTATATACGAACTCATTTTGATATTATTTAAGTTGTTATTCATATTAATAAATTTTTATTTTAAAATAATACTTTAAAAAATAACTTACAATATATGTACCTCTTAACTTTTCCAGTCTCTAATATATGGACGCGATCGCTCCCAGGTACGTTATGTAACCTATCAAAACTACGACGACGACGAATAAAGTTTACTACAAAATAATCACAAAATCAAGCAATGTCATTAAAAAAAGACCAAAAAACTAAAAAAAAAAAATGCTAAAAAAAAAATATTTGAAAGGAAAAGAAATCAAAACAAGGTTAAACTAAACAAGGAAGGAAATTACAACCAAAAATATCAGTAATATCATATGAAAACTCAAGTAAATTGTTATAATTGTTAAAACTTAGGCAAAGTAATGCTTAAAATCAAGCGCTATACTAGAAAATATTATTGTGAACCTACCGAAATGGACCAAATAACTTTCATATCTAGATCACCTACCCCCCAAATAAGAACAATATAGACCAAGAATTCCGATAAAAGTTGTTACCGTTAGAGAGATTATTTTAAAAACTATGAACAGAAGATTTAGAAATTCGTTTTGAGTGGAATTTTGAATTATATTGAAAAAAAACGTTTGAGAACTAAAGTTAAAAAAAAAAATTTAGTCGGTATAAAGAAAGCTTTTCGCTTGCCCACTCCGAAAGAGAAGTTCGAGTTACGTCTTAAATAGATGATGATTCACTTGCTCTGGAGTCGGGCAATTGCATCCATTATAAAGCTAATTGCTTAACAAAATAAATATGTAAATTTTACTCCCGGAATGGAAGGTATTTGCGTGCACAGTGTGACAAAAATCAGCGTCCGGAGTTGCATTGGTTTATTGTGAATCGCAAAAACTGAAAAACAAAACTAAAACGAACTTGTTTTTGAAAAAATATGTATTATATAAAAAAAGGGAATACTAGCGAATTGGACGCCAAATTAAGAATTGACATAAGACAGGAAATGGATTAGTTAAAGCTAAAATGAATGTTTAAGGCTGATGAAGCGTCATTATAACTGAACCGTATGAAAACGAAGACAGATATCGGTTATCCTGACGTTAGATCAGCCCAAAGCATTCAATTGTCGATTTACAAACGCATCGTTCGCAAATTATCCGCATATACATTGATGTTCACTTTGTAGGGCGTTGGGTTCGACTCTTCCGATTGGAATCTACTGCCAACGCTGGAGCTTCGCCTGCGCTCCTGAGTGCGATTCGGAGCTGGCGAGGGATTTCGTAAGCGCACCTTATTCAATGAGAACTCCAAGTTCTCATCCGCCGGCTGCGATGTGGTGATCCGTATGGGTATGTTGTTGATCCGCGTGTGAATTGGCTGATTGGTGGCAACGGGCATTCCATTCACATGCAAATTGAGTAACTTACGTTCGTTCAGGCGACTGACGGACAGACGGCCCAAACTGCACTGACTTCCGCATCCGTGAAAGCTGGCATTGTTGTTGGAGCTGCCGGAGCTGCGGGGCTCCAGTGCTCTGGCTGCCCCCTGCTCCGGCTGCTGCTGCTGCTGCTGCTGATTGGCTGCGTCCGTTTTCATGCATCGCAAAGCCGCCAGATTCCGAGTGCAGTTTTGCAACCGTTCCGCCCGAGCTCTCTGGGTGCTAGAGTTAGCTGCCGTCTGGTGGACATAGCACGGCACCATTCCGGGCAAACGATCGCCGGATGCGGGCCTGTACAGGTGGGATGCCATGACCACAGACGGACATACGGATGTGGGCATGGAAATGGCGCGCATTGGTATGCGTTGATTTCGAATGGCTTCCAACTGCTCCTGGTAGCGACATGCCCGCTCATGCTCTCTTTTCCTCTGGGCTTCGCGCTCGATCTCCTGCTGCCTGTGTCTCTCCCGCTCCACCTCCAGCTCCAGCAATCTGTCATGATCCCGCTGCCTTTCCAACTGTCTCAAGCGTTCGCGTTCCTGTTGACGCTGACGCAGAAGTTGCTGCTCCTTCAGCTGCTCGAGCTGACGCAGCTCCTCCATCTGCCTTCGCTCTGCCTCCACCTGCAGTCGCTTGGCAATCAGCTGCTCCCGCTCACACCTGCCCTTGCTCGACCAATTGAGAGTCTGGCCGGGAGACAAACTAAACTTGGACAGCCGCTTGTCAATGACGAAGCTACCGTTGCTGCCAAAGTGCGCCTTCGGAGGCGAACTCGCCTTGCAGTTGTCCGTATTGTTATGGAGACAGGCATCTGTTTCAATCTTAATTTGCAAACTCTTGTCCAGCTCTGGCTCCGATTCAAGCCCATTTATATTGATGTTGATCGCACAGCCGCTGCAGCAGCTGGCGCTGCGCCTCGGCGCCACCTTAAAAGTGCACGTGGAGCAATTTTTCTCCGGCTCTTTGAAAGCGGACACGGAGGCGCTTCTGGCTCCACGACGGTGAACATTCGTGCTCGTGGGGCATTGCCTGAGGCTGGTGGCGCTCTGGCCACGACCCATCGCCTGGTATTCATCACGATTGCAGCAGGTCCGTAAAAGTGGAGATTTAGAGGTTACAGTGGGTGATCGGCCACGTGCTTCTGGAGCATTGGACACCTTGACTCCATTCACTTTGCTGGGCATCCCAGAGAAGCCTTTCAAGTCTTGCAGGAAGTTTCGACGTCTGTGCTCGGCGAACGCGGTCGTCGCTGTAGCTGGCTTTGAGTCATGATTCCTGGCATTGAACCTTGGATTGTGGTAGTAGGTCTCAAAGTTGAGCGGCTTTGGATAGGAGGGCTGTTGAGTTGGTCGCTGGTATTGCTGAACTTGATATGCGGGTCTCTCAGCGTATCGAAAGTTGTACGATTGAATTTTGAATGGGTCGTTGTAGAAAACATCCGTTGACTGACGGCGTGTGTAAATGCTACTGGAAGCATCTGTCAATGAGAAGGCCTTGAAAATTGGTTCATTCAAACCAAAGCAAACAGAAGAAGAAAAAAAATTATATAATTTTCAGATATACTCACACTGACCGCGACTCATTATATGCAATAAATTTGGTACTTTTCGAAGACTTTGGCCAAAGTGGTGCAAAATATTGCGCTGCAATCATCTAAATTTTGTTTTTTTTTTTGATAATATTGTTCGTGTCCAAAAGAGAAAATTTTGTCAATGGCGACTTTGTTAAACCGTAAACCAAAGGATTTCGAAATGAATTTTGGGCATTTACAAGTTCGGATTTTGGGGCGCACAATAAAACTCTATCCCTAGCAATACGACGGAACATTGTCTGGCACTTCGGTTCTCAGAAACCGGCCTTCTTTAAACAAATCAATTTAAATGATAGTAATATTCAAATGTGTTAAAATAATATATAATTGTTTTCCAAATCGTTTGGATATACTCATACTATATCAAAAATATATATAAATATATAAATAAATATACCAATATAGCTAAACTCAAAATATATATCTGACGCAATAAGGGAACTACACATAAGACTAGCTCTATAATTCGTAATACCAACATTTATGCGCGTAAAACTATTTACCTATCCCCTCGTTTAAATAAAGATCAAATGGATCTCTAGGATTCTTCCGCGAGTTTCTTGAATGGCTGCAAGATTCTCTACGCGTTGTAAACCCAATAACGGCTACGTAAAATCCAAGTGTTAAAATCATCCGAATTGCCATCAAATGGGCCAAACATAAACATTTTTACGCGCATACAAAATGTTAGCTTTGTATCTCCAATAATCTAATGGTATAATAATCTTAAATATTCACAAAGGCGAAGAGTTTGAAAGAAAACATTTATTATTTAATCGCAGGTATACAATGAGGTTTATATTATAAAATTGTAAATATGCAAAGCTGAAATACTTGCTGATTATCATCGTTGTTTTAATGTTCTTAACGTTACTAAATACCATATATGAAATACGACTTTCTAATATATCTAAAGTACAGTTATATCAATGTTTTGTAACTCTTAACGCTTTCGAAGAATTGCAAAATGCAATCATGCACTCACTATAAAATAATATTATGCACTTTTCACTATACACTTATTATATTATGTAGTACAAAAGCATTGTGCAGGGTAAAAAAAAAACACAGTTATTCCACTACAAAAAATTAGCTACATAAATGTATTATTATGCGGATCTTTAGTTGAGTTTCCATTAGTTGTTGTGCGTGTTAAAGCCTGCTTATAAGCGTGTTAACGTGGTCTAGCAATCTAAATATACTTGTGAATTAGACAATATAGTACTATCATTAACAAATATATGAATACAACAGTTATTATATTATACATATATATATATATACATATAAATGCATTACACAAAAAAAGCTGGTATGGGGTCAAACAAACTATAATACAAGTAGCATAATATTGGAATAATATCATACGTTTTGTGCACAGTAGTAGAGCATTAAAAACGCAATATGTTTCTATTTGAAATATTTATTATAACCGCACACACATACTCTCTCAAAAATATTGAAACACTGCTAGCAATATTTATATTCTTATAGCTTAATGTCAGCATATTAGTCAATACTAAGTCATTCAAATATACTTACAAACTACAAATACACATATATTACAAAATTTATATATATTTAAATTAGACAAAAAAATATTCGTATGTAATCAAGTTTTTGAAGAGAATTTTGAAAATATTGAAATGTAGAAATTGATGTATTTGGAAATTAATATTCTTAGCTGTATTGTGTTATCATACTGAAAACAATATACAAATATACAAATATTCAATCTGTATTAGTCATTTGCCGAAAGATAAACTATTTAACTGTAATCTGAATAATAAGGTAATATACACGATCAAAACTGCGTTAAGTTTAACATACTGGTACATGCTATTTGTACTCTTACAACAAAGATAAATACACGAAACACATATGTAACTGAAGTTGTTGGTGAATAAACAAGCTAAATTCGAAAACAAAACAGCCATTGTACATATATTTATTAAAAAAAAAATAGGTTTTGCACATGAATTGCGAACTAAATTTAATTCTATTCTATTTTGGATGCCTTGGTTCGTGCTTAAGCTAATAAGCTTAATCTTATTATTTTCTGGCAAGCACTGATCATATTGTTAAGTTTATTTATTTGCATTTCTCCTGTTAAAGTTTGACCAACGTCTTAGTTCGTTCGAACAATGTGCACAACAAATTGTTCAATTTTATGAGCATTAATCGAACTAGTTGTTCGATTGTGTTGCTGTGGTTATGGGAACGAGAGCTCTTGCTATGAATATTCTTTACCTAGTGTCATTTATACTAATTTAAATTATTAAAACTTAATTAATATTATTTTATATCAATCACAGTCAATAAACAATCACATTGTAATTTTTGTAAAATTCAATATCAAGTAACGACATTTTCTGGATAATTCGTGCTCACTGTTAACTAACAGTAGATCCAAATGTTACGTTGTGTCGCCGTACAACCGTGTGTATGGGCTACAGATAAACAACTGTAACCTCATCGCCAACATGCAGTTGTGAATTTAGTCATTTAAATTGAATTTTGAATACTTTTCTCGAAAAGTATTAAAAGTGCACACGAAAGGTGTGGGAAAAAGGTGAAGCCGTAGGCAAAGTGAATGTGAATGTGAATGTTAATGCGCGCTGTTCACAGTTAAACAATATTGAACTTTGCTGGCGTAACTGCTGTTCGTGCACACAGGAAAAGCAGCCATAAGATTTTTCTTTTTTGTTTTGAGTTGTGCGCGCACATACAATCAAAACAAACACATAAAAAGCAACCGATACTTTGCTTAGTAACATAAAAGCAATAATGGATACTACTACAAGCTCTGGAGTAGGTAAGTGTCTGAGTTCCCATCGAAGTACTTTTTATATTTTGAATTGAATTTTCAACCTCCACGGTTGGTACACTACAGCGCGTGTACGTCAGTTGACCAGGCGGCCGATATACATATATGTACATTTGCTGGCGCGCAAATTATAGACTAGCTTTAGCAATAACCAGCCCATTGCCACATGTGCCGCCTTTAATTGTCAATAGTTGCAACATGTGTGGCCATTTGTGATTTTATTATTGCTGTTTCATATTAAGTTGCAATTGCAAAAAGTGTTCTAAAATACGGTGTTAAGTGAATTCGTTTTAACAAAGTGAAACATCCCAAAATATCCTATCAGACATCTGGCAACGCCGAAGCTTAATGAGTACGTTTCTTGTTGGTCATACAGGTACAGTCTGTGTGGGGGGTTTGCTGGCAACTTAATTGTAATGTTATAGCATTTGACTCATTCTATTGGTTCCCATTTAATTTAAGCGGTTCATATTTGCTTAAGTTTGCAGTATACATCTTATTATATTTTAATGATGAGATGATAACATAAATTACCTTCATAACGTATGCAAACTTGCCACCTCGCAAAATCGTATTATTGCTGTGATTGTATATTTGAGTGGCAACATCGAAATGGCCCAATCTGGCAGCGCCGCTGAGCAGCACATTTTGAGGTTTACGCAATTTTCTTCAATTCCTCACAGTTATCAATAAAATTAGAGAGCTTTTCAAGCTAATTGTAAGTAAACTTTTACTTATAATATAAATTGTGTCATTTAACCATTTATGATACAATAGGCTGTCGTAAACTCTAACAAAAATGATGTCTCAGGCATTTGCATCTGCCGTCAGCCGGACCGGAGTTGCATTACGCTGCAACCGGCGTACATTGAGTACGGCGAGACTGCTGCGCAATGTCACCCGTCCACGACTGGCCGCCAGTACAGCATTTACCAAGTGTTGCCAATCTAGCACTTGCCTCGTTGCCACCACGGGCAACATGCAACAGTATGTTCGCCAGTATGCCAACGAAAAGAAAGTGTTTGAGCGCACTAAACCTCATTGCAATGTAGGAACAATTGGCCATGTGGATCATGGCAAGACTACCCTGACGGCGGCAATAACGAAAGTGTTAGCTGACAAGCAACTGGCAGAGAGCAAGAAATACAATGAGATTGATAACGCACCCGAGGAGAAAGCCCGTGGCATTACCATTAATGTGGCTCACGTTGAGTATCAGACAGAGACCCGCCATTATGGTCACACAGATTGTCCCGGACACGCTGATTACATTAAGAACATGATCACTGGTACTGCACAGATGGATGGCGCTATTTTGGTTGTGGCTGCAACAGATGGTGCTATGCCTCAAACTCGTGAGCATATGTTGCTGGCCAAGCAGATTGGCATTGATCATATTGTGGTGTTCATCAACAAAGTCGATGCTGCCGACCAAGAAATGGTTGATCTTGTCGAAATGGAAATACGTGAGCTGCTCACCGAAATGGGTTACGACGGCGATAAGATTCCTGTGGTAAAGGGCTCAGCGTTGTGCGCTCTTGAGGATAAGAGTCCCGAAATAGGATCTCAGGCTATACTTAAATTGCTTGAAGAGGTAGATAACTTCATTCCCACACCAGTGCGAGAGTTGGACAAACCATTCCTGTTGCCTGTGGAAAATGTTTACTCTATCCCTGGCCGTGGCACTGTCGTTACTGGCCGTCTAGAGCGCGGTGTTGTTAAGAAAGGAATGGAATGCGAGTTTGTCGGCTACAACAAGGTACTGAAATCCACGGTCACCGGAGTGGAGATGTTCCATCAGATCCTTGAGGAGGCGCAAGCTGGCGATCAGTTGGGTGCTTTGGTGCGTGGCGTGAAGCGTGATGACATCAAACGCGGCATGGTCATGTGCAAACCCGGAAGTGTCAAGGCCCTAGACCAGTTGGAAGCCCAAGTTTACATCCTGTCAAAGGAGGAGGGCGGTCGCACTAAGCCATTTATGTCGTTTATTCAGCTTCAGATGTTTTCCCGCACTTGGGATTGTGCTGTCCAGGTTCAAATTCCGGACAAAGAGATGGTTATGCCCGGCGAGGATACGAAGCTTATTTTGCGTCTGATCCGACCCATGGTCTTGGAACAAGGACAGCGTTTTACGCTACGTGATGGCAACCTAACATTGGGCACTGGTGTTGTTACAAATGTGATGCCTGGACTAACAGAAACTCAACGTCTGGAGCTAACGGAGGGCAAAAAGGCGCGTGAGAAAAAAGTTGCGGCCAAGAAGTAAAGCCCTTGTATTCGTGCAAAAGTCAGCCGTAAAGAAATAAAACTATTTTTAATTAATTATATTTTATATAAATTGAGTTAGTATTTTTTGGATGCGTGCTCGTAAGTCAAGAAACAATAATAAATACAACCAATAAACACCCTACAGTCACCACCCAAAACAGTGTTACGAATAATTTCAGACAAAGGCGCAAACTCTTTCATTTGACCCTTGAACTATCGTTATCGACTATCAAAAATTATTTGCCATGTTGTTGTTTAAGCTACATTTGTAATATATCTTTACCCTATGAAGACTATTAAGACATACGATTCGGAATTTAATTAAATTCCATGCATTTTATTTCTTACCAACCAATTATCGATAATAAGATATTGCAGCACTATTGTCATTGAAACCAGTGCTGGACAACGCGGTGTTCAAACCGCTACGCAGCTGATGTTCATGCTAAAAGTTTTTGAAATTGAATTGAAAAAAGTGGATTGGCTGCAAATATGTTTACTTACCGTTTATCAGAGCTGCCGGGTATATTACATTATTTATTGGACATATTTTAATTATATAATTATAAATATAAAATGCTTATCATTTACAGACGAAATGGGCGATACCACGCCATTGCCTGAACTTACTCTTTATGATTTGCTGGAGTCATCAACGTCTAAAGAGCAAAACTTGGATAATGCTGATCACAGTGGTGATGTCGATCAGGATGACGGGCACAATTTTACGGGAAAGAAAGGTCCGTCAACGTCATCAAGTGACATTTTAAATACGCCTGGACAAAAAAAGGCGCCAATTGTCCGAATATTGGAGAACAAACGTTTGACGGCTCCGATGGGCACAGCCTTAAAAAATATGTTAAGTGGGCCTGTTCGAGTGGTTACAACTCCAAATAAAACAACGCCAACAACGGAGATTAAAATACTAAACAAAATACAGGCGAAACCGTTAAATTTTGGCAATTCGCCCGTTAAAATTGGCAGCACCACAATAGCAGCTCCAACAGGCTTAGCCTCGTCACAAACCACGACGACTCCGAGAAATATTAGCAGCGTTACAATGACGCCAATAAAAACAGCCGATGGTAAGGTGCTCTATCTGCACAAGTCAGTGCCTGTATCAGGGGTCCCGACGACAAAGGTACCAGTAAGTGCCACATCTTCACGCTTGGCAACCCAACCGACAACAACCGTCTCTAACATACGCCAAACTATTCTATCGAAGAATGTAACGATTAGTGGCACGGGACCAATCAAAAGCACAGTGCCGAGCTCGTCAATAACAGTCAAAGGTTTAACGTCTGTTGGAGCTTCTAAACCAACAACTCAAACAACAACAAATCCCATAACAACAATAACAACAACTGCTGCACAGTCCTCTGGCTTGATAAAGAGCTCAACATCAGCAGAGGCAGCATCTGTACCAGTATCTACTAAGATGCCTATACAAGTGGTGCGCACCGCCGATGGTAAGCTTATTAAACTAAATCATGGAGCTCCCTCTGTGCTTCTAAATCCCAAGTCAACAAATGTGTCCGTAAAGACCTCAGTCGGTACCACATCAACAATACCAACGGCGATTTTAAGCAACAATAGCACGAAGCTACTGAACAAGCCTGCTGCACAAGTGATCATAAAGGGACCATTGAAGCAACTGCCGGCTGGAGCATCGCTTAGGCCGGTCATCAATAATACAAGCAGCAGTAGTACAACAACAAACAGTACCACCAGCAGCAGCAGCAGCATAGCCTCATCAACGATTACAACAGCAAGTGCATCAGTGCCAACTGGCAAAATGCTTGTTCAAAGCTCAACAGGCAAACAAATTGTTGTGGCAAGCAAAAACATAATAAAATTATCGCCAAAGCCAAGCGGTAGCGCAACATCCAATACAAATACAAACACAAATACCAATACCACACCCAGTGGTCTGCATGCGATTCAATTACCAGGAAAAAGTGGCGTGCAGTATGTGCGGGTTTTGCCCAACAACAACAATGAATCGACTAGTCCACAAAAGGTGACACTCGGGCGTCCACGCACGAGTAGCAGCGGCAACAACCCAACTGTTTCAGTCAGCAACACTACCAAAATTGTTATGAAAACAACAGGAGGAAGCATTGTCCCGTTACCATCCATGCAAACTTTGGTTCCCAGGGTATGTAATTTAATATCCAATATTTGAAGTAATTGCAATAATTGAAATACTATTTTATTATAGCGAGTACCTGGCTCGACGTCCAATGTAGTACATGTTAAGACGCCAAGCTCCAGCAACTTGGAGGCCGCACGCAAACATCGGCTATCAGATATCAATGTGCAAATAAAACAGTTGACAAGCGATGATGGCGTAGGACCAGACGCAAAAAAAGCGCGTTATGTTATTGGCATGCCCAACACGTCGATGTCATCTACAACAACGACGACAACTCCAGCGTCGCAGAAAAATGTGCAAAAGCTTGTGGGCACACGAGCACCGCAAGTGCAACGCGTCACGGTGCAGGGCACCAATTTGAGCGGCACCACTAGTAATGCCACTCGAAAGATTTATAATCTGGTCACAAAAAGTGATGCCAATGGCGTCAAGTATATGATATGCAACAAAGGGGGCGAAGGGAAGCCACGAACTGTTTTTAACACCACGATGCGACGTGGATATACGCTGGCAGACACAAAGCTGCGGCGTCCTGTAATGCTTACTGCGCAACAGATGCGACTCAAGCAAATGAAGCAGCAACAGCAGAGACAGATTGTTGCACAGGCCAAGCAACGGCAGCAACAGCTACAGAAACAACAGCAAGCCACACAAACAAAGCCACAACAACAAATAACAATATCAACATCAACGCAAGACAATAAACTCGCTGTGCCGGCCAAGCAACTATTTGACATACTCAAGCCGCCGCCAACGCCAGCACCTGCGGCAGCTACAGCCCTAGATGCAATAGGTGGATCCCGAAGGAAACACTGCAATTGCAGCAAATCTCAGTGCTTAAAACTTTACTGCGACTGTTTTGCCAATGGTGAATTTTGTCAGGATTGCACCTGCAAGGATTGCTTTAATAATCTCGACTATGAGGTCAAGCGAGAGCGAGCTATTCGCAGTTGTTTGGAACGTAATCCCAGTGCCTTCAAGTAAGTTACTCAACTTAAACTTCAGAAACACATTTAATGATATTATTTGTTAATTTGATTTTGTAGACCTAAAATTACGGCGCCTAATTCCGGCGACATGCGTCTTCACAATAAGGGTTGTAATTGCAAACGGTCCGGGTGTCTTAAAAACTACTGCGAGTGCTACGAAGCCAAAATACCCTGCTCCGCTATGTGTAAATGCGTTGGTATGTATATGGCATTATATATGTGTGTAATAAGCCAAATATATAATATTCATTTGTAAATTTAAGGCTGTCGCAATATGGAGGATCGTCCCGATGTTGATATGGACTCGATGGATAGCATGGCTGATGTGAAAACACAACCGAATAAGATAAAGGAACTAAATGGAACATGTCCGCAGGAAAGTCGCTCTAATGTCTATCTAACGGACGATGTGATAGAAGCGACCATAATGTGCATGATATCGCGCATTGTTATGCATGAAAAGCAAAATTTACCAATAGAGGACACGGAGCGTGAGGTGATGGAGGAGTTGGGAGAAAGTTTAAACCAAATAATTACTTTCGCCAAGGAGAAGAACGACACATTTCATACGGACGATCCCAAGACGACAGCCTAAAATAAGAGCTTGACAGCTAGTTATTTTTTAACCCTTCATCTTTTGCTCCTCTGTTTGAAGCCTTGATGCACATATACTATATTATTTTTTAAGTTCAAAGCGATCTGACCTGTTTCTATTTCAATGTCTCTTAATTAAGCTTTCTAAAAGTTGACCTTAAAGTGTAAAGTGCAAATAAAATAATAACTATATGCTATTGCATGTAAATAGCATTTCCATTAGCATTAGCAAATGTAAGAACAACTTTATTTGATGGCACCATCTATGTTGGAAATAACCCCTAAGCTATTGTGTATATAAATTAATAAAAATTTAACAAAGCACAAATATTTATTTTATTTTTAATTTTAACGGTGATCTAATTAGAATAACTTCATTGAATTGAATTGAATTTCTATATTCCAATTAGAATTTTTATTTAAAATTTTTAAATTTTATTTATCATATTGAGTACATTAGTGACTTTTTTAATATAATTACAACTATTATAAACAAACAAAAGATAAAAGCCTTAAATATTCCCTGATTATGGGTACAGAAACAGTTTAAGTAAAACAATATAGAAAATGTTTGCTTATAATATTTTTTACCGATATTCAAACATAACTAACGTTAATGAAATGCTCTTAATACACATTAACTTCGATACTGGCCTCAATTAATTAAACAATTACGATGTAAGTTCTTAACGCGTTTCCATTACTACTCCTAATTCTGTATTTATTAAAGAGTTATGATTATAGAAACACTTCGGGTACATGTTAATAATTAATTTCTGACTACAGTATTTCTCGACATATTTCAAACATAACTTACTTAAAACATTATCCGGACCATTTTGTATTCTACATAAACTCCGATGATGGCCTTAAATTAACTCGACGATTACGAAGCGTATAAGTTCTCGACGCGTCTCCATCATTATTCTCAACTAAAGTGTTTTCTGAAGAAATTGGATGTGCAGAAGCGCTCAACTCTGAACTCATGTCCTCCTCACAGTCTTCCAACTTATCTCCGCCAGAATCGTCTTCATTTTCACTTACATTACCTTCGTCAACAGTGAATTTGAAGCGGCGCACTTTCTTCTTCGCACTGAATATAACACCTCGCGTGCCATTCTCATGCTTTTTGGTTCCAGGCGTTTTTAAAATAGAAATGGGTTGCGCTGCAGGTGGCGTCGACTGCTGTCGCGCTAACTCCTCCGCTGCACCCATAATTGCGGTCTTTAATAAAACATTCCGTCCAATGGACGGACGATTGGCGCTACCGAGGGACACACGAAGCACAGTACGAGCTGGTGAGAACGATTTACGATCACGTACCACAATACGCCGACGCTCTGGAGTAAAATTCATCTGAATGTTTTTCTCGTTCTCAGTTATCTGATTTTTTCGTTTTTCAGCAAAGGCTTTACGCAAAAAGGATTTTAGGTCGCTGCTTGGTTTTGCTGATGGCTTTTGCTTAGCTTTTGGCCCCACCTTAGTTTTGGGCTTAGAAAGTGCTTCCGCAACTGGATCGACCCAATTGTTAACTTTCAAGCGCTGCAGATTATCAAAGCGCTTGTCTACATTTTCGCTTTGTAAGCGCAACATGTCCCACCAACCTTCTAAGTCTTCCACGAAAACCGGCTTGGTATCTTCACTGCCATCATTTGGACGCAAGCCATTTCCCGTAGCCCCCGCTTCGCAACGATCAATTAGATCCTTGAACTGCATTAGCTTCTTGCTGGTAAGCAGCTTAGTCTGTCCAATAGCCGCATCTATCAAATCCTTTGCCTCAGTCGCTAGTAGTTGATCTTCATTCTGATTGAAATACAATTGCCACTCATCACAGATCGAATGCAGGCGCTTAATTTCGTTTTCCAGCTGGTATCGAAAGTAGCTCACAGAATCCAGCGTTCGACGCACTGCTATGGGTGTCTCTGGTTTTTTCTGGCATGGACTTTGCATATTCATGCTTCGCCGAATTTCAAGCTCTTTACGCATGTTTTCCTTTCCACGTGATACGGTTATTCTCGGGCTTAAAAATATATCTGCGGTACGTATTGGCGTATTTACCAACATCTTCATGTCATCTGAATTGAATGCAAGTTGTTATTAATAATTAAAAATTAAGATATTGATAAATATGCAACTTACCTTCTGCCGCATTGAACTTCTGCTGAGACTCTGATACGGTCGGCGACTGAGGCAACAACATTCTCTTGGCTGCAGAAACTGTTCCATTAGTATTTTCTTCACCTGTCCCAGGGACTATAACGGACAAGTCCGGACATGGATCCAAAGGTTTAGATTTACTGCTGACCAACTTGTTCTCAGTAGATGTTGCTTGCGCCTTAAATAAATGCTTATTGCTAACAACATATAGCGACGTATCCGGTGTCTGCAAGTCGCATGTTGCTTGCAACAAGTCCTGTTTAGCAGCAGTCACTTGCTTCAATATCTTTTGTTTGATGTTCGAGGCCGCAGGCTTTTTGGGCTTCATGCGGGTCGAGAGCTGTGACGATAGATGGTTATTCAACTTTTTATCTTCCAATGTTGTTTTGAGTTGGGCTGTTCCGCCAGCTACCCTATTTTTTGCAGGTCTTTCGAATGGCTTCGATCTCAAATTTGCTGGCCTCGCGTTCTTTACGGGTGCCACTATAGATTTCGTAGGCCCAACTGTGGCTGTTGGCTTTTGTTTGGAATCAATCTGCATTTGTCGCTTGGCCACTGGTCGATCTGTTCCTACTTGCAACGACTTCACAGGCTGCTTAAAAGTTGCTGCTCGATTATCGGCTACATTTTGTGGCGGTCTCATCAAACCTTTTGATTGACTTGCGAGAGGCTTTATTGCAGCCTTTTGAACATTTCGGCCACTGACGATGGGCTCAACCATATTAAACACAGGCTTTGACTTCACACCAGATGTCGAAGCAGTATGAGACAAAGGCTTCACCGAAGAAGGCGGCTGCATGGGGAAGGGATTGGGTTTTACTGCAGCAGAAGTGGGTACCTTCTCGGATCGCTGTTGCATAGATAATGGCTGTGTCGGTAACTTGGGTAAATCTTGATTTTTTCGGTTTTTCGTTGTATTTGAGACAGCGCTCTCTGACTTTGTATTCACAAGATATATGGAGCGTCTTTTTTGCTGAGTTTCTTGGCTTGCTAAAGAGGCTGGTTGATCCTTGATTGTTTTTTTCTGCATCGCTTTCTGCTTATTAGCCATCTTCCATTCGAGGAATCGTTGCAAGTAGTCCGCCCGGCGCTTTGACATTGTACTGGTAGAAGTATCATTTGGGTTGGATAGTGGATTTTCATCTGACTTTGAAGGTAGATTTTCATTTGGCTTGAAAATGGGATTTTCGTTCTCGATGTTTGCAGCCGTCGTCTTGGAACTATTTAGTTTCGGTTTCTTTTCTGACAATACTTTTGATGGTGCTGGACTGATGCTGATATTGCGATTTTTTTGAAAGAGTTCCTCGCGAATCTTGCTTCGAACGATGCGCTGGTTTTCCCGGGTAATTTCAACATGATTGTGCGGGTTAAGTACCCTCGATTGAACTTTAAAATAATTCCTTCGATTTTCCATTTGTACACAATATTACTGCAATTTTACTTTAAAAAATCTATTTCTGAGAATACGAAAGTTACGTTTAATAAAAAGCGAGGCAAATAATAATTCAAATAGAATTTCGACGCACTCAATTACAAACGTACAATAAGAGCGGTCGCTTGGGATAGCGTTTTAGCGATATTCGATGTGACCATATTTTACCGATGTTCATAAAATTACGATTTTTTTAAATACTAAGAACATATTTAAAAAGAAAAACCAAACAAAAGGGGTTCCTATGCGCTATTTTTAGTAATAATAGTAAATTTGATATGACAAAAGGTACTTTTTGTACGGTGCTTATGTATCTTTTATGATAATAATGAAGTTACATAAATTTAACAAGGCAATAAATTTAAAAAAAAACCAAGAATTCGTGGAATATTGCATGAGTGTGCCTATGATTCAATGCGAGTGTGTGTACGTACATATATGAATGTCTAGAGGGGTTAAAAAATAAACAACAACAACCAATGCACTGAGCACAGCAGCATTGCCAGCAGAAATTACACGCCCTGCTTCTCAAGAAATTGTTTTCAGGTTGATAAATGAAACTAAAATGCCTCACATAAATTATAAGATGATCAACATTTAAAGAGATATTTCGCACATAACCATAATAAATATTTGTATTTATTAAGGCATTTATTGTTAGCCTCTAAAGTGCACGCTGCTGGCAACGCTATGTAAGCTCATTCCTCTCTCTTTTCTTTCTATCTTTCTCACACACGCATACCTATAT